>CM041295.1:128073169-128673169 GCA_023052935.1 Piezodorus guildinii | reverse complement strand
TTTTCGTTGCCCGCACCTGATTTTTTCTCCATACATGGGTATACCAGACCTAGAGTACCCACGTATTGTAAATTTTAATTAAAAATGGATACAATTTTAACTTTTAAATGGCTGTCACGTAAATATAATTTAATGTAACATTGTTATATTTTTGTAATATTGATTATTACTTAGTATATTTAAAAAAAGTTATTTTTTAAATATTATATGATAATTTGTTATTTTTTTGTAGTGAGTCCTGAAGATGGGGAAGGCCCCCGAAACGTCGACTCTTGATTGCTGTTTATGTATAATAAACTTTTAAGGAAAAAAATAGGAACCATCTATTTATTTATCACCAATGTGTGTTCTTTCGATTAATTAATTTTATTAGAAAAATGTTTTAAATTGAGAAAATCTAAGGTTCTGTGAATCGCCGGAACGTTAAACGGAATTGCTGACTGGGTGCATTGTTGAGACCGCAAAATTCTACCTCGTTGAGGTTTGATGGAATTGAAGTGGCATTGAAATTGGGAATGGCTAGAAACAGCATCTTAATTTGATGGCCTCCACTTACCCCAGTCCTAATGTTCTCCGATTGTCTCGACTCAATATTTAATCTTGGTCAACAAGCGGTTAACCGGATTTCGTTCCAATTCTGAGAATGCTCCAAAGTTCCCTGCCGAATTTCCATTTAAGCCTCTGTATGCTTGACTTTGAAGTTTCATTTATATCTTAATTCAAAAATCAAATAAAAATAAGTTCGTCTCTTGGTCATAGAGTTCCTTAAATTAGGAATTTAAAAAAAATTAATTTTGAATTTGGTCCATATTTCTTAAATTTATAACGATAGAGTACAGGCATGAATCATTTACCGTAGCCTTTAAAAATATATAGAATAAAAAAAAAAACAGGATTTAAAGCAACAAGAATACATTATCTTAAACAAAATTTTGTTTTTGATTTATATTTTATTAAGAGATAACACAATCTGGGGCCCTGAGTATTACATATATAAGAAATCATTCATTCCATATGTACATTGGAAATAAAATAAAAATAAATAATTAATAAACATTAAACAAAGAAGAAATAAAAAAATTATATATATATATATATATATATATATCATAAAAATTAAATGAATAATTATAAAGAAAATAAAGTAACAACCTTAGAAAAAAAATATATATCTATATCTATATATATATATATATATATATATATATATATATATATATATATATATATATATATATAAAACATAAATATGGTAAGGGTCTTGAGACTTGGAATATACACCCATTTATTAATATATATTTTTATTCAGCGTACGAAAAGGATGATTTTTAATATTTCAAAGGATACGTCCAATTATAGCACATTAAAGACTATTTTATTTTATTATTTATTTATTGTAATTTACAACTGTATGAAACAACAAAGTGAGTAATTATGCAGAGTGAAGAAAATGTCTTGAGAAAGAACTACCTAATAGTAGCACTTCACTAACTATTTTAAAGCAGTAGGTTCCGAGGCCATCTTCTTTTCAGTCGCCTCGGAGGATTATCAGGGATATCTAAGAAGGTAAGATACGGACAAGTGGTTTAAAGACTATTTTAATTTTTTTTTTCTTTGGGTGTCAACTGAAGAGAAGTGGCCATCATAAAATGGGAATAAAACAACAACAACATAGTTATGCTGTCTTTCAGAAGGAATGTAGAAAGTTGATACCCGAGCCTGAGAGATGTCAGGTACTCGCTAAGATCCCTATCCTACTTAAACCTGATAGTCAGAATTTAGGACTCCCACTGCGGCATCGTTAGATTAGCCACAGTCGGAGAAAGTGACGTTAAATGAATAAAAAAAAAATTGTATTCTTTTAATTTAAAACCTCATTCTCATTTATATGATCTTATTAGGTAATAGATATTATTATCATAATAGACTTATTAGGTAAGTAGGATACGATTCAATATGAAAAAAAACACATATGTATATATATATATATATATATATATATATATATATATATATATATTTTTTTTTTTTTTTTTTTTTTTTTTTTCTAAAATTTATCGATGTTAGGTCTTTAACAATTACTTGTTCTTTTTAATTAGGTTTATGACGTTTTGATCCTCCGTTAAAACAAAGATCCTTTCAAAACTGCAAGTGCATATAATATTGGTAAATTTTTTATACGAGTACTTCTCCTATAACAGGAGACTGGAATCTCCAAGCCGGCAGAAGATTATTAAAAATAAATTCGACAATAACATAACTTTTCCAATTATAATAGTCTATAATTAAATTTTTTGGTCAATACAATAAATTGTAATTTGTCTATTAAAAATAAAAAATCAACAAAGCTTAAAAAGTACATAAAAAAACAACCCAAACTATTATATAAAACAACAACAAAACAATCCAAAATATTTTACATAAAAAACTGGCAATAAGAACTATTAACAATAAATAACCGAACTACAATTTTTTTGTCAAATAATTTTTCTAACTTCTTTAACATATTATAATACACATCCCTCAGTTTTGTGCAATCATTAACGCACATTTACAGTGTGCTCGGGCCTAACGATGTGCATCTTTCGAGAATCAGTCTCTTGTGCTTGTTTTTTGTTTGTTTTTTACATCCAGAATCGTTACATTTAAAAAATCAAAGTTATAGTAATGTTTGTATAGCGTTACTCGCCAAGGCCGTTTCTTCCATTTTGGATTCCACTCTGTATTTTATTTATTATGTTGAAAAGGGTCCTATGTTTGTGACTATCACTGGCATTAGAGTAAGCCAATGAACATACATAGCAGTGGGCTATGGAGTGAAGTGGTGGGTTATATGTGAGAAAATGTTTTAAAAAAATATTTCTTGAGAATGGGGAAACAACCCCGAAACGTTGATAGATGTGAATGGTTGTGAAATAAAGTGAAAAATAGTTGACAGAAGGAAGTTAAGGTGTGCTCATTTAAGTGTTATTATTAAGAAAAACTTCCAGAAAAATTAAAAAAGAAAAGAAACAAGAATTTCATTCATCGACCCTTTTATATTATAATTTTATTTGAAATGATTCGGGTTTTAGGTCCTTAAACTATCACTCCTTCTTAATTTTCTTTATTTGGACGTTTCGATCCTCCGTCTATGTTTATACATAGGATCCTTTTCAACACTGCAATTAAACATAATTGGTTACATTTTGTAGTATGTTGATTACATTTTCCATAAACTATCCATCTACAGCCAGGTACAATATATTATAAAAAACATCTTACCAAAGAATTTTATTGAGCACCGGCACACTACTCATGCTAACCAGAGGGCACTGGGATCTCCAAGCCCTCCCCACTCCAGCCTTGGCGGCCGAAGCTCAACTTATTAATAAATAAATTTAATAAAATTATTCTAGTATAAATAAAAATAAAAAGTCAACAACGCTTAAAAGTATATCATGAAAACAACAATAAAACAAACCAAACTATTATATAAACCAATAACTACGAAACAATCTAAAATATTTTATATAAATAATGGTGATAAAAACTATTAACAATAAAAAACTTATATATTAACAATAATAATTTGTTTTTACTTTTGTCATCTTATTCTTCCTTGTTTGCTTAAAATATTATTGTATACGTTGCTCAGTTTTGTGCAATCATTCGGCGCATTTACAGTGTGTTCGTTCCTAATGAGTGCATCATTTCGAGAATCAGTCTCATATCTTTATTTTTTTCCACATCTAGAACCCTTATGTTTTTAAAATAAAAATGTGGTTATTGTTTATAGCTTGACTCGCTAAGCACGTTTCTTCTTTTTTAGATTCCACGCTGTATTTATGCGCGTAAATTTTGTTATTTAAATATTGTGAAGTTTGGCCGACATATGTGCCTTCACAATTTTGGCAATCTATTTATATATAATGTTAGCCAATTTTTTCTTTTTTGGTTTTATCTTAAGTCTAGAGTAGAGCATTATCGGAAAATGTAACCAACATACTACAAAATGTAACCAATTATGTTTAATTGCAGTGTTGAAAAGGATCCTATGTATAAACATAGACGGAGGATCGAAACGTCCAAATAAAGAAAATTAAAGGAGTGATAGCTTAAGGACCTAAAACCCGAATCATTTAAATAAAATTATATACCTATTTTTCAAAACCATTTATCTTAACAATGTTATTTAGTAAGAATAAATGAAACAACTTCACGAATAAATATATCTACACAAAAGAGCTTATCGGGTTGTTCATAAATAGTTTAATGTTTAATTCGTTATCAGAAGAATAATGTGTATTTTGTTTAGTTGAAATTATTTTTTATTTCGATCACTTCGCGTTTTAAGGATTCAGCCCACTGTGCTTCTCTCCATTATCAAAAATATATGACTATTACTATTACTCAATACTATTATGACTATTATCAATACTATATGACATATAGGGCTATATGACCCCGAAACGTCGGCTTATCCATCATATGGATATATATATATATTATTTTGATTTAGTTGTTGATGTGTGTTATAGTTATGTCGTGTCGTGTGTGGTGTGTGTGTGTGTGTGTTGTGTGTGTTATGAATAATGATATTTAAAATAAAATATCAAATCGCAAATGTGCTTGATTTAATAAAAAATATTTCAGACCAAATTGTTCTTAAGTATTAAATCTCAGTTCTCAGTTGACTTTCTGTTCCCTCCGCTCAAAGTGCTTCCCTTTGTTATCAAGATATTTGATTTCATTGTCATCAAAGCAGTCATTGACCGGTTGATTTACTCGTTAGTAAGTTCAGAAAGCCGTACATTGTTTCCTAATCCTCTCTCTTTTCACCTTTAATTTCCTTTCAGGGGCAGCCATTGTCCAGTCATTCATATCTTTAATGCCTCATAAATAATAATAATGCTATATATTTTTGTTTTACTTTTCTTTACTTATAAGTAAAATACAAAATAACCAGTTTTGTATAATTTTGAATCTGTAGTTTCAACAAGATACACAGTTTAAATAAGTCAAAAAACCTAATATCATAAAATATGTTATACGTAGATTAACCGATTTTACACATTTAAGATTTTTTTTTCTGAAATCGGTTCACCAGGAGTCCATGTAATATAATTTCAGATAATGAATTTTATTTAAATCTTTCAAAATTGGCCGCAATATGGACAATAATATTAATTCTTTGAAATAACATTCATTCAATATTTTCAGAATGAACAAAAGTAAAGTCAAATTAAATAAAAATATATAATAAATAAAACAAAATATAAATACATAGTTTACATATAAATTAACATCTTAAATACATTCATAACTATAGACAATATTTACGATCTACCGGAGGAATCCCGGATAGTGCTTAACCCAACTGTGGAGGAGGGAAAAGTAGAATCCGAGGAATCTCAGCGCCTCCTCACGGTCGCATCAATAGTGTGAGCTTGTGAAAATATTGTATAATATTGGATGGATATATTGAATAATGGAAATTAACTTTACAGGATTTGACCGCACATTCACTGATTGTTCATTGTATTATTTACAGGTGTGAATAAAGATTTAAAGTTAAAAACAAATAACTTTACAGGTTTCTTGAAATTCTTTGTAACGGTTTTGAAAATACTCGTGCTTTTTAGTTAACTTTTATTTTGTTTGTTTTCAAATAAAGATCAACTTTTAATGAATAAAGGTCTTTCTGCGATAAGCAATAAAATGCTGTATAAGTTTGAATCATGATAAAATTTGTTAATTGACTAAATGATATAAAGTAACATTTTATCCGCTTAATGATTTTCAAAACAAGTAATTATAAGCACGTTACGTTCTACAGCTTAATCCTCCCAAAAAGGTGTGCGTGTGGTTAAGTCATTTTCAAAAACTATGTTTCAAACTGAAAGTTCATATTTTAGAAGCAGAAACGTCTGAGATATTAATGTAAATAAAAATTAATCTATGCATTTAGCACATTTTCTAAAAAAAAAAAAAAAAAGAAGAAGAAAAAAGCGGTTTTAACGATTTTAATTAAACTAGCTAAATCGATGTTAAAATTAAAGGACTTTAATATGATGTAGATTTCATTCTGAATGAAATAGTTTGACTGAACTTTAATGCCGAATTTCTTATGATTTTTTTTTTCTACTAAAGTACCTTTACTTTTGTATATTAAAAAAAAATTACCTAATATATTTATTGGCTAAATATATAAGTAATTTTATAAGGTGAAAAGCGCAAACATATACTTTTGAATTTTTTTTTTCCTAACATGAGTATAATAATATACCGTTTGAAAGCTAAATGATTTTAGAAAAAAAATGTTATATTATATAGAAAGTTGTGAAAGGTAATGTAAAGTGGCTAAAAGGGCATAAACGTAAGTGATTATAGAAGATAGCTATTTTATTTTGTTATATTATTTAATCTAAAGCTTTAATAGTTCTTAAATTAATCATAACAACTGAGGTAAGTAGAAGACGTGTGTCGTCAGCACCAGATTTTTTATTGTGCAGTTTTTAAATTTTTTTTTTTTTTTTATTAGTTTGTTTTTAGGGCAATCGGTATACAAATGGATCCGGCCGGCACAGCACAAATAAACAAACATATCGCCAGCACACATCAACAACTTAGTAAATTATTTTACAAAACACAATTATATACATATGTATACAATAACTATACTAGGCTTTTTTTATTGAGTAGAATTACAATCTGTTCCAATTTGGACATCAATAGTAGTGGTGAAAGATAACATACAAACTACATTCATACAATATTTACAGAGCAATACAATTATAAAATATATATTATATATACAATAATGAATCAATAAAATTTAGGCTTATTTTTATTTTTTCAGGGGCGCGACAGGCCATATAAGCCTCGCGGTGTAATCTCCTGGGATAGGAGGGTAATAGGCTTATAGTAACAAAATAGGCTTATACATAACTACAATGTTTTTTTTTTATTCATAAATTATATAAACAATAACAAAGAAAAGACTCCTAAGTTTTTTCCTACTGAATATCTTACCAACGGCTTTAAGACGCGCCATGAGTAGACTTGATTTTTAGATTTCTTGCTACAAAAGCATGCAAAACAATTGAGACGTTGATTTCCAAAAGGTATTAAAGGACATTTTTAACGAAATGGATTTTTTTACATATTTATATTCTCATCATTTAGTTTTATCTAAATTTTATATTTGATTTTATCTAATGGGCACTGAAGTCCTTTAAAACGCGATTTATGAATACAATTATTCTCTAATGGTACTTTTTTTTTTTTTTTCATTTCAACAATTTTTATTGAGTAAAATTACAATCTGTCCCATTTGGACATTAATAGTAGTGCTGAAATATATCATACATACTACATTCATACAATATTTACACGGCATAAAATTACAATCAAATGTATACACAATAATGAATCAATACAATAAGGTCAAGAATTCACTTATACCTATATACACATACAAACACTCATACATACATCACATTGAGTGGAGAATCTAGCCAGTGCTAGAACTCCAATATATTTACAAAAGCTCGCGGGGCCATTGCCGTTTCAACCTTCTAGGTGGGTTGTATGGATGAGTGGAGCTGGATAGGATTGAGCTAGAGGATTAGGATGATGAATGAGGTTCTGGTGGAATTTGGAAAATTTGGATGGAATTAGGTCTGAAATAAATGGAATATTAAGGTCGTGGTGCAAGGTATAGTTGGAGACATAATATGGAGCATTTACTATTGTACGGAGGACTTTGGATTGAAAGGATTGAATGCTTTTGATGTTAGTACGTTTAGCTGTCCCCCACAGTTCCTAATGGTACTAAATAATACATTCGGTTTCGTTCCAGACCATACTAAAACATTTCATTTCATAACTTTAACATGATGTTATTAATATATTACAAAAACAATTCCAAATTTTTAATGTGAAAAGCTAGTTTAACACATTTACACCGTGTCGAATATCAACGTTTTACCGCGTGGGCGGGACTGTTAGCTACTTTCGCTTCGTGATTCTTCCAAGTTAAATGCAAGATCTTAACAGCTGTGACATACACATATGACTTGAAGGAGTAATTGATCAAATATTTTTTTTTTTAAATTCTTGTATCATTATTTCTTATTAACAATGATTCTTATATTATTATTATTATTATATATTATATTCTTTTATCATATTATGGGAAAAAATATGAACAAAAATCACGCACAGCTAATAAAATTCATAAAGAGGAGTAATCAAGTGAAATCAACCGAGAAGAGTCCTTTGAGGGGAGCAGTGTTGAAAGTTGTAAAATATTTAATAAATAAACCCTTATGCTTGTTAATTGCTACAACATATGTATAATGTTGAGAAAAAAATAAAATAAACTTATTTTCTAAAATCTAGTGACTCACCCGTGATGCACGTCGCCCACGGGATAGTTAAGCGTGACCCACCGGTGGGTCACCCCGTCGTGAACGTGTTAATAATAAAGTAATCAGTTATTTTCGCGCCTTCGGTAAAATTTCCTAGAATGATATATTACCTCTTGGAAATCAGCGGATAAATTTAATGTCTATTGTATGTTCCGCCTGAACTTTATAAAAGGCTCTCAGAGAAATTTTACTTAATACCGGCCTGAAGCGAACTCTATTCTCTTGGTACGTCATTTTACAGTTGTATCAATCTATTTCATCTATTCCCTCTCTTCCTAAATTATTTCTGAACGCCATCCCATCACATACAGTTCCTCGGTAAAATATTTAGGCATTTATACTGATCAAACATTATCCTGGAAACGACATTTGGCCCAAATCTCCTGAGGGTCAATCAGTAATCTTAAACTATTCCATCGTTCCCGCCATGTTCTCCCCTAGTCCACTCGCAAGCTTCTTGTATCCTCTCAAATTTTCCCTCAGTTTGATTATGGATGTATGGTATATGATAGCTTCTTCATAATGCTTGAAAAACGATTAAAATTGATTATGAACTGTTTTTTAGCATCTGTCTTTGGCACATCGAGGCGGTCTCATGTATCCCATCTTTATACCGAATCAAAATGGCTCTTTCCTCTTACCCGTAGGAAATATTTCCTTGGATCTTTCCTATACCAAACTATCAATTCACAACACCCTCCATATATCTACAATCTCCTACAGTTCAAACCCCCAATTCACCCACTAGAGACTAGATCCCGTTTATCCAACCTTTATATCCCTTCCCACAGAACAAAAAAATACGAATGCTCCTTTCTGGCCCGTTCTACTAGTTTCTGGAATTCCCCCCCCCCCTATCAAACATCCGCCATGCTCCTTCCCTTTCTACATTTAAATTCCTCCTTTTCCAGCACCTTCCAGCATCCCAAAATGACGCTGCCTGACAATCAAATAATTTTAATTTGATTGTATTCAATATTTTTATACATTTTTTCCTTTGGATCAATCGTTACAGTATTTGTTTAGTTTTTTATATCGTTATTTTTGTCACTAGAAGATTTCATTTCTTATAATTGTATTTTTTATTTTTATTTATGTTTATTTGTTTTATCTTTCATTATTCTTGGTCTGATATAGATTCTTTATTATTTCAGAGCTAATTTTATTTTAAGAATACTGAGTACTAGTACAATGTAACTAATTATTTTTATTTTATTTAATTTTTTTTTATTTGAATTCTGTTATCACTCAGGTATTTCTCATTTTTTCCAACATAATTAGTTCTGAAGATTGTTTTATTTTATTTATTTTGTATTGTATGCAAATTCATCAATTAACGTAAATAGTAGTTAATCATGTTCATCTTGTCTGTTGGCCAGACATATTGTAGGGGTACTCACTACGTTTGGTATAGCTTGCTATTTGTGCTATTGTGCTAAACCATCAATTTTATACAAGAAATAACTGTAGAAAGTCGACGGTTTAGCAAAATAACACAAATAGCATGCTATAGAAAACGTTGTGAATACCCTTGTATATTTAAACTGTACAATCTTGTTATTCTAAAGAGACCCAGTCCCAGAATAAAAAATATTTTCTATCTATCTATCTAAATATTATTAAAATAAAAAATGAAAATACATTTACTTCATGGATATATTGTACTATCTACGACCACAACCTTGTTAAGCATATATCTGAATTAACCGTTCCTCGATATTTCCTCCTAGAACCCTCTAATACTAGAAAGATAATGCCAATCATAACCAGTAATTAGGAGGAATCAGTAGATAAAAGGAAAGTTTTTAGACCATTCCGAGGGAAACTTGAGGTCGTTGCGATTAGGCGGGCGTTTGGGAGTCAAAGTCAACTACTGAGAAAACTAAAAAGTTTCCAACTCTATGAGCGACTTGAGTTAGTCAGAAAAGTTTGCCAGTGATTAAGGGAACACTTTCCCCCATTGAGCTTCCGATTCATTGCCTCAGGATGAGTGGGCTAATGGGACATAACTATTGTACTTCGCAATAAAAATATCTCTCTTGTCCACTTAAACACTTCCTATCCAGCATTAGGTGCTAAATCCAATACAATGACGTTTTACTGCATCTTTACTAATAATAGTCTTGTCCATGCCGTTTGTAAAAGCCTTATAAGGTTTTTATGGTTGTTCAATTGAATATAAAACGCTCGATAATTATGTATTTATCTTTATTCTCTGACATCCTTCCTTACAGTGTCCTTTAATAATATTCCACTTGTCCCGGTTGAACATATTCGCTATCTAGGACTCCTACTTGACAAATGTCTAACTTGAAATCCACACACAAGAAAAAAATTGCTGAATTATTTAATTCAAATTACTTAACCCTATAGACATGTCCTCAATGCCAGCCTGCGTCACTCATTCTGATATTTATCCTGTATACAAGTATATGTATTCTTTATTGCCTTTTGAGTTTGTCAATTACTGTTTCTTACGGTGTAATATGTTATGTTCTTTATAATTGCTTATTATGTAATTCAATCATGCATTTACTTGCCTTAATTTTATATCTTGTATATATGAATTTGTATTCATTATTGCTTTTGGTTTAGTCAATTACTGTTTCCTCTTTCTTATAATTGTTTTTGTATTAATTAGGTATTATATAATTCAATTTTGTTTTTGCATGCCTTAATTTTATATCTTGTAAATATATATATATATATATATTTTATATATATGTATTCCTTATAGCTTTTTAGCTTAGTCAATTACTGCTTCTTACGGTGTACTGTGTTACTGTTTCTTTATAAATGTATATTTATATTCATCATGTATTATATTGTTTCTTACTGTGTAGTGTTTTACTGTTTCTTTATAAAAGTTGTGATATATTATTTAAGTACTGTATAGTATCATACTGTGTACTGTGTTACTGTTTCTTTATAATTGTATTTTTATATTCCTTATGTATTATATTATTCTTTGTAAAAAATTGTATTGTTTCTGTGTACTGTATGACTGTTTGTTATTGTACTTTTTTTTGTATTGCCGCAGATGAACTTCTTTCCAACACACGGGCTCGCCTTAGTGGGGTAGTGACTTCTACATGCACTCTAAAATGTCTGTATTTTGATTTAAATAAAGAAGTTTAAAAAAAAGACTGAAACGAAAAGAAACTGCCCGCCGCTTTCGATTAATTCAACACTTACTATACAGACGGTCTAACCTTCCATTTCACTACAAAAGTTCATCTATATAACCATTATAAGGCCTATCTGGACGAACGGAGTTAAGCTTTGGGGCTCTACTAAATCATCAAATTCTTCTCGTATTCAATCTTTACAATCTAAAATCCTCCATGCTCCTTACTTTGTCACCAACAAACTCATCCATAAAGACTTTAATGTCCCATATGTTATTGATTTGGCCCGTACGAGGTATCAATCCTTCCATGACAAACTCCACTCCCACTCTAACCCACTAGTTTCAATGTTTGATTCCTCTTCCATTCCTGGCAATCCTCCGAGGCGTCTGAAAAGAAAATATTCTCGTGACCATCTAATTGGTATTATCTAGTGGGGTGCCAATGGGCGAATTCTCTTTATGCCTTTCATGTATATTATCTATATATATTATCAGCTAATTTACTTGATGTATTTACTGATACAGTTGTAAATTACAATAAATACATTTTGAAAAAAATTATCTTTATGTTATATTTGTGTTGAAGAATAGTTATTAGAAATAGTTTCAAAAGTTTTCGCCACGAACGTGAAAAACAATAGAAGAAAATCGCAATTCAATTGTTTTATTGCACTCGATGCGAGTTTACTGTTGAGGTAGCGTCTGAGCGATGAGGCTGTGCCGTATGGACCCAAATCTTATCTCAACGATCTCTGAAAATTTGAAAACGTATTTGTTCACTAGCTGCGTTCTTCGTCTTCTTATCGTTCAACTTGGAACTTGGAAGCGCCGCCCTGCAGCCGATTTCTTTAATACTCAACAATCTACTGGACTTCGTTTACAAGAATATAGCCTATCTATAACCTTTATTTTTTATCGAATTTATTTCTACGTTTACTGGAACTTTAAATGTCTGTTATATCTTAATTATATTTTCTTAAACTTTTTAATTATTTTTTTATCTTTTCCTATATCAGTTTTATTAGGTTATTTTTTTCTTATGTTTTTAATATGTATTTTTAGTTCAATACGTGTATTGTGATTCGTCATTTACTTTGATTTTTATCATTTTTTTTTTTTTTCAAATCTATACAGTCCACTAATTTACCAGTCTCTCAGTGCGTATGTATGTATTAAAAAAAATTACAAAGCTAAATAATCTGGTGCGCGCAACAATAAGAAATAAAATAAATAACCCTTAAAATAATTAATAGTTAAGTACTTGACATCTATTACAAAAACATTGAATAAATTTAATGTTAAAACAAAATAATATTGTGTTTTGATTAAATTAGTTACTTATTTTGAATAATATGACAATATGAATTTTCACGTACAACTATTACTTGAAGTTTATGCGTTTTTCGTAGAAGTCAGTACTCTAAGACCAATGAATGATCGTAGGCTCAGTACGTATAGATATTCGTACTGTTTCAAGGCCAACGACCGTGCAATGAGGTGATTAGGCTATGATCACACACAGTAGTCAGGGTTTTTCCTAATTTTTCGGGTAACCGCTTTAAAGAGGCTGGGTCTGTCTTAGGACTCCATACCCTTGGGTAGCCCCCCGGCTGTAATAACAAAGTAAATAATATTCTGCCACAACCGGAATTGAAACCCACGACCCGGAGAACAATAGAATAGTGAATAGTCCATTTAGAATAATATTAATTTTGACTGGAAGAAACATTTCTGGAACTATTACTATCTAAATTAATTGAATGAATAAAGCCTTTATTGCAAGTATAACATTTAAAAAATTATAATATTAACTTTTAGTTCTAAAATAATTTCTAACATAATCAAATATAATTTCTAATATAATCTAATAAAAAGTTATCATATAATTGGAAAAGAAAAAAAATATATGTATATATAATGATATGTGAAAAATAATAATAATGCTTATACTTGTTAAATGAACAAAAACAAAACTATATAATTAATGTTCCTTAGTTGCTTAATGTTATCCCTACAGGCCTCTCCTTACGGAGGTGATGGTCTAACTTCCCCGGTGACCAAACCTACTGGGAAGTGTTCTAAATTAATTAATCTATATTAAATAACCTTTATTATCTATATTAATTAACCTCGAGCTCTACATTCGGACATTATGAGAGTTGTCCGCACGGGGAGGCTTGGTGGGCTGGGCATCTCGCCAGAATGTTAGAACAAAGCGTTCCCAAGAGACTGGTGTCTGACCAGGTCTATGGACCAAGAAGCATCGGAAGACCCAAACTACAGTGGAAATACGGACCAGAGTTTTTCTTGGAGTACGCAATTGGACTGCGGCTGCCCAGAATAGGGAGAGATGAAGAAGAATTCTGAAGGAGACCCTGACACATTTATTGGGTTGTTGCGCCACTGATAATGGTAATGATGATTTATATTAATTATTATTATACTTTCTGGAAAAAAATTAACTCTAAAAAAACATGTTTGCTTTTTTGTCCTACAGTTGGCTATAAAGTTAGTTCATATTGTATACGTACCCATAAAAATATTTATGGGTAAAATAAAAAACGTCGTAAACCTATGACCTCCTACCCACATTATTCTTTAACAATATCCTACTTACTGCTGTTGAACAGATCCGGTACTTGGGACTCCACCTTGACAAACGCCTAACAAGAAATCCTCATACTAGACTGAAAAGACACAGATTACCACAACACTTACAACCTATTTACTACCAAAACTCATTTATATAACCATTATCAGGCCTATCTGGACCTACAGCATTGAGATATGGGGTCTACTAAACCACCCAATCCTTGCAACCCAAAATCCTTCGAAAAATCCTCAATGCTCCTTACTGCGTAACCAATAAAATCATCCATAAAGACCTAAATATCCCATTTGTTGAAGACTTAGCCGTTACAGATATACCTCTTTTCATTCCAAACCCCTGCCCACTCATATCCGCTAATCCGTGACCTCTCCTCCATATTTATTTCCGTCAATCCACCGAGGCTCTTTAAAAGAAGATGGCCAAGAGACCTCCTACCATAAATTAGATATTGGAGTGCTACCAATGGGTAGTTTCTTCACAGGATTATCAGTGTTCTAATCTTATATCAATCATATTTACTTGTTGTAATGATTTAATACAGTTGTAAATTTTATTAAATAAATAAAATTAAAAAAACACATTAGTTTCAATCCCAGCTCCTTTATCGAGTCCTGATCATCCTCCGAGGCGTCCGAGAAGATGGCTGCGTTACCTTCTGATTTAGAAATCTTATTGGAGTACGAGCAGTGGGTAGTGTCTTAGCATGTATTTCATGTAATTTTATTATATGACTAGATCTTCCATTTGCTAGATTTATTTCTTGATTCAATAGTAAATAACAATAAATCTGTTTTGAAAAAAATATATTATTATTTTCTTTCACTCAAAGTGTATATGGCGAAATTGAATGAAAATTGAATTGCGCTCGAAAAAAGGATATTTTTCTTGAGAAGGTGGAGGTTGGGAAATCCCTTGGTGGAACAAGAATGTGTTGGATGTCCTAGGTTCCCTTTCCCTTCGACACCTTTCCGCCCTTTTCGATCACTGATAATCTCTGTCTTCTATTGCTACCTCCTTCTCTTCCCATCTTCTTCAACCCTCTCTCTAAACACATATACACCTTTTCCCACTCAATTTATAACTGTTAAAACACTTGATACATATCTGTTGCGATCGGCCCACGCGTAAGACCTTAGTAATAAATTCATTCATATTATAGGTAGAAATAATGGAGATATATATTTTTATCAATGTCACTAAATTCATAATTTTTTAATTGTTGTTCAGATGTTTGCAGTCCTGATGATGGCTCACATGCTTGAGCCGAAACGCAGGCAAAATAAAACTAGAAGAAGAAAGAAGAAAATAAACTTCATTTACATTTTTACATATTGACAAAAATTTATAAATGATTTCGGACGAGACATCCTTACAATCAGCAAATGTTTGGTTTATTTGGTAGTTATAATCTAATTAACTAATCTATAGTTAGTGGTAAAATTAAATTGTAATTATATATGGTTGTAGGAAAAATTATACAAAAACCTACAAATAACAGATAACATAATTGGTAATATAAAATTAGAAATTAAAATAAACTAGCTTAAGTTAGCAACACATGTTTTGTTTAGTTCTTTTGTGGGTGTAGCGTTTTAGAGATGCTTTATTATAGTTACCGATTTCCTTTATTAATGGATTTTTGGAGACTTTTTTACTCAAGTAAGAAACTGTTTGAGTATGGACAAAATGTTTAATTGTTGGAAGCTGTAAGTCCTGGAGCATAGATGATATTTTAGTGTAGCGGGGGTAATTGTTAATTATCCGCATTGATAGATTTTGAATTCTTTCAAGTTTTTGGTAGTTAGACAAGCAGGTTGAGCTCCAGACTGGCGAGGCGTATGTAATTAACGGGCGAATAACTGATTTGTATATTATTAATTTGTTATGAGAGCTCAAATGGGATTTTTTGTTGAAGTATGGGAACATTTTAAATATTAATTTTTTGGCTTTATCGATTTTTCTATTGATATGGTCTGTGAATGTAAGAGATTTGTCTAATGTTATGCCTAGGTACTGTACAGATTTTGACCAAAGGATGAGAGCTGAATTTATCTTGATTTGGTGGTTGATTTGTGGGCGACGTTTAGTGAAAAAATAAACTATTATTAGTTATTTCAACCTATGATAATTTCAACAGTAGACTATACATCCTCAATATATTGGGTTGTCCAGAAAGTTCCAAGAGAAATTTGGGCAACAATTAAAATTTATGAACAGCTTAAAATTTATTTATTTAATCTACAAAATAGTCACCACCGTTAGATATTACTCTTTCCCAACGGCTGAGAAGGTCCATTATCCTTTTTCTCAAAAAATCACTGTCTTTACTCCTGAAGAACAATAAAAGGTCCGGGTTAACGTCATCTTCTGAAGAGTAGGATTTTCCTAAGAGAAGATTTTTGAGGGAATGGAAAAATGGAAATCCCACCGAATTCTAAGCATCGCCTTTCTTGGATGCAAGCCGGCCTTCGGTGTTGCGAGCAGCCTTGTTCCAGGCGACCCCGAAGATTTTTTTCAGCTGGTGTTGATGCAGAGAATCCACTTTTCGTCACCAGTAACAACTTGTTTCAAAAATGGATCTCATTTGTGTAAACATAGTTAATTCCATGGGGATTAAAGGCAAATAAATAAACATTAACTATGTGATTCATTTTTAGTATAAAAAATAAAAGGTAAATTCTATTTTTAAAATCTCTACTAGCTTTTCGAACAACCCGATAGTTATATTTATTATTACTATATTATATAGAATTACTTTAAATAGAAATATATAACTGGGCAAGAAAGTGGAATGGCCGAAATTACACTTAGTCTTCAGGTTTTCCAGACTTACTATATATATTATATATATATATATATATATATATTATATATATATATATTTATATATCGGGTGGCTTTGCCCAAGTTTTTATTCTGGTAGAAGTTGCAAATACCCACTAAAACTAATAAATATAGCAATAAAACAAAATATATCTAAGTAGATGAACTAATTGAAAACGAAAAAATCTGGTAAACGCAGCACACGATTTTCACTTATTTCTGTTCTCAATTTTAACAAAATAATACACATTTCAATTATTATTTTATTTTTTTTTTTTTACAACCGTATATTATACAACTTAGTTCTGTAGGATTTGGATTCAATCGGTGGAATATTTATATATTAATAGTAATTATGATTTTATTTTATATTTTTTTAACGCAGATAGATAAGTATATTTTACTGTCAATTAAAGTTACAATGGTGTTTCAAGCTGGTTGGGCTTTTTACACTCTACATGTAGGTAATTATTGAGAATACTAAATTATAATTTAACAAATAAGAAAAATAACAGAGGGAAAATTAAGTTAGATTAAGTTGAATATTACCACACATATATTTAAATAATTTTTATTATTCAAATATGTGTTTTATTTCCTTTCCTTTGTATAGAATAAATACTTCATGAAATCCTAAAAACATATTAAAACATCTGGTGCACGCAACACAACGACTTTCACTTACCTCTTTATTAAAGTTTGTAAGATTATATAAGAACTTTTAAATTAATTTAGAGTTGAAAAAAAAAGTAAATGAATAACATTAAGTTTTGATAGAAACGTGTTTTAATTAAATAATCTATTATATTATTGTATAAAACCAATCACTTATCCGCTTTTCATCGCTCTCCATTAATTAACAACTTTGTGTGTAAGATTATATTATTTCTAAAATCTTTAGCCTTCCAACGGCATATTATACCGGTATATAATATATGTAAGGTATATAATATTATACCTTACATTACATATTATATTATTCTTATGTTATTATTATTGCTCTATTCTACTTTAGTTGGTTATCAAATGGTATATTTACTTGTTTTGTTTATCAATACTAACATAATTAAATGATTAATTGTTTTGAATTAACAAATAGATCCTTTAGAAGAAGAAAATGGAAAATATCGGCATTCAAGCCTAGTCAGACTTTTCCAATCAAAATGTAATCTACGTCATATTAATGCCCATTGAATTTTACCTCGATATAGAGAGTTTCAATTCAGTCGTTAAATCCATTTTTGAGATTATCGTAAACATGTGCAAAATGCATTTTATAAATTCGGTCTTGTAGTAAATTTTGTTGAAAACGTTGCTGTAAAATCTGAGACATAAACGCTCCTAAAATATGTAATAAAACATATATCTTACATACATATGCTATGGAAGTTACTGTGAAGCGACAAATAGAACGCAAATTTATGTATTATTGAATACAACAATATTAATTGTTACATCATTTTACTATAATTCTTTAAACAAAAAAAAATCAATTCTGACTTTAAGTAATAATTCTTAAATTGTTTTTCATAATCAATCTAAGTGAAAGTCGTGTGTTGTCCGTACCAAATTTTTTAACTTAAATTTTATTTTAAACTTTATTTCAAAAAGGGATTCAGTGTTGTGTGCATTGTTCTTGATTTTTAAGTTACAGATTTATTTAATTTTTTTTAGTTAAATGTTGGTATCCTTACTATTTTATTCAAAAGTTGTTTTAATTATGTACATATAATTTCATTTGAAATGTTTTATCAAAATTCCATTGTGGTAATTTCGCTCAGGGGCACTAGCCATTCATGATCTTTTTGTTAATAATAAAACCATCAATGGATTTATTGTATTTATTTTATCGTGTTTGAGGGAGAAAAGTTGTGTATTTAAAGGGACACAATACGCCCTTTCGTGCTCGGTTGTTTGAGCCCTACGTGACCCATCGCATCCCTAAAAGGCCCTATAGCTTCAAATGGTCACTGATATTCAATGGTCAATCTGATACACTCCCAACTTTGCTATCATTTTAACCTTGATGCGAATACTAAACAGCATCGATTTAAACAATTTTAGCTTATCTTAATATATCATTTTCCTATAATATACGTATAATATTATTTAAGTTAGTTCTAGTAATTATATGTTAAAACGGTATAATAAACGTTATGAAATTAACAATAAATTTCTTGTCCTTTTATGTATTTAGCATTTAAGAGATTCTTTATAGCAATTTCCTATTTCTTTTATTAGTGGTTCCCCCTGAAATAATAATGAAGCTTTATTGAGATGGATGATAGGTCGTTTCTTTCCTTTTGGCCGTTCTTATATGGAATATTAAGGATTAATTGAAATAATTCCATTATTGATAGATGGATAGATAGATAACTATTTTTTTTTTTTTTTTTTTTTTTTTTTTTTTTTTTTTTTTTTTTTTTTTTTTTTTTTTTTTTTTTTAAACATTAATAGAACTCTGCTCTTTTAGACCGTCTACTCCATTATAATAATAGGTATCAACATATAAATAAATAAATGGACACACTACTCACATTTTTTTCACTCCCAATAATTAAGAGAATCCCATTTAGATAAAAGAACCAACAATTTTTAATTCATCGGTTATAGAATATTATTGTTTTCCACTAGTTTTTCCCACTGTGGGAAGTTTTATGGAATTAATTTTTGCCCTTTCTAGCTTAAAATCACCTATCTTAATTATAAGTAAGCCCATATTATATAATTATTAATATCATTAATAATGGTGTAAAATTCATTAGAAAAATATAAAAATTATCTTATTAACAGAATATATAAAATGAAAGGTCAACAGCTAGAAATAATTAATTTTATATAATATTTAAAATTATAAAGTGCTAATTTTAGTCATAATTTGAATTATTTAATGGTTTTTATTAATAATAATGAATTTACTAGAACTATTTAGGATATTTTAATTACCTGTAATTTAATAGTCGATTAATAATTATTGTATGTATTTATTAAATTCTCTGGGCAATAATGAATTCTCAAAACTTCATCATTTTTTTTTAAATGTATTACGTGTATATAAAATATAATGCAATTATTTATAATTTTATTTTTTTAAATATTACAAATATGTTTTTTTCATTGATCTTAAAATTAATATAAAAACCATTGTTTCTTTAAAAAAATTGTCGATGTCATATCATCCACTGAATTATTTAGCAAGGAATAAGGACAGTAATTGCTGGAAGATGCAGTACTGTAACCTCCACTTATTTTTTTTTCTTGCACGTGAGTTGAATAAGTCATTTTTACCCCTGGATCTCTCCTCACGTCAGGAATATCCTATCGTATTATTCACATCGCCAAGGGTTATCACTGACCTTAGAGCAAATACCCCTATCCATCATTTATTCAAAATTTTCTGCCAGAATCAACCTCATTTTATTTTAACTTCATTTATAATTCAAAGGGGCTCTGCCTTTCAATTGAGGATACTTTTTATCATCTTTTTCCCTCTAGATGACTCGAAAATGACCTTTGGGACTTAAATATTTGTATGCTTTCATTTAATTGACTTATTTTAATCTCTCTCTCTCTCTCTCTCTCTCTCTCTCTCTCTCTCTTTATATACATTTAGAGGCTTATATATAACTTCACTAAACTTTTATTAAAAATTAATGCACAAAGTTTCGGCTAAAATGCCATCTTCTGGTGCAAAGGTACAATTTTATCTGTACAAAATATCGTCCAATTAAAAGAATAAAAATCTACACCTTATATATATATATATATATATATATATATATATATATATATATATATATATATATATATATATATATATATATATAATAACGCGATTTTGGTTTCTACAAACTCCTCCTAAGCCACTGGACGGATTTTGATTCCGTTTTTACTATCATTTAGGGCGTTTTTTTTTGTTTTTTTCCAGGTTTATAAGTAAAATATAGTACCATTTAGTATTTATTAAAGAGAAAAAAAAATTCTCTAATCAAGACATCAAGTTAATATGGAATAAGAAAAGTCGAATAAGTTAATATAAACTTCTTGTAAGCCATAATCTTATGAGCATATGTATTGGTAAAGAGGGAGGTTAGGATAGCTCGATGTTGCCACCGTCGCACTCGTAACAGTTATATTCTTTCATTCAGTACACAAGATTTTATATACAATATTACGTACCAAATCGTAACTAAGTTGTTAAAATAAATGGAACTTTATCGTATATATATATATATATATATATATATATATATATATATATATATATATATATATATATATATATATAATGGTACTGCGGTTCTTTGATCCCGCTTCTTCTTTAACTTCATTAAAACCATTGGACGGATTTTGATACGGTTTTTATTATTAAATAAGGAGTCCTTTTCTGAATTTTATATGTAAATTACATTGTAATTTAACTTCTCTTTAGAAGGGAAAAATAAATTTTCATAAATTTCAATTAAAGCATATTGTAAACCCATAAACTTATGAGCATATGTTATTTTTAATGTTTTTGTGAGGGAGGTTATAGTAGATTTAGTTTTGTTACCGTTCAGTATCACACAAGTTATATTTTCCCATACAGTACGCAAGGTTTTTTAAAAAATATTACAAAAGAAATCGTGCGAAAGCTGCTAAAATGAAGATAAAGTTGTTATAATTGTATAAACTGACGTTCCTATTGATTATATTAACTTTTGAATTACTTCATGAGAAATAGATGTTTCACAGTAAAATATATCGGATTCCCATTGAAACTAAATTAAAACTATAAAAGGTATTTTAAATTGTTCATTTGAAATATAAAATAGTAAAAAAACGAATATGATATGAACCATTGTTATTTCTATAGTTTTTTACAACTGAAACTGCAATTAAGTTTAGATGGGGAAATTAAATTTGCAGTAATTTATGATTCGCTGTAAAATAAAAACGAAGTTACCGAACCAATTTGTATTTATTGACCAATTTATTTTTCCATAAATGATAAAACATAATAATAAATAGACGTTATAAAAATACATGTTATCTTTCTAATTTTACTCATCGTTACTATGAAATAATAATCCCAAAGCCATAAACTCTATATCGGTCACACAGAGCTTTCACATTAATTTGTCCTCATTTAAATTGCACCCGTGTGGCGAGTCTACCCGTATATTATAGTTAAAAAAGATAATATATTTTTTTTAAATAAATCTTTCTGTTATGATGTTCTAAAAGTAATTTGCTTTAAATTCTGCACCATCTATTAATGGAAGTGATAAAATATTCTATCCATTAATCATGGCTTAAATAATATCCTTTAAACTAAAGGAACAAATATTATAATATTATTTTTAATATTATTATTATTATATTATAGGGTAATTATTATTATCCATGTTATATACCAAGGTACCTTTCCTCTTCATACATATGTGTAAAATATATGTTTTCGACCTCAGAAGAAACGTTGAAGTGAAATACAAAAATTGCATAAATATATAATTGGAAATTAAAAGAGTAGTGCATAACTGATATTATCAATAATTTGAGTGTCCCACAATAGGAAAAATACCTATTCATTAGCCTAAATTCTATACCTTTTAATCTAATTAATTATTTTTTTCTTTTATTATTAAATGATGTCCTTTATTAGTGAGAGAGAAAAAATTACAACAATTTTTTTCTGGTTATTCGAAGTTATTTAGTTTATCAATTGATTCTCTTAAATTTTTTCACTATAGAAGGGTCCAAATTGAAATAAATGATCTAGCATCCATTTCAATAGAGGATCCTACAAAAATAATTGTATTTTTCTGACATTTACTACTTACACAAGATTCATAATTAATTATCATTTGAAGACCAAAAACCGAAAAGTTTAATTTAACAAAACAATATTTTTTCAATAATTATTCTTTGAATATAAAAAAAAATATCCAATGAAACAAACAGATGGCAAATAGTAAAATATGATGCATATTTTAGACTTTTGCATAAATTAATGTTTGAAAATAGAGCTTTGTAAAATAAGTAATTTAAAAGAACCGGAGATACAATAGTTACATTATTTCACTTTCTAGTGATAATTGCCTTCGCATACTGGTAAATGAAAACATATTTTTAAGGTGTTTTTTTTTCAACATCAATTTTTTATTGAATAAAATACAATCTGTCCCAATTTGGACACCATGGTAGTGGTGAAAGATATCATACATACTACATTCACATTTAAATTATAAAAGAAAGAATGACAAAAATAAAATAAAAGGTCATAGTGACATCTCAAAGTACATAATCTAGAAGTAAATAAATAAGAATTAACGTAAAATATAACTTTTACATCTTATAAAGTAGATACACAAATCACAACACATAAATTGGCATAATAAAAATTAGCTTACGATGATAGGGAAGAAGCATGTCGGATGTTTGACGGGAGAGTATTCCATAAGGCAGTGAAACGGGCTTAAAAGGAGCAATCATTTTTTTTTGGTTCTGTGGAAAGGAGTTTGGAGGTCGGACAGACGGGATCTTGTTTCCTGGGATGGGTTGAGGATTTAAATACCAGAAGGCTGTAGACATAAAATGGATGGTGGGAGTTGATGATTTGATAAAGGAATGATCCAAGGAAATATTGTCTTCGAATCATTCGGGGATAACCACTTTTACTCCCATCCGAAAGAAAGGCGAAACGGATTGAACCTTTAAAAAACCGTAGGAGCCACTTTCCGTTATAGATCCCAAAACCATGGGCATAAAAGGCTGTTATGCTAGCCACTATACCACAGGTTGACCCCATTCATATAATTTTCATTAGATTTTAGTTGTTGTACTGTTTAGATTACCTCCTAAGCAGGGAACAAGGGAAGGGTAATGAGACGGGACATGATGACATGATCAGCTGTGTCAATGTTATCAGCATGCACCTGACTCGCCTTTGATGTGATCATAGGGCTGAATCAAAGCTTTGCGGACCGCTAGGCCCACAAACATTGCAGTACTTATCAAAAGACGAACTTAAAAAGGTCTGTACATGTGCTTGTCAGGCTTTATCACGACCCTTTGACTTCAAAAAGATTTACTCCCAAAACCAATAAAGCCAATTTTGTTTATACTAACATGGTCTCTATTTCTGAGTTCAGCGGATATACAGTGGCTAAAAAGAGTATTGGTTCACATATTATTTCGGGGAAAATACTGTTAATTCATTGCTGCTTGTTGAACTGATGAATTGGAGTACACACAATACTGCGCATGCAAGTTACAGATTTTTACTATTAACTTTTACAACTAAACAAAATCAGAAATCTATTAATCCTAATGAAAAACAAAACAGCTTGTGCGGGCAACAAACGACTTTCACTTACTTCTGATGATAAAATTAATTTAATAATTTTTAAAAAAACTGAGAGATAAAAAAAGATAAAGTTTCGGCAGAAACATGTGTCTTATAAAATAATCTATAACATTTTTTCTCTACAACAATCAGTTTTATCTGCTTTTCATTACTCTCCATCAACTTTTACAATGGCATGTATTAGATAATATTTTTTCTAAAATCTTTTGCGTTCCAACGATATATTATACATGTACATTATTATCCTTATGTTCAATAACACAAAAATTGTGTAAAAAAATATTTTTGAACTTTTCTCATTTACTTGTTAATCAAATTCACTCAACTTGCGTATTAGGCCGTTATTTTTCATTGCTAACAAGATGTTATGCCTAATTTTATGAAATCTACAAAAGTAAAGGTACTTTAGAGGAAAACAATTTAAAATAGCGGCATTTAAGCCCTATCAGACTATTTTAATTCAGAATAAAACGTACATAAAATCTAAACCTATTAAATTCTACATCGAAACAGGGAGTTTAATCAAAATTGTTAGAGCGATTTTTGTGTAAATCGTAAAAAGGTGCAAAATGCATTGTATAAAATTCCACTTTCGGTCAGCTGATTTTCGTGAAAAAGTTGCTGTGACGTTTTGGGCTTATATTTGACTAAACTATGAAATTTCAGTTTCGTACAACTTTGCGTTTTTGTGCCGGACTTACCACAAACACACGGACACCTTTTTGCTGGACTTGGTTATTTGGACTCAGGGGACCTTGAAACGTGTATTTCCGTTGAAAACTGAATTGGAATATTTTCTCAATCACAATACTTTCCCTTACTATATATTTTATATATAGGTAAGTGAAAGTAAAAATTTATACTGTCAAACGAAGGATACGTCAATTCATTCATAAGAAACGAGATCCCGTCTTTCCGACCGTTTCACTGGCTTTTGTAATTTTCTCCTATCCAAACATCCGCCATGCTTCCTTTCTTCCTATATTAAAATAACTTCTTTTTTAGTTTCTTTCTACCAAAATGACGCTATCTAACAATAAGAATATTTACCCTTAAACTTGAATTTGAATGTAATAAATATTATTTCCTGTTGAAATGTATTTATGGCATTTCTACTTTTCTTTTAAATCCTCATTTTGGATAATTAGAAACATATGTTATTTAATTAAAACTTCACTAGAATAATTTATTTCTTATTGTTGATTTTTTTAAATGTTGAATTATTTTAATTTTTACTTTGCTTATCTTGGCTGGATAAAGGCTCTTATATAATTTCAAATATAATGTTATTCTTAAGTGACTTAATTCCAGACTAAAGTTTTTTTTTCCTTCTTTTCTGTCTTCTTTCTTCTCAGTTTGTTATTAGCTAAATATTTTCATCCAATATATTCAACAACAATTTTTATTCAGTAAAATTACAATCTGTCCCACTTTGGACATTAATAGTAGTGCTGAAAGATATCATACATACTACATCCATACAATATTTACACAGCATAAAATATATACACAATAATGAATTAATCATCCAATATATAACCTCTTATACATACATACACATAGAGACCTGAAACAAACCAAAAAATCTGGTGCGGGCAACACACGACTTTCACTTACCTAAATTTTTAAAATCAATGAAAGAATTTTCAAATACAGTTAAAAAATACGCGAAATTATTAAGGAATTAATTAAATTAAATTTCTATAGAAACATGTGTTTGATTCAAAAATCTATTATATTATTATATAAAATAATCAGTTAGTTTTATGTTCATTTCATCACTCTCTATTAACTTTTAAAAGCTTGTGTATGAGATGATAATTTTTCTAAAATCTTTAGCTTTCCAACGGTATATCATACATGTATATTACTGCTCTTATGTTTAAAAACAAAAAATTGCATTAAAAAAATATTTTTTCTGTTTTCTCCTTTAGTTGGGTATCGAATTTATTCAATTTATATATTTACCAGTTTTTCATCAGCGTTAACAAGATAATCTAGTTATTATTATTGAATCTACAAAATTAAAGGTACTTTAGGGGAAGAAAATTTAAAATATCGGCATTTAAGCCCTGTCAGACCATTTTTATCTAAATAAAACCTACATGATATTAAAGCCCATTAAATTTTACATCGATATAGCGAGTTTAATCAAAATCGTCGGAACCGTTTTTGAGAAAATCGAAAAAAGGTGCAAAATGCATGGTATAAAGTGCCTCTTCTGGTAGGCTCATTTTGATGAAAAAAGTTTTGTCACGTCTCGGGCGTATAGTTGTCTTAAATATGAAATTTCAGTTTCATAGGACTTACCGTTTCCGCCCGGGAGTTACCACAGACACACACACACACAGACCTTTTTGCGGGACTTGGTTATTTGGACTCAGGGGACCCTAAAACGTGTATTTCCGTTGAAAACTGGAATTCGAAAATTTTCACGATCGCAATACTTCCCCTTACTATATATAGTAAGTGAAAGTAAAATGTTAAATATTAGTACCAGAATGGGTGGCCTAATTTAAAATACTAAGTTAAACTCGCGAACATGACGAAATTTAACACTTTAAGGCCAGATCAAGGCTAATGAATTCATTGTAAATCAAATTGTTGTGTTGTAGTTTGCAAGAAGATATAGAATATTCTATGAATAACATAACATTCTATAAACGTTATATATAACTCATTACTTACAAAATTTGTTTGAAAAAAGTATTTTCGATATTTTGGGGAGTTGGGTAGATATAAATCGATTGAACAGTCGAAAATCAAAGGTCGGAATGTGACTGGAACTATTAGACGTAATATTTTTTTTTTTTATTCAAGGTTAAGCTTATTATTTTGGCGATACCGTTTATAATTACCTATGGATCATACCTTTATGAAACCATTAACGCCTAACATCCTCCTTACATTCACAATCTCCAGCAATTTAAATCGTCAGTCCACTAACTTGAAACAAGATCGCTCCAATCTTACCTTTACGTTCCTACTTATATAAATAAAACATGATCGTTTCTTTATTGTCCGCTCTCCTAACCTTTGGAATTTCCTACCAACTCATATTCCCCATACATCTTCTATATTATCATTCAAGTCCAAGCTGTTCCAATACATCCTGTCTTCCCAAACAGACGCTCAATAATTCTGATATTTCAAATTCTAATATCAGACTTTTTTTTTAACTCAGTATTTTATTTACATTACAAATTAAAAAAATACAATAATTATTTGTGGTAAAATCTAAGGACACATTACATGGGTATTCATGAGAGAAACAGCACCCAGTAGTGCATGCTGACATTTAGGTAAACTATATTTCCATGTCACGAAGTCCCTTGTCCAACTCCTTTTCAGCCTACACCTAGTCAGAATATCAGACTTTAGGTGAATAAAAGTAATTATTTATCGCTCAGAATTATGTTAGTTAATGAATTGATTTATTTTTAGTGTTGTGTGAATATATAATTCAAAATTAGAAGACCTGTACATTACTGATATTTTCAAGAATATGAGAGAGCTGTTAGTATCAAATTATTGCTTGGGTCAACCACAGTCTTTTAAAGGCCAATGCTTGATGTTTCGTTTATAATTATGAATATACATGGTCTCTGAGTAGTTCAGATGTTCCTTGAATAGGAAAAAAAATGAACAATGTTTCTGGCCCAAAAGACCTTTACCTTCCAACCCATAGAACTAAAACTTTTGATCGTTCCTTTATTGTCCGCTTTACTACCCTCTGGAATTTCCTACCTATTTATATCCGCCATGCTTCTTGTACATCATTATTCAATTCCCAGCTGTCCAATACTCTTTGCATTTCTAAACAAACGCTCAACGATTCGGAAATTTCAAATCAAATATCAAACTTGGAGTGAATAAAGTAATTATTTAATGCCCAAATTATTAATGCTCTCAAATTAGCAAATCAATGAATTTTTCAAAGTGTTGTTCAACATATTTATTTACCTGAAGTTGTTTATGTATTTTATTTGTTTATGTTGTATACTTCTTTCCCTCCTTCTATTCTCACTATTGTAAATTAAAATTTAATTATGTTCCTTTGTCCTTTTGGACAAAAAATAGTTTATTTTAATTGTACATATACTCGTATGTTATTCTTAAGGGAAGTCACAGAATATTTTTATTTTATTATTTTATTTAGTTCAATTCTATAATTTACTAATACCCCAGCATCCACTAGCTCACACCGTTCGGATCTCTTGGATTCTTACAAGTATAGAAAAAAGCCGAGTCAGGGGTCCCATTAGCAGATTTTAAATATTGTATATAGTTATTATTATGTATATGAAGTTTATTTATTTGTCAATTTTGTATTTATCTTAATTATAAGTTGTTGTTTCGCTTTTTTTTTTTTTTTTTTTTTTTTTTTTTTTTTTTTTTTTTATGTAAAAATCACCTTTTATTGTTAATTTCTCTTCCATTTCTCCGAAAGAAGTCGCAAATATCATTAAAGAACTGAAGCCAAAAAAAGCCCCAGGTGATGACAGCATCCCCTCCTTAGTTATTAAAAATCTAAGCCGAAAATCGATTTATTTTTTAACTAAAGTATTTAATTGCACATTGAGATATAGCTACTTCCCTATCATCTGGAAAACTTCCAAAACTATAGTAATAAAAAAACCAAATAAAGACCATAGTAATGTTTCGAACTACAGACCTATAAGTCTACTTAATATACTTTCTAAAATTCTGGAAAAACTAATTCTCAAAAGAATTAACAAGCATATTAGACTAAAGAACCTCCTAATAGATGAACAATTTGGTTTTAGGAATCACCACTGCACTATTGACCAATTAGCACGACTTACTGACTTCATCACAAAAGCCTTTAACGAACGCAAACATACCGGCATGCTCCTTCTAGACCTCGAAAAAGCATTTGATACCATTTGGCACTCCGGGCTCATATACAAATTAATCGCATTCAACTTCCCACCATACCTGATTCACATCATTCACTCCTATTTAACAAATAGACAGTTCTATATTCAAGTTGGGACATCTACTTCCGACACACTCCCCATCTTAGCGGGTCTTCCTCAAGGCTCTTGCCTATCTCCAATCCTATTTAATTTGTTCATTTCTGATTTACCAGCCCATCCATTTGTGACGAGGTCATTATACGCTGATGATACAGCATTGTATACATCATCATATCGCATAGATACAATAGTGAATCGCCTTCAACTATATTTTAAAAAATTTCACAAATATTGCATAAAATGGAAATTGAAAATTAATCCCACCAAATCTGAAGCAATTCTTTTCACTAAACGTCGCCCACAAATAAACCACCAAATCAAGATAAATTCAGCTCTCATCCCTTGGTCAAAATCCGTACAGTACCTAGGCATAACATTAGACATATCTCTTACGTTCACAGATCATATCAATAGAAAAACTGATAAAGCCAAAAAATTAATATTTAAAATGTTTCCATACTTCAACAGAAAATCCCATTTGAGCTCTCATAACAAATTAATAATATACAAATCAGTTATTCGCCCGTTAATTACATACGCCTCGCCAGTCTGGAGCTCAACCTGCTTGACTAACTACCAAAAACTTGAAAGGATTCAAAATCTATCAATGCGGATAATTAATAATTACCCCCGCTACACTAAAATATCATCCATGCTCCAGGACTTACAGCTTCCAACAATTAAACATTTTGTCCATAATCAAACAGCTTCTTACTTCAGTAAAACACCAGTCTCCAAAAATCCATTAATAAAGGAAATCGGTAACTATAATAAAGCATCTCTAAAACGCTACATTCATAAAAGAACTAAACATGTGTTACTAACTTAAGCTAGTTTATTTTAATTTCTAATTTTATATTATCAACTGTGTTATCTGTTTTTATTAGTAGGTTTTTGTATAATTTTTCCTACAACATTATATAATCACAATTTAATTTTACCACTAATTATAGATTAGATGATTAGATTATAACTACCAAATGAACCAAACATTTGATGATTGTAACGATGTCTCATCCGTAATCATTTATAAATATTTTGTCAATATGTAAAAATGTAAATAAAGTTTATTTTATATATTTATATTTTTTAATGTATATTAGTTTATTTATTATCTATTTTATGTACTTTGACTTTATCATTATTTTCTTTATATGTTGTATGGATGTGGTCTCACATCACTATTACTATTGTTCATTTTGAAACAAAGTGTAATATATCCCAATAAATATTTTTAAAAAAATCACTAATAATTGTAGCTTTGGATCATCTTAACTACAAAACGTCCATATACATTAGTAGTTATGAACAAAATATTAAACGGTGGCCTGAAAAGGGTTACGATTGGTCCAAGAAATAATTTTATGCTAAAGGCTCTTTCAAATTCTTGAAAATATCAGTAATGTACAAGTCTTATAATTTTGAATTATATATTCACACAACTTATGTATTTCCCTTCAACTTTTCCTTTAAGGCTCGCCATGGAACTCTGACTAATGAGAAAAGTTAACGTACATTCGTAATTACTATGCATAATATTTTAAGTTAATTTTCGACTTTCCCTACTTTTAGTTAAAATAAAGGTTCAACTTTTTAAATTAGAAAAATCTAAAAGTGAAGGGAATTTTTTTTTTTCTCGTTTCTTTCCTTTTTTTTTTTTATCTCGCCCTCAATCAGACTTATGACCTTTTACACCCAATCTTTGCCACTCGAAGCCACGAGAGCTAATGATATCAATTCCCGAAAAAGGGGGTCCTTTCTTTCCGTGTTTACCTGCCTTTCGTGACTTAGGGTTTATTTCCTTTTTGTATTTTCTTTGCTTCATAACTATTTCGGATACAGAAAACCTACAAATATATTGGAATTTAGTTATTTTGGGAGAAATATCATAGTCAGATGGGCGACATAGCAATGTAAGATAAAATAACAGAACTAAATGACAGTATTGATACAGTAAAATGTATGAACTATTCCTTTTTATTGAAGTGAAAACTTCATTGTACGCGTTAATGGTAAAATTTTTGATTTCGTAACCATTGTAACGTTACCAACATGCTCTAGACTGGCGCGTGCGTTCTGTGTATACCTGTCTGTTAGAGATAGGATAACGATATCAATTTCCGTGAACTTAATCGATACGGGTGTATTATCGGCACAAAAATATCGATATTTATAATACTTTATTTTAGTATTTAATTGAATTAAGGTCAGTTGCAAATGAATGAGGAAAGAAATGGTAGGTAAACTATGTCTTAGAACTTACTTCTTACTGTATATAAAGTTAATATTATGAATATCTTAATTCTCTTGAATCAGAAATATCGATGTTTGTAAATATTATTAAATATATTATATTATATGAATATTATATGAAAACGTTCAAAAATACGAAAATTATGATGATCTTACTGTCAATATTTAAACCGCAGTAAAGCGAAATCGAAAAAAATATCTTGATTATGCAAGCATAGAAATATGACATTTGAAAATTAAATTCATTTTAATAATATAGATTTCTATATAGCACATGGTATATTTCATTACTAATTAAAATATATGCTTTTTGTTTACTTAGGAGAGGAACTGAGGTTATCTTTGTGAAACAACTATAAAGCTTATTCCTAAATGTCTGAGTTTTCTTGAAATAAATGGTTGTTCCATAAAAAAAAAAAAAAATGTGCTATGTTTACTATTAACTTATAAAGCTTACAGTTACATTCAAATTACGATGACATAATTCAAGATAATATATTTTTACAGGGCAATGATGTTTTACAATTAAATAAAACAATAATAAAAAAAGCATGCATTCACCACAAAATCTACTTTAACGAACGTACTCTTTTTTCCAAAAAAATTCCAGCGCAAATCGAGAATTAAAAAAAAAAGTTTTCACTTCTATCAGTAGTCCCTATGACTGCCTGAATTGTATTTTTTATTTATTTATTTTTTTTATGTGAAACTCAGTGAAGAACGAATTCTGAAAAAGTTGGTATTAGCTGAACCGACTGGTAGGCGTCAGAAAGGTAGGCCGAAGCGTCGATGGGAAGATTGTATAAGTCTCGAGGGGCTTCGGCTTGAATGGGGATCGAATTTATGGAGGCAGTATTTCGTGGTATCGCCATCTAAGGCTCGGGTTTGGTAGGCCTATTATTATTTGTTTGTTATTTTAAAGTGGAACATGCATGACAGTATGTCCAAAGCTTCTTGGTGATCTAACAGCTTCGGGTAATTTTAAGTGTCACTGTCAAGGTACCTATAGCATAGTGGCTAACAGCTTTCTTTTGTAGCAAACAGCGAGTTCAAATCTGCAGGTGGCCCTAGAATTTTTTAATAGGAGTATAAAATCCCTAGCAATACTATCCTTTGTAGGGGAATTAAAAAGGTGGTCTCGAGCCTGTGAGATGTCAGGTACTCGTTAAAGATCCCTATTCTAATAAAACCTGTATAGGCAAAATTAAGGACACCTGTTATAGCCATAGTAGCATAAAATGAATAATGAATTTAAATGAATAAATATAAAAATGTTATTATCAAAGTTTTAACATAATTGCAAGTTATTGTGGAATGAGTTTATGAACTAATAGGTGTATTACTATTTTATATTAAAAATGAACTATTTATAAAACTTTTAAAGTTTAACTTAGTTTCCATTGGAATCCCATTCAGTTCCACAGTGAAACATCTTCTATCATGAAATAATTAATAGCAATGTTAGTTTATTGCTTTATATCAATTTTTTATTTATTTTACAACTTGTCTATGATTTGATAAACTTTTTTTATTAAATCTTGAGTACTATGATAAGTTATATGGAAAAAATAACCTAAGTACGGTGACAATACTGAATTACTATAACCTCCCTCATCAGAACATTAAAAATAACACATGTTCATTAGTTAATGGGATAAAACATAAAATATGTTTAAAAACTTTCTATCAAGTTCTACTTGTTCTTTTATTGCGTATTATCTAAAATTAAAATCTTGCGTTTTCCAGCGGTATATTAACGTCTATACTACAACTAATATGTCAGGAATAATTTTTTGATGAGTTGATTACAGAAAAATTGTATTTTCCTTTCTAAAGAAAAACTTTATTTCAATGTATTTTACTTATAAACGTTTGGGAAAAGAAGCGTAATGACATCATTTTATACATATAGAGATTATGGAAATTTTTGATAAAATTTTGAAATAGTGTCAGTACATAAATTGAGAAACCGAAACTCAAAACGTCTAATAATATAAGATTAAATTTCAGGATGAAAAACCTTAAATTTTCACAACCCAAAATCAATAATTTATAATATTTTACGACAAATTTTGCAATGCTCCTGGTAATCTCCGATCCATTTTTTGTAATACATATCCTAAAAGAATATTCTGTCAAGGCTTGGAGAACAGAAACTCAAAGACCTCATATTTTATTCACAGAGAAACCCCTAAAGAGCAGCGAACTATCTAAATAATTCAACAGGAAAAAAACTCTCAACCATTCGTCAAAGACTTGGCATTATAGTTGAGTTTGAGATGCTACAAACCAATGGTGGTGACCGACCCTGCGGTAGATTTTCTTCTCTCGGGAAAGCTTCTTGAATATATTATGCCTAGGGACGTTTATACTTTTGTGTGTCATAGATATTCTTCCTCTTTTTTTAAACAAGTCCTTTGTAGCTATATAGTTAAACCCAAAAAGAAGAAGTTTTCTCTCATGGCACGTGTTCTTTTCATATGTTTGATAATTCTGATGAAACGACATGAAACCGCTCGTAGAAACTACTTTTTTTATTTATTTTATATTAATCGATGAGTTACTACCAGGATTAGGCTGAACGTTCCTATCACGTTTTTGCCGCGTCCTTCTAGTCAGGTACTGCAAATCTGCCTCACTAATCTCACTGAACGGAGTTTTATCGTCTGCGTCCATCACTGAATTTGCGTCAGACATAAATTTTATATTAAAAAAATAATAATAAAAGAAAAAAATGAGAAAAGATTTTCTTGTTAAATTAGTACTAAATATATATATATATATATATATATATATATATATATATATATATATATTATTACAATAAAAAAAATCTATAAAAGAAAAAAAAAAGAAAAGATAAAAATATATATATACCCTATAAATATTAGTAACAAAAATTAAATTATATAAATAACTATATACAAATGATAAAAAAAACATTTTAAAGAAATAAAAAAATAATATTCAATGAAAAAAGAAGACTTCTTCGTTAGTCCGGGATACGAACTCAGGATGGTGGCAGGTAGATTCCTAGTGCCGCGACCGTGAATTTACAGCTCTGGCTGATGAGAGTCCGTAGGGATTAACTGCCACGTCAGTTAGCCCAAGTGACACTGCTCAGTGAGCTGGCTATTAAAATAAAAGCACTAACGTCAATGTTTATAGGTGTAAAGTGAAAATGTTCAACACAGGAAACTGTTTGCAAAGGCTGACTGCTGGTCAACTCCATACACGTAGGTTATACAGTGAGAAAGGCAGAGCGACACACATAGTAAACATGACAATCGGCCATGACACTTTATCTGCTTTGAACATTTAGAATCGATCTATTCCACACTAATCATCAACCAAATTCATTCTACATCAAATCATTAATCCATAAAGACTTAATTGATTGCTTAATTAGGAAAGAGAATTTTGAAAAATAAGTGTTGAAGCCCTGTTTAATATTTAAAAAAACAACCTAATTTACATAACTATTCACGGCTGATATTCCTGTTTACCCTAATACCTTAATTGCAACGTTCGCTGATGACACATGTATCCTATCCTTTCTCTCAGATCCTGAAACTGCATCCTTGAACCTCCAAAGATACCTTTCTTTAAGTGAAGACTAGTGTAACAACTGGCGAATTAAAGTTAATCATTCCAAATGCAAACATGTTACCTTTACGCTCCAAAGACAATCCTGCCCTCCAGTTCACATACCGGTATATTGGATTTCTTCTAGACAAAAGACTAACTTGGAACACACTAGACTTAAACGACTTGAGCTTAACCGACGATTTGGACAATTATACCGACTGTTAAACAGAAAATCTCAAATCTCTATTGAAAACAAATTGCTAATTTACAAGATATTACTGAAACCTATCTGGACCTATGGACTTGAACTGTGGGGGACAGCCAAATTTTTTAACACCAAACGCATTCAATCCTTTCAATCCAAAGTCCTCCGTACAATAGTTAATGCCCCTTATTATATCACCAACCATTCATTACAGCACGACCTAAATATTCCATTTATTTTAGACCTTATTCCATCAGAACTTTATCCATCACTCCAATCCGCTATCTTAATCCCCATTCAGCCCCACACACCCTTACCATCCGCCTAGAAGGTTGAAACGGCAGTGGTCTCTAGACTTTTTGTAAACACGTAGTTGGAGTTTTAGCATTGGCTAGATTCTTCATTCACGTGCTGTATGCTTCAGGATTGTTTATAGGTATGAGTGACCTTTCCACGTATTCTTATTGATTCTTTATTGTATATATGCATATTTTATTATTATTTTATAAATTTGTAGTTTTGTACATATTGTAAACGTTGTACTACTTCATCACTATTATAAATGTTCTAATTAGGATTGACTGTAACATTACTCAATAAAAATTGTTTTTAGAAAAAAAAATACATAACGCTCCTAATCAAAAATATTAGAGCCGCTTATGAGAAAAGCGTATAACGACGTAATATTATATTAAGGAATTACCAAAATAGTCGATTTTATTGAAGACGTAACAGTAACATTGTAGTAGTTGTTTTCAATATTTGATTTACTGAGGGCCTTAAAACGTGCATTACAGTTTAAATATACAAAATTTTCAAATTAATCAAATCATAAAAAGGTACAAAATGGATTGTATTAATTAGCTCTGGTGGTTTCCTAATATAATGAAAATGTTGCTGTAACATCTCTGGTGTATTGTTGTCTCAAATATGAATTTTCGATTTCGTACGAATTTTAATTTTCGTGCTACACTTTTCACATACACACTAGACCTTTTTCGGAACATGGTCTTATGGAATCAAGAGTTACGGAATGAGATTTACTCATCAATATATTATGGCAATTGTTATGATTATTAATTATGTTTCTCCTATTACAAAGGATGCCGCCCTCTACCTCCGAAGGGACTTTTGTCCAAGACACCTGTGCAGATACCTGTACCCCTACTTCAAACAGCTTACCTACAGGAAGTACTTGGACATTATGAGTACTAAGTGATCCATATGTCCATTCATTTGACCTCCGCCGTCTTTCCTCCATCCCCTCTACTATTCCTTCATATATGTACCCCCCAAATCCTAGAACGAGAGCACTCCGGTCAAGACGTTCTTAATTTAAAGTTGTACTATAATATATTAGTAAGAAGTTTATGTTTCTATTTTAATTGTAAATAAATATAAAAAAAGTTTAAATAAATGTGTTATTCCTATGCTGATGACACTTGTGTGTTATCAGTCAACAACGATTCAATTATTGCCTCCCAAACTCTTCAATCCCATATCAGAGACCTTGAAGTATGGTGTCAGAATTGGAGAATAAAAATAAATTCCAATAAATCCCACCAAATAACATTTACCCTTCGTCGTAAACCAATGACAACCTGCCCAACAGTATCCTTTAATAACACTCCTCTTGTCCCAGTTGAACAGATCCGATACCTAGGACTGCACCTGGACAAACGTCTCACTTGGAACCCTCATACAAGACTGAAAAGACAAGAAACTGCTCGACGTTTTCGACTACTTCAACACTTACTGGACAAACGCTAAAACCTTCCACTTACGTACATGTAAAAGACTCATCTACATGACTATCATAAGACCAATATAGACTTACGGAGTAGAGATTTGGGGCTTACTAAACCATCAAATTCATCTCGTCTCCAATCCTTACAATCCAAAATCCTTCGAAAAATCCTCAATGCTCCTTATTTTGTCACAAATAAACTCATCCATAAAGACCTTAATATTCCCTTTGTTGCTGACTTGGCCCGAACCAGGTACCACTCATTTCATGGCAAACTCCATTCCCACTCTAACCCACTAGTTTCAATCCTTGCTTCCTCTACAATCCCTGATAATCCTCCGAGACGTCTGAAAAGAAGATGGCCCCGAGACCTTCTTGTTTAACATAGTATTTGGGGAGCTGCCAATGGGTAGTATCCCTACATATGAATCATGTGAACTTATCTTGTATCACATTTACTAAATGTATTTTATTATACAGTTGTAAATACCAATAAAGATATTTAAAAAAAAAAAAATGTGTTATTCGTTAACTAAGGATCCTAAAACGTGTATTTCCAGTGAAAATTTTTACGATCGCAATACTTTCCCTTACTGTATTTATATGTATTATAATTTCATTTATATGTAAGTGAAAGTAGCTAGATAAGAAATAAGCATGAAAAAACGACTCGCAATAGATTTTTTGCTTGGAAAAGTTAGTCTTTGTGGAGGATAGACAGAACGATATCCGAGCGATGCTTTCTCTTGTGTGACCTTAGTAAATCAATGGCTGCTGACTTGGAACTCCCAGGGGTACTATTAGGATTTACACACCCGCCACCAACAAATTGGGAGATGGTTTTCCTTGTAGACCTGGATATTGCCAAGGGGAAGGAGTTTTCTCTTTTCTATTTTCTAGCCGCATACTCGGTCCCAGGTGCATTACGGAAGAAACTTTTCAAGAAGATAGAAAGAATGTTACCGATATTACACAGCTCAATCTCCTTGACTTTTATTTCATTCTATATAACAAACAAAAAGCAATAAAAAAGTGCACATTTTCCTTTCGGAGTAAACCTAGCTGTTGTCAACTTACTATTAAAAAAATGCAACAACAAATTCAGTACATCTACAAACCTTTGCATACGTATACACACTTGGAACACGCACTTATATATACTATAGATACCTATTACAATAGATCGAAAGAGTTTTGTTTTCAAAAGCTGGTATTGAACGAATCTTGCTATCGGTTTAGGGAGGTTTAAAAGTATGAAAATTGGTCTGAAATCAGAAACGTTGGATTGAAAAGAAACTTTATTAAGAAGACGTAGAACTACTTTTTTCCCATGATGATGTAAATATGGAGTAATATATGAACAATACTTTGCTTACCTATATATTTCATCTCTAACGGTATTTAAATATTCTTAAATTTATTTTAACAACAGAAATAAGTCAAAGTTGTAGGTTGCGCATGCCAGATTGTTACAATTTGGGTACAGAATTTATTTCTATTCTCCAGTTCTGACTCCATACTGCAAGTTCTTTGAAGTGGGCTTGAAGAGTAAGGGATACAATAAACAGTTCGTTATGAACTGATAACACACAGGTATCCGCAGCATAGGTAGAAAGTTAACAGTAAGGATTAGTTGAGATGTATAGACTGTGTACAGAACAAGTCCTAGGATACTGCCTTGAGGAATACCAACAGACTGAGTAAAAAGGAATGAGTAGGAACTATTGTGATTTATTTTGAAAGATCTGTCAGACAGGAGGACTGGATAATGTGGAAGTTATATTTATGTTTAAATTTTATTTGCATGCACAAACTGGAAACATCTCAGAACATGCAAGTTCCAAAAGTCCTCGCTTAAGATATGACTAGGTTCAGAGGTTATAGGTCTGAAATCAGAAATATTGGATGAAGAACAAACTTTGTTAAGAAGACGTTCAAATACCTATTTTCAAGCTGAGGGAAAGATGGAGTAATATATGAATATATGAACTATGTTTTGCTTACCTATATATTTAATCTCTAACTCTATTTAAATATTCTTAAATTCATTTTAACAACGGAAATAAGTAAAAGTTGTGTGTTGCGCATACCAGATTTTCACAATTTATGTACAGAATTTATTTCTATTCTTCAGTTCAGACTCCATACTTTGAAGAGTTCTTTGAATTGGGCTTGAAGAGTAGAGGATACAATAAACAGTTCATTATGGACTGTGAAAGTCGTGTGCTGCGCATACCAGATTTTTACAAGAGTATTGAGCATGAAACGGAACTTTGAAAGAAAATTAAGCGTTTCCGTTAAAGTTTTAAGCAAGTGTTATGGAAACCGTCGTAGGTGCCAATTTTCCTTTTCAAGACGTTTTCACTTTTGCCAAGGGCCGCCGTTGATTTTTAAAGAGGATCCCACAAACGACCCTTATAGAAGGAAAAGGGGATAAAAAAATAAAAATAAAATAGGGAATCTGATTCAATAAAAATACATAAGGGACACGCTGCCGTGCAATATGCCGTATTTCCTTCCCCCTCCTCCAACGTTTCTAAATTCAAGAGGTCTCATATCCTCGGATATCGACAATGGTCTACCCTTCATCCCTTAGATACATTCCTTTCCTCGCCCTTTTCCCTGTCACATTAGATAGAGCCTACTTTTTCATAACCTCTTAATAAATTTGATGCTATAACAAGTTGATTTAATACTACAATTTATAAAACTATCTTAACAAAAGTAATTAACTAACATTTAAACTTAAAAAAATGTTATTAATATAATAGTTTTAATGGATAAAGTTTTGTTGAAGGGTGAAGTAACTACTTATTAGTGACTGAGTGCTCCAGAACGCTAATAGTCTGATGCACTGACATATTGAACATTAAGTTCATAATTGAGATGTTGATTTCCAAATTGTACTATATCCATTATATGAAATTTTACAGAAAAAGTAAAAATCTCTCATTACTATATAATTAATGAAGGTAATTTGATTCATTTCGCATTGAAATCTAGAATTGTTTTTTTACTATATTAATGATACCATATTAAAATTACGAAATGATAGGTTTTAGTATGATTCGAAACGAAACCAAATGTATTATTTATTACTATTAAAGAATAATTGTATTCATAAATTGTGTTTTTAATAGACTTCAGTGTCTATTAGATAAAATCAAATATAAAATTTAGATAAAACTAAATAATGAGAATATAAATATGTAAAAAAACCCATTTCGTAAAAAATATCCTTTAGTACCTTTTGGAAATCAACGTCTCAACTGTTTCGCCTGCTTTTGTAGCCAAGAATCTAAAATCAGGTCTACTCATCTCGGGTCATAAGGCCTGTGGTAGGATATTCAGTGGGAATAAAGCTTACAGACTTTTCATTTTTATTGATTATTTTTATTTATCAATTAAAAAAAAAATTGTGGTAATGTTTCAGTATATTTTGTAACTATAAGCCTATTATAGTTATTGTATACATCTGTACATAATTGTGTTTTGTAAAATAATTTACTAAATTTTTTATGTGTGCTTATTATTTATTACTATGCTTATTAGATGTTTGGTTATTTGTGCTGTGACGGCCGAATCCATTTGTATAGGGATTGCCCTAAAAACCAATTAATAAAAAATAATAATAATAATAATAAAAATAAATTAATAGTTATTTAGAACGATACTAAATGTGTAATTAGTACCTTTAGAAAATAATAAAAAGTAATATATAGGTGATACTATAGATAAGTACGCCTCAACAGATAAGAACATATCAAACAAGATTATTAACGGAAAAAAAGTTATTGGGATACTAAATGGAGTGCTTTTGAATAAGAAGGTATCACTCCAAACGAAAAAGAAGATATTCCACTCCTTTCCGATTGGCACTACGCTGTATGGAGGTGAATCCTGGACAGTGAAGTAATCCCAGCAAAAAAAAAAAATTATCCCTGGAGATAGATTTTGGAGAAAAAGTGAGTAACATTATATTCCATTCACCTCATAACACGTAAGTAATCGATTCTTCACTTAAAATTAAAAAATATGACTAGTTTCTGAGGTTATTAGTAAGACATTTTTTGTTAAGTATAAAACGCAAACCAAAATGTCGTTTAGGTAGTATGGATTTGAATAACCGATAGTTCGCAAATCGACAACGTGGACTTGTAAAGCTGAAGTATATACAGAGCAAAGATGTAAAAAATATTATTTTCAATTTATTAAGTAAGTAACTTAAAGTTCATTTGTAAGATGCGTTTTTTTTTACCATGACTGATTTGGTTTACCACTATCCTAGTTTACTTTAACGTTTCGTGAAATAATACGTTCAAAAGTTGTTTTGTATCATAATTTCTGATTTAAACATCTTTAATGTCTTTATGATAGATTTAGCTCTTCTTCACTTCTCTTGACAGACCTTGGCATTAGGGATTAGTACAGATTCCTGTAGTACCTGTAATTTAATTTATTCCATACCACTTTTCCCCAGGAAAATACAGAACAGTTAAATGAAATGATGGTAAACCGTAAATTTTAAATATATTAAGAGTAATGGTCCGAACAAATAGTGATGATCATATATGAATCAAATCAAATATGTTTACTTATACTTTCCTACATATTAAATATATTTTGAAGTAAACCTGTACCCCTAGAACCCATAAAGAGCCTTCGGTTCAGTACTTACAGAGATTCGTACTGTTTCACAAAGCAAAGGGTGATTAGGCCACAATCAGCCCCCATGGGCTTCCCCCATCTTAGAGTACCAACTTCATAGAGGTTGGGTGTGCCCAAGGAGGGTGTTCATACTTCTGGGTCGCTCCACTGTTAAAATAACAGAATATATAATTCGGCCACAACAGGGATTCGAACCTAGAATCCGGAGTGTCTACTAGTGCTCTACACACTAAACCACGCCGCTCCCTATCATCAAGTAATAGGATCGAAAAATCTTCGAAATATTGTTTTCAAATTAAACTAAAAATCCCTGAAGTTAAAAAAAACCGAGTCTCGTGAAATTGAGTGTGTGTGTAGTAAGCCCTACGAAAATGAAATAATGTATTTTTTTACGCCAACTTGGGCCGGTGTTACTAATTTTCTTACAAACATCAAATAACAATTCAAAGCGCCAATTTATAATATGCATTTTACAATTTTCACTAAAACATTCTATAGTTTAATGTCAATAACTATTATAGAAGAGTAAATATAATAATTGGAATTTTCTTTTCTCTTTTTTTGTATTTGTATTTATTTTAACATAAATAAAACTTTAATAACGTTTTAAGGTAATTTTTTTGCCTCATTCTCGGATTATCCAATACAAATCTAAAATGCAATTCAATAGCATTAACAAATCTACAACAATAACAAATTATCAATATTATATTCTCCTAGTAATAACAATTTTTATTGAGAAAATTTTACAATCTGTCCCAATTTGGACATTAATAGTATTGCTGAATGATATCAAACATACTACATTCATACAATATTTACACAAAATAAAATTACAATAAAATATATACACAATAATGAATCAATACAAAAGTCAATAATTCACTTATACCTATATACACATACACACACTCATACATACATCACATTGAGTGGAGAATCTAGCCAGTGCTAGAACTCCAATATATTTACAAAAGGTCGCGAGGCCACTGCCGTTTCAACCTTCTAGGTGGGTTGTATGGATGAGTGGAGCTGGATAGGGATTGAGCTAAAGGATTAGGATGATGAATGAGGTTCTGGTGGAATTTGGAAAATTTGGATGGAATTAGGTCTGAAATAAATGGAACATTAAGGTCGTGGTGCAAGGTATAATTGGAGACATAATAAGGAGCATTTACTATTGTACGGAGGACTTTGGATTGAAAGGATTGAATGCGTTTGATGTTAGAACGTTTAGCTGTCCCCCACAGTTCAATTCCGTAGGTCCAGATGGGCTTCAGTATTGTCTTGTAGATTAATAATTTGTTTTCAACTGTAAGTTCAGATTTTCTGTTGAGTAGTCGGTATAACTGTCCGAATCGTCGGTTGAGTTCTTGTCTTTTAAGTCTTGTATGTGGGTTCCAAGTCAATCTTTTGTCTAACAGTAAGCCAAGATACCGGACTGTATCTGAGAGAGGAATCGGTAATGAGTTGAAATAAACTGGCGGACAGGATTTTCGTCTAAGAGTAAAGGTTATGTGTTTACATTTGGCTTCGTTCACCTTTACACGCCAGTTATTACACCAGTGTTCGATAAGGAAAAGGTGTCTCTGAAGGTTTAAGGATGCTGTTTCAGGATTGGAACTGGATGATAGGATGGCGGTGTCGTCTGCAAAAGTTGCCAGAAAGGTATCAGGATGTGTAGGAATATCAGCAGTGTAAAGGATGTAGAGGATGGGTCCCAAGACGCTGCCTTGAGGAACACCGGCCTCAACGGGATAAAGGTTAGAAAATTCTTCACCGCAGCGAACTCGGAAGGAACGGTTCGAGAGATAGGATCGGAGAATGAGGTATAGGGACTGGGGTAAATGGGTTTTCAGCTTGAAGAGTAATCCAGTGTGCCATACCCGGTCAAAAGCTTGCGCAATGTCCAGAAACGCACCAGAACAATACTCTTTGCATTCAAGAGCTGAGGAAATATGGTCTACAACTCGGAGCCCCTGTTGAACTGTGGAATGCTGAGGACGGAATCCAAACTGATGGGAAGGAAGATTTTGAGATTCTAATATGGGTAGTATACGTTTAAGAAGAAGCCTTTCGAAGATTTTTGAGAGGATGGGGAGTAGACTAATAGGCCTGTAGGATGAAGTGTTGTTGGAAGGTTTACCTGGTTTTAAAAAAAGGATGATGGTGGAATGTTTCCATAACAGAGGAAAATAGGTGGTGCGGAGGATGCAGTTATAAATATAAGTAAGGAATATAAATAGCTTTCTGCGGAAGTTGTCGGAGGATCTGGGGAGTAAGGAGATCGTGTCCAGGAGATTTACGGAGAGTCAGTTTTTGGAGAAGATATTTGACCTCAGAGGGATTAATAGCTTTAGGAGGTAGGGAAAGTGGAATCGGTGACATAAGAAAGTCTTGCACTTTTGCGGTGTGATTGATGTGGGATTCCGGGTGAGGAGTAAATACTTTGGAGAGGTGTGTGGCGAATTCCTCGGCTTTATCTTCATCAGACGCAGCCCAGGAGTCATCACCACGTCGGAGAGGATGGGAAACATGATGGTATTTTAGGATCTTTTTCGTGACATTCCACAGGGAATTATCACGAGCTGATAGAGAGGAGAGGTAGGAATTAAAGGACTGGGAACGGAAGTTCGCCAACTCCCTCTTCAATTGTCTACAATAGAAGTTATAGGAGCGGCGATCTGTTGGGTGTCGGGTGCGCTGCCATAATGATCTTGCTCGGCGTTTGGTGTGGATAAGGTCTATAATAGGTTGTGGAAAATGATTTTGGTCTGGATTTATATTGGAGTGTTTAGGAGAGGAAGCAGTCCAGACAGCTTGTTGGATGGCGGTGGTAAAGGAATAGACGGAATTATCTAGGTCATCTTGGGTTTTGAGGGTTACTCTGAGGTCAATATTATCGGTCAGGATTTGGCGGAAAAGGTTCCAGTTGACAGGGCCTCGGATGAATGATGGTGGAATGGGTTTTGGAATTGGAGTGAGAGATACTTTTAGGATCAGTGGACTATGGTCTGAGGATAGTTCATCAAGGCGAGTTAAAGACAAGTTGAGAGAGCCTAATCCGCTGTGGATAAAGAAGTCGAGGATGTCAGGATTGCGGTTAGGATCGGTTGGCCAGTAGGTAGGGGAGTCAGGAGGCAGGATATTAAAATGTCGGGAGTTGAGTGCAGACAGCAAATTTCGTCCCCGAGAATTCGTGGTTCTGGAACCCCACTGCTGATGCTTGGCGTTTAAGTCTGCACCCAGAATGAAACGATTTCCTAAGGAATCCAGGAAGGATACAAATTCAGAATTGGAAATGGAATGTTTAGGAGGGCAATATGCAGATGTGAGGGTTACCGGAAAGGAAAAAGTCTTGATTACTATGGATGTGGCTTGTAGGAAATCATAGGTGGGAAGTGGGAGTAAATGATGAGAGAGGGATTGGTGGACAATGATAGCAGAACCGGCATGGGCTTTACCGTCTGGGTGGTCAGTACGGTATGTCATGTATTGCGGTATTTTGAAGTACTGTTTAGTCGTTAGTCTTGTTTCAGTTATAAGTGCAACATCGATTGTTTTGTCTTGCAACAACGCTGTCAGTTCGTCAGTATGATTTCTAACACCATTCGCATTCCAAAGGAGAATGGATAAGGAGTTAGGTGAAGTCATTTAAGGATTTTTCAAGGCAGGGATTAGATTCGATACTAGATTTGTAAGGAGTGATATAAGCGGCATAACAAGAGATTTGATTTCGGAGATGAACGATGTCATTAGACTGGTAAGATCTGTGACGTTTGATGGTGGAGGGATATGAGAAATTTGATGTTGAGGAGTTTTTTGAAGATTAGGTAAACTTTGAGGGATAGATTCTTGTACAATAGATTGAGAATGTTGAGGAAAATGTTGTTCCGGCAGTGCCTCGATTTCATGATTCTGGTTACCACCTCCAAGCAAGTGGGCAAATGACACGTTAGAATTTACAAGTTTTGATGGTTCTCTTCTGCTTCTGGTTGGTACAGCTGTTTCATTCGGATCCTGAGGTTTTTGGTATCTGGTTCTGAGTTTCTTGTAGATTTCACATCCCTTGTAGTTAGCCGGGTGGTCCTTGAGGCACAGAGCACATACAGCGGGTGCTGATCTTGATCTTGTACATTCTTCTGTTTTATGCTGTTCACCGCATTTCACACAGCGTGGTATGTGATGGCAATAACTTTTGGTATGACCATATGCCTGACAGTTATGGCACTGGACTATTTCTTTCTTTGTGTAAGGTTTTTCAACTTTTACACGGGTATAGTACAGTCTGCTGAGGTCATAGATTTTTTCGACTCCTGCTGATGGTTCCAAGTCCACGAAGAATAGAGGAAGTGGACTTTTATCTTTTAGAACATTGGTGACTTGCCTCACTTGGAATCCTAATTCTGTCAGTTCTTCTTTGATTGCTTCAACGGGTGTTGAGGAATGTAGGTTTCTGATTACGACCCTTAATGCTCTCTCTTGGCGCAGCTGATAAGTATGAAAGTCAGCTTTGGTCTCAGTCAGATATTTTACAATCTTTCTGTAGGTTTCAGCGGTAGTCGGAGATATTTTAGTATCATTGGTTCTACTTATACAATAATAACTATTAGGATCTGTTACTTTGTTTAAATGCGCACACATCAGTTTAAAATTTTTAATATTTTTAACAAATATTGGTGGAGGTAGTGGTTCTCTGGGTATAGGAGAAGATTCCATGGTTTCTTTTTCATTTTGGAGGATCTGAAATGGATTCGGTGTAAAAAACGGAGATTCATCAGTTATTCCTTGTGATGATGTGCTGGGCTGTGGTTCAGAACCTAATGAGGTAGCTGACGCGGTCGCTGGTGGAATCATTTTTTTATTTTGTTCACGGCGGGGGTCTCTGTTTTGTGGGAGACGAGTTAGAACCTGCAGATCTAGATCTTTTACTTGCAGACTTTGAGGACATGACTTGATGAAAATATCTCATTGATTAATAAAATAATAATAATAAATAAATAATGAGATAAGAATTAAAGATAAAAGAAAGATAATTAAAAGAAAAGCAAGCCCGAGCTTGCCGAGCTAGCGGCAATCAGCTGATCAGTGACCCTTCTTTCACTTTTTCGTGATTGTACAAAGTAAATTATAACTTTGCTTACCGAAACTTCTCCAATATTCACTGCCGTAATATTCCTGAGGTCTAGTGATGTTCTCCAGACTGAATTCTAGCGAATTCCTACTGAAAAAAGCAAAAATCTGAGAGACGATGTAACGTATGACTGTTATCATCGAGCGCATCAGCTGATCTTTAATATTATATTCTAATTTTTTTTTTCTAAACTAACTATATTTAAATTTTACTTACAAATATTTCCATATTGCACAAAATATTGGTCATATATATCATGATCTCTTTACCTCGATGAAAAAAAATACCTCAAAATGTCATTAAAACTTTATTTATGTTAAAATAAATTAAAAAAAAGAGAAGAAAATGTTTCAATTATTCTATTCATAATGCTATAGTTATTATTTTTTTTAATTTGCTATATATAAATTTAATAGGTTTTAATCTTAGGGAATTTTTATCTTCATTGAACTAGTTACGCTCGTTTAAAATTCCGAATTTACTTAAGTGATGTTTATAGATAAGAACATCTTTGTTACATTGTTTAATATAAAATACATTTTTCCTTCTAAAATCAATATAATTACTTTTTACTGAATTCCTAAACTGTTAGAACTCTTAAAGTAGATTTCAAGAATGAATTCCAGCTAAAGTAATTTGTTGCTTGTATCAGATATTTTAAAAATATCGTGCAATATTATAATATTACTTTTAGATTTATGAATTTACTGATGTTTATATTTCAGACCAATCGTTGGAAAATTGATATTGAATTGAAAGAATTGCTTTCAGGAAATATTCAAACCGTATTCTCCAGATAACCGATTAATAGTCCTTTTATTTTAAAAATAAGCTCCCAGTTTTGACGTGTTCTTTCGACTTGTATACGCAATTTTCTGATTAACGTTCAATCTTAGTATTTTTTTTTTTTTTTTACTGATAATGTTTGTTTATATATTTTGTTAAGTATTATTACGAAAAGAGCAAACATTGTATGAGAGCTTTCCTCAAGGGTTTACTTACGACCAACTTGGCTGAAAGGGAAGATTATTCTACTGGTTGGCAACCCATTTTAGCCTGAGAGGGACGGTAGGCTTTGTTCCCTCGAATTGCCTCGAAATAATAGTCTCTCCCAACAGACCGGATTAGAACCGATGCTCATGCTTTCTAGCGTTCCGTGCTTCCGCCGTACAGTGGTTCCGAACGCACTTTTTCGAGGCAAAACACTGCCCTCGTCATTCTATTTATGATATATCAGCCATTTTAACGCTACTTTGTTCCTTGTTAAATTTTCTTTCAATGGTATACATATTTTCAATATATACACAGATTTTTAGATCATCATTTAGTCAAAAAAATATATAAGTTATGTTGTTGATTTCAGAAAGAATAAAAACTGTGGATCTTATTATTCTTGTATTTATCTATATTATTACTATTTTTCTTTGTTTATAATTGAAACGTTGATTTCTAAAAGAAAATATATCTATTCGAAAAAAAAAAATTCTGGAAAGTTAGCTTAATAATTTTTAACCTTTACGCTGATTTGGCCCGAACCAGACCTTTCATGACAAACTCCAGTCCCACTCTAATCCTCTAGTTTCAATCCTTTCTTCCACTTCAATTCCTGATAATCCTCCACGGCGTCTCAAAAGATGATGGCCTCGTGACCTTCTAGTTCAGAATATTTTTAGAGTGCTGCCGTTGGAGAGCTTCTCTACATGTCTTGTTCATGCCTATTTTTTTTTTGGCCTATTTACTAAATGTGTTGTACAATACAGTTTTAAATATCAATAAATAATTAAAAACATTTTTTAAAAAATTCTTTATATGAAACCCAACATTTTCTTAAACTCATTTAATAATGATTGTAGACAAATTTAAAACCAGTAAATATAGTGCTATGTTTTTCCCCGGCTGCTTTTCTAAGGCAGCGGTAGCTTCAAAAACTAGCTTACTTACTATATTTAGTCAATATATAAACTATATTTAATGATACCATGGATCTTCTTTCCAAAGGTATCGTGTTTACCAATCCAATAGGTGGATGCAGGGTAAGATTAAAGTAAACAAGATTCAATTAATACATTACTATAATTATTAATTTACACATATCATTATATTAACACATTGCCTAGAACTGTGATTGAGAATAGTGAGGGACATTTTACTATCTTTGCCATACAACATTACAAATAACGAGATACCTTTGAAACCCTTAACCGGCTGGCGAAGGTGAAAACAGTCTTAGGTCCCCTTTCTAGGCATCATCCTCCCGCTGCTCTCAGAACCCCCACGGCCACCTCCTCTTCTTGTAGCTGGAACCCGACTCACTCCTCTTGAGGATCAAACTTGACTAAATTCCTGGTTCGAATAAGACTGCCCTAAGAATCTTCTCTCCCATCCTCGTCACCTCGGGTGGGCTGACATGGGAAGTACCCTGGTTGGCGGTACAGCCCTTGTGATCTTATTTTTATCTTTTGACCACCCTTAATATTCTTGTAGGCTGCCGCTGTAGGAAACTACCAGGGGTCTCTGGTACCGCTGGGGAGCCCATACCGATGGGAAATCTAGGGGGCTAGGTAAACACCTTTTGATGTTTTGCCGACAAAGGTTAATCAATATTTATTTAATTAATACCATAATTATATAATCCTAACTCCCCTCAGTATCCTCAATACATTACAATAGATATATGTCGGAATAATTAGTTACAGAGTCGTTTCTGAGAAATCGTCAATAAAACCTAAATATTTTTATGACATATAAATGAGCTAAAAAAATGCTGATCGTACCATTGAAAGTGAATTTACTAAGGTACGTTATAATGACGTTAAATGACGTGTCTGATATGTCTTAATTTGAACGAAGAGTGCATACTTTTGTCCCGGATAAGTGCGTTTGGAAACTTTGTGATTCGTACTCCAAATATCATTAATGAATGTGGGGGCAATATTCCTTTGATATCGGATATTTCTGATTCCTGCGCCACCGTTGGGTGGATTTCAAATCTGAAAAGCGCATTGGATTCAAGATTTTTTTCTACAATGTCGCTCAATTTCACTTTTTTGAAGAAAAAAAATGTATAGTAATGATTTTAGATTTCGAATTTTCAAGGAGGTAATATTCAATAAATTTTAAAATTACTTTCCTACAATCTGCTATACAAAAAAAAAAAAAAAAATAGAAAAAAAAAAGAAGAAGGAAGTAAATGAATATTTTGAAATTAAAAAAGAACAATTATTTGTATCTCTTACATCTCCTGTTTGAGCCTGAACATTATTTTTTTTTCTGTATATTTTGCTTATAATTTAAAAATCAAATTAAATTAAAAATAGTTTTTTTATGAGGAAAAATTTTTTTGGTTAGTTTACATGTTATATTTACGTCTTTTAGTGTTTATATTCAAGTGTAGTTAGGGATTAGACAGATAACAGTGTCCCCCTTGCCCTCAAGACAGTACCGATCGCACCAGTAAGCAGAGAGCACGCTTCTTTCGTTAGGCCTTAAAACCATCTTCGATCAGGACTGACTTCGTCTCATCTTTTTAAAGATAACCAACTGTCCTTCCAGAATCGCCTACCCGTCGTGCGGAACATAACCAACCGTCCTTCCAGTGGATCACAATCGCCTACCCGTCGTGCAGAGCCAAACAATTTATGAACAGATAATTATCCTATATTTTTTTTCTCATTATATTTATTCATTTTTTGTACCATTAGTAGTAAGACTAACCTACTAACCCAATTTTAGAACTTTTTTTTTACAGTTAGGTTAATAGAAGATTTTTTTTTTTTTTTTTATAAATCAAATGGTTTTCTATTTTTTTTTGTAAATTTTCCTCATATATTTTTTTATTAAACTTTTATTTATTTTGTTTACTTTCAATTTTATCTTTTTATTTAATATTACCTTTTTTTTATTTTAATGATTAAGTACTCAGGACCGGCCCTTTTCGAAACGGGATCGAGTCTACATTCTCTTATTTCGATTTAATGTCACTCATCCCAACATCTCCCGTTCCCTTTACCCTTAAGTGGGTTAACTAGCGACAAATTGACAATAGCTACCGTGAATCTTATAAGATATGTTAAAAACTGACGGTGTAAGTGAAAATTGTCTGTTCATTGTACTCTCTTCTTTAACGAAAATATAATTTTTATTCGGGATATTTAATGAACTTCTTATTTAGACGGTTTACTGAAAAAAGCGCATAAGCAACCAAACAATCCATAACATATGAAAATGGGGCACGAGTTTAAATCAGACTGGTTAGTAGGGCATTTGGACTCCTTATTCTCTTCACGAGGTTGGATTTTAAAATAATCTTTACTGATTGGCAGATAGTCAAGCAATATTTCTTCAAAATTACTTGCTTTAGTTTATTATAACTGCAAATTAAATTCAAGCTGATAAACTGCATCGGTTATTATTTTCATTAAGTTATCATCTAAGGGGAGGTCTGAATTTTCACTTTATAATTACTTTCGTTGAGTTCATGAGAATTTCGAATAATAAGAAATTGCTAACCTCTAACATCATTATAAATAGCATCCAGTAAAAATAAGGCATTAACTGTAATTCCTCAACTGTCCAGGTTAAGTAGCCACGCGATAACTCTTTTATAATTATATTTGTGTTTTCTGCGTTATATTTAATCAAAGTTGAAACTACATCGAAAAGTTGGGTTAGATAGAACTACTTATAAAGGTGTGACTTGCCAGCGTATTCTGACCAGTCTCACTCAACAAGGAATGGAGTATGATTCCCCTATCTATATTCTTTACAACTATATAATATTTTTAATAAACTTTTGTGGTTATACACTCGTTCTTACGTCATCAACAATTAGGTTATATAATATAAAAACAAGTTTTTTGAATCACTAGTATTGTTAATCATGCATAGCACTGAAATGTACTTATATCAAGTTAGAAATAAAGTTTCTTAAAGTCTTAAAGTTTACCTGATGAAGTGTAATTTTTTTTCTGCATTTGAACTGTTTTTTTCTACAAACGATAGACATGCCTTTAAACCACTTACCTGAAAAACAAAAAACATAATTATAATAATGTATTAATGTAATTATTAAGATGAATATAAACAGGGTTTTAGTTCTATGATGAGTAAATACCAACATTTAATAGATAAACTAAGTAATTAATTACATCAATCAACAACTTAGTTCGTGACTATATATATATATTATATATATATATATATATATATATATATATATAATTTTTATTTTACCCTCAGGTATGTACCAGGTATATTTAACATGTAACATGTAACAGGTATGTTTACCAGCATAATACCTTTTTATGTATTTTACTATGTAAGCGTTTGGAATAAATGTATGAAATTCTTTTTTAGTAAATTATCAAAATTGTATTTGTTTTCATATTCATTACGTTGAGAATGAATGTTTTATCATGAAATGTAATTAGCTTTTCCAATCATAAGCAAATTGAATTTAATTAACACGAAGTGTATGTACACTAAATTAATTGAGTAAACACAAAACAATTATTTGAAATCGCAAATGTGTGTATGCCAACACACCTTAAAGTTCGATGTAATACAATACAGTTTAGTTACTCCAGTTATTTTTTTTTATCCCTCTGAGAGTACGAGCACAACAAAAAAAAAAGCAAAAGGAAAAGTGGTAATAGTTGAAAATAAATGGAAAAAATTTATTCTGCGGCATGAATATTCATCGAGTTATGAATCCGTCCCCGAGTCCTAAATGGACTTTTTTCACTTAATGATATTTCAACAAGTTAAATAAAAATTTCTAAAACATTTCGCCAATTTAAGTTTTCAGTCATACAACAAAAACAATATAAGCGACAATCTTTCAATGCCAACACAATCGGGTGATTCTACAATATTGTTGACACGTGCTATAAATATTTATATCCTATTTATTCCAAACGTCTGCCATTGCCCGAACACAATCGAGGTAACAACCCGTTGTTTATCGCGTCATTAATGTTTTTCATTACAGCCATCATAGCCTTAAAAAATGTAGACATTTTTTGTAACTGCTGAACTAGCGTCCGAAACTCTTTGTCGGAATCTAATCCCACCCGCTCTAAGTCAGACCATTTTCCTATGTTATATATTTTTTTTTTCATAATCAATTTATCGTACTAAATTTGATTTAGCCATTTAATTCTTATTGAAAAGCGTAATAAAATTTACATCTGCTGGTTTCTTGATATGAGCTAAAGCTGGAAAAAGTAATTTTTATTTTTAATGTAATTATTTCTTATTCAACGCGGAATCTTTTTACATTAATTTTAAGATATGTTTTTAAAATTTAAATGAGGACTTAAAAATTACATTTATTTGAAGTTAATTAAATATATTACATTCTTAACGTAATAAATACCTATTTTAATTTTCTTAATTCTTTATTATATTTATATTTAAATGAGTCCTAATTTAATTATAATTGATTGATCTCATGAGCACTAAGAGGACCGACATCAAAAACTTTTAAATTAATCCAATTATTTAAATCAGACTAGGAGCTTTTGAATTGCCGGTTGAAGTACTGACTTTTGCCGAAAGTTAAAAGCCAAGACAATTGAAGAAATTGCCAATTCATTAGAAGGAAGCTCGGGTGAAGTGTCCAGAAAACAATCTTCGTTGAAAAGGCAAATCCGTGTATTTGGAATTTAATTCACTAAGGCTTTTCAGATGTAACCATTTCTCTTTCCCTTCCCTTATAAAATTCTCCAACCATTGTTTTCCTTTAAAAACACACACATTTTTATTCTTTATAAACATACATAATGGAAACCAGTAATCGCTGTATTATTATATACATAGTGATAAAGAAACACTTCACAATAAAAACCTTCATTCTGCGATAAAAATCTATATTTTGGGAATAGGCTATAGAATATAAGGAGTAGAAATTTTACCAAAAACTTTACAAACCTATTCATTTTTTGGGAGGGTAGGGCGGTAAAATTAATAATATGGTTTCTTTTCTTTTTTTAATTTTTCAGGAAGTTTTTCTTAATATTACACACTTAAATAAGCACACCTTAACTTCCTTTTGTTGATTATTTATTTTATTTTATAATTGTTTACATCATTTATCAACGTTTCGGGGTTCATTCCCTATTCTCAAGACTTTTTTGAAAACATATATAATTCATTATTTCACTTTATAGCTTCCTGCTATTTGTCTACATGGGTGTTCATTGGCTGACTGTTTCTATTATAAGAAACATCAAGGGATTCCTTATATTAATTCCCTTATATTAAGGGAAAATAATAGAAAGTCAGCCAATGAACACCCATGTAGACGAATCGCAGGAAGCTATAAAGTGAAATAATGAATTATATATGTAAAAGTGTTTTCAAAAAAGTCTTGAGAATGGGGAAAGAACCCCAAAAGTTGATAAATTATGTAAACAATTATGAAATAAAATAAATAATTAACAAAAGGAAGTTAAGGTGTGCTTATTTAAGTGTGTAATTAATAATATGTATAATATACATTAGGAAGTCGGACATTTTAACACGGGGTCTAGTGTGAGATCATGAGGTACCCATGTATCGAGCTTTTTTAATTTCCCATTACACTTTAAATGTCTGGAAACGGTAGATGCACCTGCATTTAGTTATGCTGCGGGTCCTTTAACTGTTTGGTAGGGGTTTCCTTCTACTGTATGTTGGAGGACATCGTTGTCTATTACGGACGGAGGTCTTTCTCGGGGCAATTTTTTTAAGTCGGTATCCTCAGCTGAAAACTTAGCAAACCAACGGCGAATGGTCCGTTCATTAACACTCTCTTCCCCAAACGCCTCGCAAATATTTCAAGCGGCCTCAGCTGCTGAATGGCCGAGTTTAAACTTGTACAAAAATATTACTCGGAAAACGCGTGTTTCCATGTTCATATTTGTAGGTATACTAAGAAGTGGGTTATTATTTGGGAAGCTAATGTTTATAATACAAAGGTAGAGGATTAGTAACTGTTTACTTTAAATATGTAAACATTCGGAAGAAAACAACAGAGAACTGCAAAATCCTTTATGTATTTCAGAAATAAAAACAGAAATTTCATGTGAAACAACCCAATACATGAAACTAATGTTTACCTCATTTATGATGTAATTGTTTAGGAAACTAACCACAAGGAACGTTTCAAAATTAATACCTCTGCGGCTTCAGTTGATAGCCTGTTTTAACCTGATGATTATCGTAAGGATTCTCATCCAATCTTTTTTGGTTTAAAAGGTGTCAATAACTTTCTGATTTACCCTACATTCCACTAATTTTCTTTAAACGAACTACCCTGACTATAAAAACGGACATTTCATGTGAAACAAACCAATATTTTCGTCAATCTAATATTCTATTTATATGCGAATAATTCCTAATTAAATTATAATTTATACGCCTCATGGGCACTAAGAGAAGAACATCAAAGATTAATAAATTAATTTTTACTTTCACTTACCTACATATAAAATATATAGTAAGGGAAAGTATTGCGATCTCAAAATTTTTGAATTCCAGTTTTCAACTGAAATACGCGTTTTAGGGTCCCTGAGTCCAAATAACCAAGTCACGAAAAAAGGTGTATGTGTGTCGTAACTCCAGCTCGTAAACAAAAAGTCCTATGAAACTGAAATTTCATATTTTAGAAAAATATAACGCCCGAGACGTTAAAACCTTTTTTAACAAAATCAGCTTACCAGAAGAGCCACTTAAACCATGCATTTTGCACCTCTTTGCGATTTACTCGAAAACGGCTCTAACGATTTTGATTAAACTCGCTATATCGATATAAAATTTAATGGGCTTTAACATCATGTATATTTCATTCTGATTGAAATAGTCTTTCAGAGCTTGAATGCCGATATTTTAAATTGTCTTCCTCTAAATTACCTTTAATTTTGAAAATTCTATAACAATAACTATATTATCTTGTTAGCATTGATAACTAACAGCTAAAGATGCATGTTGAGAAAATTTGATAAACAACTAAACGATAAAACTGAAAAAATATATTTTTAACTCAATTTTTTGTTTTTGAACATAAGAACTGTAATATACATTAATTGTTTAATAGTTTCGCTCATTTTTAACTTTATTAGAACATTTTCTAATCGATTTTAAAAACGGAGGTAAGTGGCATGACTTTGTGTTTCCCGGACAAGATTTTTAGTGATAGAGATCATGAAATATGAGCGATTTTCCCTAAAACTATAAATTGAAATTTTCGTAAAACCTCACATTACTCCAACTTTAGCTTGTATATTTCCGTTAGCAAGAGATAATGGAATGTATACTAGGCATGTTTAGGTTATCTGAGGGAAACATGGTGTCATGTTGCAATAGGAACCTTCACAATATGTACAATTAATGTAGAGCATAGAACCCGTGCCGTGGCATAATGTAAGCCTCAACCGCCAACAATAGCCGTCTCTTTTAGTTTATAATCCCGTCCATCTTGTTTGTATTCCATCCCTAAGGATTATTTCATAATATTATCATTATTTCGTCTGAAATATATTGCAAGATAACAGTTAAAAGAAAATGTATATTACTTTACTTTCACATGCCTATGTATGAAATATATACAAAAGAATAGAATAGAAAAGAAACTTTATACTGGGACAATGTCCCTTAAGAATAACAATTATGAACAAAATAATAAATTATAACTGGCCAAAAGCAATATATAACTACAATTAAATAACACAAGAATGAAAAAAAAAAAGAAAGGGTCACAGTACCATCTCTATTTACAAATTATAGAAATAAATTAATAAGAATAAACATAAAATTTGCGGAACTTGAATCCTGTGAATATAATTGAGTTCATAGCATCGTGGATTTCGTACCTTTTTAGGATTTACTCAAATGATTTTTCTTTAAACTCCCAATATCGATTTAAATTTTAATTTCATTTAATAATCATAAGTATTTATAGATAGGATATAGGTTATAAAATATACCTATAAAGACAAAATATTGGTTTCATTCTGATGAAAATAGTCTGACTAGACTTAAATGCGGAATTTATTATTTTCTTTCTTTGAAATACCTTAAAGGATGGCTAAGCATACAAGTTAAAAGAATTCGATAACCAACTGAAGGGGTTAAGGACAATTATTATGTAATTATAAGTTCTTTGATAATAAGAAAAGTAAGAAAGACGTATAGTATATCGTTGGAAAGTTAAAGATTTTAGAATAAATATTATCTTACACTCGGGCATATCCTTTGAAATAGTAAATTAGTCCTTTTCGGGCGTAACCCACCTCACCCCCCCTAATATAGACAGTTAGACTTAAGTTATTTCGGACAGCTTCTTGCATCGGGAAGAGAGTTGCGATATAAAAAAGTGTCCTTTTTAGTGTGGTAATCCTAGTTACCAGTGAATTGTTTCGATTGGTATCCTTTTAAAAGGAGAATCGAGTCAAAAATGGAGGTACTCTTACATTTTGAACCGTATCCTGGTTACAACAAAAGTCAATTGTTAAGAATCCTTTCAACGAGAATGGCGACTTTAACTTAAAATGAAAAAAATAAATAAATAAAAACAGTCCTTAAAATATGAAAATCGGGCATATCCTTTGAAATAGTAAATTAGTCCTTTTCGGGCGTTCATAAAAGTGAATGCATTAAAGTAAAATTCACCTTACATAAGTTGGCATAATAAACATTAGCTTACATCTGACTAAGGAGAATGGAAATATTGAAAGAGGGGGAATTTAAACGATGATAGGGCAGGAGCATGAATGATGTTTGAAGGAAGAGTATTCCATAAGGCAGTGAAACGGGATAAAAAGGAGCAATAATATTTTTTGGTTCTACGATAATTAGTGCAGACGTCGGTCAAATGGGTTTTGTTTCCTGGTAATGGGTTGAGGATTTGAATACCAGAAGAGTGTAGACATAAAATGGATAGTGGGAGTTAATGATTTGATAAGGGAATGATCCAGTTATAGTAAGAGTAATTACGATTGTGAATATTTTCAAAATCCAGTTTTCATCGGAAATACAAATTTTAAGGTCCCCTGAGTCCAAATAACCAAGTCGTGCCAAAAAGTGTTTGTGTGTGATATGTCTAGCACGAAAACGAACTGAAATTTCTACTAAACAACTATATGTCCGAGATATCACAGCGACGTTTTTACCACAATCGGCTGACTGGAAGTTCTACTTTATAATAATAATAATAATAATAGGTTTACCGAACCCGAAGGTTCGATGCCGATACCACCAAACTTCGCCTGCACAGACTCGTCCAATGTTCACCGGTCAAGCCCAAGCCCCCGAGATCAGCCTTAATGCAATCCTCCCATCGACTCTTCGGCCTACCTTTCGGACGCCTACCAGTCGGTTCAGCGAATACCAACTTTCTCGGAATCCGTTCCTCACTAAGCCCAACAACTTTACGCGTCCATTTGAGTCTCCGCGATGCTATCAACTCAATTATATTCACAGGGTACAAACTCCGCAATTCCGCGTTGTGTAACCTTCTAAACTCCCCAGTGGCCTCATCTCTCTTCGAACCAAATAAACGCAGTACCTTATTCTCGAAAACCTTATGCCGTTGTTCATCCCTCAAAGTAAGCACCACGTTTCGCATCCGTAAAGAACCGTTGGAAGAATAATAGTTTTATAAATTCTAACCTTTAAGTTTTTAGACAGAAGCCGCGAGCTAAGTAATTTAGCAACAGAATAATAACACGCATTTCCCACCTTTAACCGGGACTTTATTTCTTCCTGGATTTCATTTTTTCTTGTTATCATTGAACCTAAATACTTGAATTTCTCTACGTGTTCTAAAGTATGACCTGAAATATTAATATCATCAAGATCGCCACCATTTCTGTAACTAATCATATATTTCGTCTTATCGGTATTTAATTCGAGACGTATTTGTTTACCGGTTTTTATTAACACACTTGTATTTAGTTGTTTATTTTTCGTGTCTTCACCTAGTAGTACCAAATCATCGGCATACCCCAAAACCAGAATCTTGTCACTCATATTTAAGCCTTTTTCGGTACACATCACCTTTTCTATAACATATTCTAAGGCTATATTAAACAAAAGGGAGTCACCCTGTTTAAACCCGATCGTTCTTCCTTAAGTTCTACTTTATACAATGATTTTTTTTTCTACGACCCTAGCAATTTCACTCGTTATATTGATTTAAAATTTTATAGACTTTGATATCATATAGGTTTCACGCTGATTAAAAAAAATCTGACAGAGCATTAATGTCGATATACCTATAAAGTACCTTTCATTTCATTGATTTGAAAAAAACCAAAACTCCGTCCGTGGTTCTCCAGCGAATTGTATATAAGTATGAGTGTGTTCATGTTTTGTTTATTTATTTGTTAACCTAGATTTATTTAATTTATAAATTTTGTTATTATATACCTTTATTAATTTTAGTTTCATTTTATGTAATTTGAATCGTCTTTAGTTTATATTGTATGAATGTTATCATTTAGCAATATTATTATTGTCCATTGTGACAGATTGTAAAATATCCGAATAAATAAATATATTATAAAAAAAGTCCCTTAAATTTTTTAGATTCTTAAATAGGAAAGTGAAAGAGATAGGAAGTGACCATATGCTTTTGGTGGCTGAAACCCGCGTACTGAAGGAACGTAAAGTGAAGCCGAAATCCTATGAAAGGATTGAAGTAAAGAAGCTGCAGGACCCCCAAAAGGGTGAAGAATACAGGGAAGAATTGAAAAGAAGGCTTAAAGAATTAAACGCGGATGCTACCCTAGATATCTTGTGGAGTCACATAAAAGATAGTATACTGCAGGCAGCATCTCTAGCGTGCGGAGTAAAAAGAATATCCACGAAGGGCAAGCGAACTTCTTGGTGGACTGAAGAGCTTAGGGCACAAATCAAAGAGAAGAAAACTGCATAGAAGGACTACTGCAAAAACAAAACACCAGAGAAATGGTGGATATATGTAGGGGTCCGCAACAGAACAAAGGAAGAAGTGAGAAGAGCTAAACAGAAGTCATGGGAAGAATTTGGAGAAAAGCTGAACCAAGACCATGGAGATAACATCAAGCAGTTTTGGAAGAAGATTAAAAATTTAAGAGGCCAAAAAAGTAAACCGATAAGAAATATAAAGGATGAGCATGGGAGAGTGGTCACGGAAGATAAGGCTATTCTGGATGTTTGGTGCAAACATTACGAGAAGCAATTTCGGGCAGATAATACCTATCCAGTGAACCAGGTAGAACCGTGGAATGAGGTTGATTTTAATGAGGTGATAGAGGAGGAGAAAATCGAAATGGCTATATCGAGAATGAAGACAGGAAAAGCACCGGGTCGAGACAACATAGTGGCAGAATACATCAAAGCGGGAGGCCCAGAGTTAGTCAGAGCCCTACAAGTTCTTTTCCAAAAAGCTTGGGATGAGAAGAGGATCCCAACGGAATGGGAATACAACGTAATCATTCCGATACACAAGAAAGGGTCCCAGGCAGAATGCTCGAATTATCGCCCTATATGCCTATCACCAACAGTCTACAAACTTTATACGGCTATTCTGGAGGGAAGGGAAAAGACCCCTAGTGGAGCACCTAATCGGAGAAGAGCAAGCCGGGTTCAGACCAGGACGGCAAACCCAGGACCACATTTTCTCTTTGCGAAATGTTCTCCAGACATCTTGGGATAGAGACAAAAGTATGTATCTCGCCTTCCTTGACCTCAAAGCAGCGTTCGACTCCGTTCCAAGAAATGAAATATGGGAAGCTCTCAGAGTTAAGAATGTCCCAAGGAGCTTGGCGGAAGCCATTAAATCCATATATCAAGAACCAAAAGGAGTAATAAGGCTAAACGGACAGGAGTCGGATGTCTTTAGCATAGCAAGGGGGGTCAAAAAAGGGGACTGTTTAAGCCTTTTGCTATTCTGGCTCTACATGGATGAAGTGGCCACCATATGTAAAAGAAGAACGGAGAGGACCTTCCTGGGTCGTAGAAACCTTCGCCCAGTGGTGATTCAACGACATTGTTCTTGTGGCGGACAACGTAGATAAATTACAGCAAGCGGTAACTGAATGGCATGAAGAGCTTAGCCGAAAAGGAATGGAAATAAATACCAGCAAAAGCAAGATTCTACAAGTGGGAAGGCAAGCGGAAGATGTCCATATATACTGTAACGAAGAGGAAATAGAAGTGGTTACGGATTTCACCTACCTCGGCACAGTAATAGAAAAATCTGGGAAAGTAGACTCTGAAATATCAAATAGAATCATGAAGGCAAATGCAGTCTACTATCAGATATGCAATACTGTAGTAGGGAAGCGAAAGGTGGGTAGAGGTGTTATGCTCCATATCTTCAAGTCAGTATATTTGCCTATACTACTATATGGAGCTGAAAGCTGGATATTGACGGACCGGCAAGAGAGCAGAGTCACAGCTGCTGAAATGAAGTTCCAGTGAAGAATAGTGGGAAAGACGAGAAGAGATCGTGTAAGGAATGAGCGGATACGCCAGGAACTGGAGACTACGTGCCAGATGGGAGAAGGCCTCGGGGGCGACCAAGGATGTCCTACCTGGAGTACATCGACAGGCTTTGCAGGGGAAGAGGGAAAGATCTCCGCCAGGCCAGGGAACTAGCTGAGAATAGAGAGGATTGGAGCCGGTGGCTGAACGCTCCCCTACGCTGATACGGCACTACAGGGAGAAGCAAAAGAAGAAGAAGGATAAAAGTAACCGATTGTTGAAGGTAATAAGATAATAGATTATTTAATAAAACACATGTTTCTATTGAAACTCAATGTAATTACATTTTTTCCCATACCACATTCATACAATATATACAGAAAATAATAATAATAGTCAAATTACATAAAATAAAAAATAAATAAATTCATATATATACAATAAAATAATCATAAATAAAAAACAAAACCAATCAAAACAACAACCTATAATTGAGATAAATAAAAATTTGGCAAATAAATAAACAGCTTTACTAATAGCTTTACTTTTATACCTGCACTTTCACATTATTAATTAACTTATTCAATACCATACCTGACAAATATACAGAAAAAAAACCCCACCCATTGGTAAACCAAATAATTGCCTATATATCTCCCCATCATATTTGAAAATTCCATTTTCAAAGCATAGTTTTATTCCTTCTAGAAATATTTTTTTTTTTTTTTATATCAGTATCTAATTTTATTTCTTCTCATTTTTCTTCTATTAATTTATACATAAATTTTAATGAAATATTTGTAAACAGAGATATCACATCATAACTTAACATAATTTCATCATCGTCAATTTTTATATTATTAATTTTGCTTTTTACCTCCATGGCATTTGCTACATCATAATTATTTATTAATAATAATGTTTGAGAGATCTCTGGAACGCCCTAGACCTCCAATTATAAACAATATGTGAATGTAAGGGAGGTAAGTGAAATTCATGTGTTGAGCGCACCACATTTTCCTTTAAGATTAGGTTTATTTATTTTGATTCCTAGGAGAGATTTAAGTAAAATTTGTGTTTTGCAAACCAGATTTTTCTTTCTGTATCACCTTCTATCCTACATGATACTTTTAACATATTACAAAATTAGGAGAGGGATTTTAGACAGTGAATATCTAGTGAGCGTTGAATTGTTGAACGGAAGCCAAGCATTGATTGACCACTCAACTTAAACCATTAGCCGCAAGTACTGTGGCGAAAGTTCCCCGATGAAGATAGGGGCTTGATAAGTCTCTGGGTCTGTTTCCGGCGTCATCAACAACTATCAACTTCCTCTTTGCAAGAGTTATTAGGTCAAGGCAGATGAATAAGTAATCCATAGTTTCACTGTACTAGAAAAATATTTTGAGCTTATGAAGCCTATTTACATATATTTAAATGAATTAAACTTGGAGAGAAAATTTAAAAATAATTCATTACCCAATTTCGGACACATTTTAGTCTATTAAATATTATTCAATTAAATTATATGAAAATGAGAATGCAAGTTCCTTGGAAATTTCTTAGAGACATTTTAGGGTAATTCCACAATAATAAAAGAAAATGTAATTTTCATTAATCACGGCATCAAAAAAGTATTCCTGAAATGTGAGTTTCAATATATACGTATATATATATATATATATATATATATATATATATATATATATATATATATATATATATATATATATATACTGTTGGAAAGCGAAAGGTTGTAGATAAGTTAATATGCAATAAAATAACTAGTAGAATTTAATAAAAAGTTGTTATTAGACCATCAACTTATGAAAATATGTTAGTTGTAATGTTGTGATGGTGGAGGTTATGGTGTTTCAGTGTTGCTACCGTACAGTATAGTTCATGTTATATTCTTATATAACTCATTTCAGTACCAAAAATTATATAAAAAAAGATTTCGTATGAAATGATAAGTAGTCACAAATCCATGAACTAACATTGTTATTAATTATTTCACCTTTTTAGATTATTTTATGAAAACAGATCTTCTATTGTGAACTAAGTGGAATGACCATGAAAACTGAATGAAACTTTGAAAATATAATATTAGTTTATTTGAAACATAAACTAATTAGTACATAGACTCATTCAACAATAACTTGCAGTAATGATAAAACTTTGACAGTGACATCTGTCACCCAAAGCTGCTAAAGCGCCAAGAAGCTGTGGACAAATTTTCTTTTATGTTTCACTACAAAATAACAATCCTATAAAAATTGTGCCTGTTTTGAATTATTGACCAATTAATGTTTATGATATTTTACGATGATTAATTATAAAAATGAATAGATGTAATAAAAAAAATCTGCTGTGGGCAACAAACGAATTTCGCTTACCTCTCCTGTTAAAATCAATTAAAGAACGATTAAATAATGTTATGACTTAAAAAAGTTTAAAGAATTATATTGACTTTAAAATTCTCTTCCTCGGAATTTACCTTTAATTTTGTAGATTTGAAAATGTAAACCATATCATGTAATTAGCGTTGATAAATAACACTTAAATATACTGGTTGAACGAATTTGAAAAATAACTAAAGAATAAATGAGAAAAAAATGTATGTAATTTTTGTTGTTTTTTTATAATAACAAAAGTAATACAGACGTATAATATACCGTTGGAAAGCTAAAGTATTAGAAAAATATTATCTTATACACAAATTTTAATAAAGTGATGGAGAGTGACGAAATTGATAATTGATTGTTGCAGACAAAAGTAATAATAGATTATTTAATAAAACACACGTTTCTATTGAAACTCAATTTAATTAAATTTTTTCATTTTATAATTCTAAAATTAATTTTAAAAACGGAAGTACGTGGAAGTCGTGTGTTGCGTGCTCCAATTTTTTTTCTCTTCAAGTCTATCTGAGATCACTGAAGAGGTAATAGGTAAAGGAAGATTCTTCAATTTGACCTAATTTCAATGTTCTTAAATTTATTTAAACAACATAAGGGTAACTTTTTTCATTTCCAAATTTATAGTTAAAGTTGAATTATTATTTTTTTTATTATACAAGTGAAACCAAATTCTATATGGTCAATACATGTTTGCCGTAATTTAATAAAAACATAGGTTACGGAACCAAATATAATAAAACATTATCAATAAATAAATTAAATAGAGAATAAAATGAAATAAAGTAAATGAGAGAGGAAGGTGACTCAAAAGAAATAGAAAAAAAATTATAATATTAAAATAAAAATAAACTCTGTAAAGGGATTTATTTCATTTTTTTCTTATTTATTTTATATTTTACATTATGCGTTAATGAGGAATGCTTGATGATCATAAACTTTTCTTGAATTAATTTTTAAAACGACGATCAGTGAAATTCGTGTGTTGCGCCCACCAGATTTTTTTTTCTCTTCAGGCCCATCCGAGATAACTAAAGAGATAATAGGAAAAGGGAGAGACTTTAATTTAAGTTGGCAAGTGCAGGAGTGTGGGCTACAAAGGTTCCTGAAGTTTAGATCACGGGTTAGGGCTGGTCTATTACTACGTAGTTTGGTAGGGCAAATAAGCAGAAGATCCTTTTTTTTTTTTTTTTTTCTTTTTTATAATGAATGATCGAAAATGTTAATAACTCAACTCTAAAGGACAAAGACCAAACTATCCTTACATTCTCGATACATATAACTAAATTATATTTTGGAGACGTCTCTATTTTCTAAATAGAGAATTCTATCTTATTTTCAGAACATGATTAAATTGATTATTCTGACTTTGAAATTGTTAAGTCAGTACTAGACGTGTGGATATTTGATAACTTTTCCCCGAAGGGCAATCGGTATTGAACTTCTTCCTTTCAATGTTCTTAGATGTATTGGAACCTTGTTTCTTGAGTTGAGAACCCAATTTAAAGGCAAATCTCCCACTCAGCATGAAGTCGCTTCTCGCTTAAATTTTATTGACACCAAAGCATTTTTTCAATGTAGCTGTGGGTTTGAATCTTTAATGAAGTTCTTTGTTTATTTCGAATTCTTTGTGGTACGTTTTATTTAGTTGAAATTTTTTCAGCAAGTTGTTTTTAGCAATTGTTTTTTGTTTTTTTCTAAACTACTTTATTCAGAAATATTACAATTTGTTTTATTTAGGACAGAAACAATAGCTCTAAATTACCGTATTCATACAATCTATATGTAATAATAAATTTTAAAAACAATGAAACAAATTATATACAATAAAAAAATCATTAAAATAAGTACAAAGGGTTATTTTAACGCAATATTTTTCCAGACTTCTTATTTAAAAAACGTATGCTGTTTAATTTGAATGAACAATACAAAACAATAACAGAAAGATAACATTCAGATATTCTGTCACCCTTTTTTTTTTCTTTTTTTTTATTTATTTGTATATATTACAATTTGTCATAATAGACAATAATAATAGGATCTCATTCATACAATGTTTACAATATAAACAAGAGGAAAGTCAAATTACATAAAATGAAATCAAAATATATACACGTATACAATAACAAAATTTGTAGACAAAATAAATATAAATAAATAAAGTTAACAAATAAAAAAAAAATGTCACATTCATATCTATGTACAATATTTACAATCAGCTAGAGAACCCCGGACGGGGCTTGTCCCCCCACTTGTGGAAGGACAAGCATAAATCAAAGGATCCCAGCGCCTCCCTCTCAGCCGCATCACAGGAGAGAGCCAGCGGAAGCTAAGTGAGGGCACCATAGCCACAATCACACCGCACATGAGAGGAGAATCAGACCAGTGTCAGAACTCTAGCATATGTATTTACAAAACATCTCGGGGCCACTGCCGTTTTAATCTTCTAGGTGGGTTGTATGGATGAGTGGAGCTGGATAGGGATTGTGCTAGAGGATTAGGATCATGAATGAGGTTCCGGTGGAATTTGGAAAATTTCGATGGAAGCAGGTCTGAAATAAATAGAACATTAACCTCGTGGTGTAATATATAGTTAGAGACATAATAAGGAGCATTTACTATTGTTCGGGACACCCTTTTTAATCATGAAACTGTTTCGGATTGCTGGATTTTCCAACTATTGTAACAAAATTTATTTTATTGTACTTTTCCAAAATACGAAGAGAATAATTATATTATTTAGAGCCTTGTGCACTTTAATTCTAGGATGATAAATAAATTACAACTTTATTTATTTATGTTTTTAAGAACCAAACACATATTTCACTACTATAACATAAAAAGGGCCTTGGACTCAATACATAGTAAGAATCTTTACTGTTTTCAATCCAACAGTTGTGCAAGGAGTTGACTTGGTCGTGATCAGCCAAGCAGCAGGTCTTTCCCTAATTTTAGTGTACTCACTTTTAGAGATAGGATGAGTCCCGGTAGGGTCACCTGTACCCAGGTCGACCCATGCCGGATATAATTAATAATCCTGTCACAAATGAAGTCAAACCCGGAGTAGTCTTACGAATTTGCTTTTTTTATCTATTTTTTTTATATTATTTACTTAATTACTGTTCATAGATTTTTCAAATTGGAATTTCATGGTAGGCATTGTATTTAGTTAAAAATGAGATACCTCACTATTATTACAGAAACAAGTTATAATTTACTTGTTAATTATTTAAAAGGCACTTCGAAGTTCAAGATGAAACTCTCATATCTTAAGTAATATTCTAAAAATAAAAAAAAGAGAAAAATAAAGAGGAATTTCAGTGATCTGAAGTAAAAAATTAAATAAAAATCTGGGACGTGCAACACAGGACCTTCATTTTAGTTTAATAATTTAAGAACTTTTAAGAAAATTAAAGTAAAATATCGGAGTTTACCCAACAGACGACTTTTACTTACCTCAATTGTAAAAATCAATTTGACAATTTTTAAATACAGTTTGAAATGAAAAAAGGTAAAAAAATCAATTAAATTTAGGTTCGATAGAAACTTGTGTTTTATTAAATAATCTATTATACTATTGTCTGCAACAATCAGTTAGTTTTATCGGCTTATCAGTCTCCATTAACTAGCATAATTTTGCATATAAGAAAATATATTTTTCTAAAATGTTCAGCTTTCGAACGGTATATCATAACTCTTTATTACTGTTCATATATAAAAAAAAAATATTAAAACGTTTTATTCTTCATTTCTAATTCGTTAAAATTGTAGATTTAGCTAGTCTTTCTCAATGGTGCTTTAGAGATCGAAATATCAAAAATTCGGAATAAAATAAGAATAAAACATATATGATAATAATGCCCATTAAATTTTACATCAATATAGTCATCAATAAAATTATATAAAGGTGAAAAATGTATGGTATTAAGAAGCTCTGCTGGTTTGCCATATAGAAGTTTAAGGTAAGTTAAAGTAAAAATAGTTATGTTGTTGCGATGGAAGCATTTATTTTAGATTAAATAATATCAAAATATCAATTATTATCTTAAATAATCACCAGCGTTTATACGGTTTTTATAAACAAATTATTTCTAAAATCTTAAGCTTCCAGGACTTCGTCAGTGGTTGCTTTCTTATTCTTCTGAAAAATTATCTAGAGTGTATTTTACTGTTTCTACCATTGGTCCTATATCTGCTGATCAGTGGGAATTTTATAAATTACACGTTTTAAGGTCCCCTGAATACAAATAACCTAGTCAATGGTGTGTGTGTGGCAAGTCCAGCACAAAAAGGTGTACAAAGCTGAAAATTTATATTTGAAACTCAGCTGATGCGCTCGATGATAACAGTCATACGTTACATCGTCTCTCAGATTTTTGCTTTTTTCAGTAGGAATTCGCTTGAATTCAGTCTGGAGAACATCACTAGACCTCAGGAATACTACGGCAGTGAATATTGGAGAAATTTCGGTAAGCAAAGTTATAATTTACATTGTACAATCACGAAAAAGTGAAAGGAGGGTCACTGATCAGCTGATTGCCGCTAGCTCGGCAAGCTCGGGCTTGCTTTTCGTTAACTTATCTTTCTTTTATCTTTAATTCTTATCTCATTATTTATATATTATTATTATTTTCTTAATCAATGAGATATTTTCATCAAGTCATGTCCTCAAAGTCTGCAAGTAAAAGATCTAGATCTGCAGGTTCTAACTCGTCTCCTACAAAACAGAGACCCCGCCGTGAACAAAATAAAAAAATAATTCCACCAGCGACCGCGTCGGCTACCTCATTAGGATCTGAACCACAGCCCAGCACATCATCACAAGGAATAACTGATGAATCCCCGTTTTTTTACACCGAATCCATTTGAGATCCTCCAAAATGAAAAAGAAACCATGGAATCTTCTCCTATACCCAGGGAACCACTACCTCCACCAATATTTGTTAAAAATATTAAAAATTTTAAACTGATGTGTGCGCATTTAAACAAAGTAACTGATCCTGATAGTTATTATTGTATAAGTAGAACCAATGATACTAAAATATCTCCGACTACTGCTGAAACCTACAGAAAGATTGTAAAATATCTGACTGAGACCAAAGCTGACTTTCATACTTATCAGCTGCGCCAGGAGAGAGCATTAAGGGTCGTAATCAGAAACCTACATTCCTCAACACCCGTTGAAGCTATCAAAGAAGAACTGACAGAATTAGGATTCCAAGTGAGGCAAGTCACCAACGTTCTAAAAGATAAAAGTCCACTGCCTCTATTCTTCGTGGACTTGGAACCATCAGCAGGAGTCGAAAAAATCTATGACCTCAGTAGACTGTACTATACCCGTGTAAAAGTTGAAAAACCTTACACAAAGAGGGAAATAGTTCAGTGTCATAACTGTCAGGCATATGGTCATACCAAAAGTTATTGCCATCACATACCACGCTGTGTGAAATGCGGTGAACAGCATAAAACCGAAGAATGTACAAGATCAAGATCTACACCCGCTGTATGTGCTCTGTGCCTCAAGGACCACCCGGCTAACTACAAGGGATGTGAAATCTACAAGAAACTCAGAACCAGATACCAAAAACCTCAGGATCCGAATGAAACAGCTGTACCAACCAGAAGCAGAAGAGAACCATCTAAACTTGTAAATTCTAACGTATCATTTGCCCACTTGCTTGGAGGTGGAAACCAGAATCATGAAGTCGAGGCACTGCCGGAACAACTTTTTCCTCAACTTTCTCAATCTATTGTACAACAATCTATCCCTCAAAGTTTACCTAATCTTCAAAAAACTCCTCAACATCAAATTTCTCATATCCCTCCACCATCAAACGTCACAGATCTTACCAGTCTAATGACATCGTTCATCTCCGAAATCAAATCTCTTGTTATGCCGCTTATATCACTCCTTACTAATCTAGTATCAAATCTAATCCCTGCCTTGAAAAATCCTTAAATGAATTCACCTAACTCCTTATCCATTCTCCTTTGGAATGCGAATGGTGTTAGAAATCATACTGACGAACTGACAGCATTGTTGCAAGACAAAACAATCGATGTTGCACTTATAACTGAAACAAGACTAACGACTAAACAGTACTTCAAAATACCGCAATACATCACATACCGTACTGACCACCCAGACGGCAAAGCCCATGCCGGTTCTGCTATCATTGTCCACCAATCCCTCTCTCATCATTTACTCCCACTTCCCACCTATGATTTCCTACAAGCCACAGCCATAGTAATCAAGACTTTTTCCTTTCCGGTAACCCTCACATCTGCATACTGCCCTCCTAAACATTCCATTTCCAATTCCGAATTTGTATCCTTCCTGGATTCCTTAGGAAATCGTTTCATTCTGGGTGCAGACTTAAACGCCAAGCATCAGCAGTGGGGTTCCAGAACCACGAATTCTCGGGGACGAAATTTGCTGTCTGCACTTAACTCCCGAAATTTTAATATCCTGCCTCCTGACTCCCCTACCTACTGGCCAACCGATCCTAACCGCAATCCTGACATCCTCGACTTCTTTATCCACAGCGGATTAGGCTCCCTCAACTTTTCTGTAACTCGCCTTGATGAACTATCCTCAGACCATAGTCCACTGATCCTAAAAGTATCTCTCACTCCAATTCCAAAACCCATTCCACTATCATTCATCCGAGGCCCTGTCAACTGGAACCTTTTCCGCCAAATCCTGACCGATAATATTGACCTCAGAGTAACCCTCAAAACCCCAGATGACCTAGATAATTCCGTCTATTCCTTTACCACCGCCATCCAACAAGCTGTCTGGACTGCCTCCTCTCCTAAACACCCCAATATAAATCCTCACCAAAATCATTTTCCACAACATATTATAGACCTCATCCATACCAAACGCCGAGCAAGATCACTATGGCAGCGCACACGACACCCAACAGATCGCCGCTCCTATAACTTCTATTGTAGACAATTGAAGAGGGAGTTGGCGACCTTCCGTTCCCAGTCCTTTAATTCCTACCTCTCCTCTCTATCAGCTCGTGATAATTCCCTGTGGAATGTCACGAAAAAGATCCTAAAATACCATCAAGTTTCCCATCCTCTCCGACGTGGTGATGACTCCTGGGCTGCGTCTGATGAAGATAAAGCCGAGGAATTCGCCACACACCTCTCCAAAGTTTTCACTCCTCATCCGGAATCCCACGCCAATCACACCGCAACAGTGCAAGACTTTCTTATGTCACCAATTCCACTTTCCCTACCTCCTAAAGCTATTAATCCCTCTGAGGTCAAATATCTTCTCCAAAAACTTACCCTCCGTAAATCTCCTGGACACGATCTCCTTACTCCCCAGATCCTCCGACAACTTCCGCAGAAAGCTATTATATTCCTTACTTATATTTACAACTGCATCCTACGCACCACCTATTTTCCTCTGTTATGGAAACATTCCACTATCATACTTTTTCTAAAACCAGGCAAACCTTCCAACAACACTTCATCCTACAGGCCTATTAGTCTACTCCCCATCCTCTCAAAAATCTTCGAAAGGCTTCTTCTTAAACGTATCCTACCCATATTAGAATCTCAAAATCTTCCTTCCCATCAGTTTGGATTCCGTCCTCAGCATTCCACAGTTCAACAGGGGCTCCGAGTTGTAGACCATATTTCCTCAGCTCTTGAATGCAAAGAGTATTGTTCTGGTGCGTTTCTGGACATTGCGCAAGCTTTTGACCGGGTATGGCACACTGGATTACTCTTCAAGCTGAAAACCCATTTACCCCAGTCTCTATACCTCATTCTCCGATCCTATTTATCAAACCGTTCCTTCCGCGTTCGCTGTGGTGTAGAATTTTCTAACCTTTATCCCGTTGAGGCCGGTGTTCCTCAAGGCAGCGTCTTGGGACCCGTCCTCTACATCCTTTACACTGCTGATATTCCTACACATCCTGATACCTTTCTGGCAACTTTTGCAGACGACACCGCCATCCTATCATCCAGTTCCAATCCTGAAACAGCATCCTTAAACCTGCAAAGACACCTTTCTCTTATCGAAGACTGGTGTAATGCTTGGCGCATTAAGGTGAACGAAGCCAAATGCAAACACGTAACCTTCACTCTTCGACGAAACTCCTGTCCGCCAGTTTACTTCAATTCCATTCCAATTCCTCCTTCAGATACAGTCCGGTATCTTGGCTTACTATTAGACAAAAGATTGACTTGGAACCCACATACAAGACTTAAAAGACAAGAACTCAACCGACGATTCGGACAGTTATACCGACTACTCAACAGAAAATCTGAACTTACAGTTGACAACAAATTATTAATCTACAGGACAATACTGAAGCCCATCTGGACCTACGGACTTGAACTGTGGGGGACAGCTAAACGTACTAACATCAAACGCATTCAATCCTTTCAATCCAAAGTCCTCCGTACAATAGTAAATGCTCCTTATTATGTTTCCAACTATACCTTGCACCACGACCTTAATGTTCCTTTTATTTCAGACCTGATTCCATCCAAATTTTCCAAATTCCACCAGAATCTCATTCATCATCCTAATCCTCTAGCTCAATCCCTATCCAGCCCCACCCATCCATACAACCCACCTAGAAGGTTGAAACGGCAGTGGCCTCGTGACCTCTTATAACATGTATATTGGAGTTCTAGCATTGGCTAGATTCTCCACTCACGTGCTGTATGCTTGTGAATTGTATATAGGTATGAGTGACTATTGTATATATTTTTATTGATTTTATTTTGTATATATGTATATTTTATTATTATTATTATATAAATTTATAGTTTTGTATATATCGTGTGAATGTAGTATGAATGTTGTACGTTATCACTATTAAAAATGTCCTGAATTGGACAGATTGTAATATTGCTCAATGAATAAAAAAATAAAAAAATATTTGAAACAACGACACGCCTAAAATGTCACAGCAAATTTTTCATCAAAATCGGCGTACCAGAAGAGCCCCGTTATACTATGCATTTTACACATTTATACGATTTACTAAAAAACTGCTTAAACGATTATGATTAAACTAGATATATTGATGAACAGTTTAAAGGGCTCTAATATGTTGTAGTGGGGAGCTCGTGGCTGAGTGGCTAGCGCGCTAGGTGGTGAGTTCGAATCCCAGTCCCGGCGGGTTTTTTATAAAGATGTAATTAAATTGGGATTCACTCACAGCCCTCTCCCCCGGGTATGTGAGACCCATCAGCCAAATGGCGGCCACACACAAAATTAGGCGTAGGGAGTGATGACCCTACACTACAAAATGCATCGAGAAACGTGAGTTTAATCTCCCAGGTAATTACACCACGAGGCCCAGGGCCTACACGGCCGGTCGCGCCAATAGAAGAAGCTTTAATTCTAATTGGAATAGTCTGACAGGGAATAAATGCCGACATTTTAAATTTTCTTTCTCTAAAGAACTTTAGTAAAACAATAATAAAACATGTCTTAGCATTGATAAAAAACGGTTAAATATACAAGTTGAACATATTTGGTGATCAATTAAAGGAGAAATGAGCAAAAATATAGTTTCTTGCAATTTTTTTTGGAAGACAAGAATAGCAATATAGATGCATAATATACCGTTGGAAAGTTAAAAATATTATCTCGTACACAATGTTGTAAATGTTGATGTAAAGTGAAAAATAGGGCATAAATTAGTAAGGCATGTCACCCTCCAGCATCTTCCAGTCTTCCACTGCCATCTCCTTAGTTACTGGAGTAGACCTCCAGTACTCAAGACTCATATCTCCCACCTTATCTTTCCATAGGCTCTTATAAATAAGTTATTATAGATGATTCTTAATTAGACGATATTAAAATCTTTTTGGAATGGAATAAAATCATTATTAACTAAAAAGTTTACTGGAAGGAATTAGTCCGATGGAAGAAATTACTAAATAGTTTCAACTATTTATTGTTTGCCAACGTTTCGACCCTCATTGCTGGTCATCATCATTCTTATCTCAACAAGCCATCTATATCTACACCTTCTACACCCCCAGCCCTGATGATGACCCACAATGGGGGTCGAAACGTTGGCAAACAATAACTAGTTGAAACTATATAGTTGTTTCATTTAATGACCGCCACCTGGACTAATTCCCTTCAGTAATTCTCAACGGTCAACTAATTATATCCACAATGATGAAAAGTTTACTTTAGAAAAGAAATATTTTATTTATAAAATTTTTTTGACTTCGTAGCAAGGGAATCTATAGACTTAATTCTGAATGAACATTTAATCACTTAAGAGCTTCATTAGTGAAATGGAACCACCTTATTATATTCTACGGAGAAACCTCTTTCACATTTACTTAAACAGTTTCGAAATTAAATTTTGGGAAACTTTTTACATTACTTTGATTAATTTAGTTCTATTTTTTTTTACCTTTCACCAACTTAAGCTTTAAGAACAGCTTAGTGAGCTTCATTAGTAAATGGTTATTTAACTCCGTGTAGGCGACCTAAAAGCGTTTATAACATCGGATAATGTGTAGTAGTCGACATATAATGTAAACACAGCTTTGGGTCAGTGTAACACAATACAAGGAACCTAAATGGAATATTAATGAAGCAATATATAGCTCCATTATAACGAGGAGCTATTTAACTTAGCAATCAGCAACTTGCCGCTCTTTTGTTTACAAAACAATGCTACGATATATTTAATGTTATTAGCACAATGCAACGATACCTATGATAATTAATTCCACGATACAATATCGAGCCGAAATATCTAGCGTATCATTAGCGAAAATGTTTTTACAAAGGCTAGTGTTATTTATGTACGTCTAAATCCTTATTTATTTTCTTTTTTATTAGTATGTATTACAATTTGTCAGAATGGACAATAATAATATCGCTAAAGGATCACATTCATACAATATTTACTATATAAACAAAAAGGAAAAACAAATTACATAAAATGAAACCAAACTAAATAAACGTATACAATAACAAAATTTGTTAATAAAATAAATACAAATAAATGAAGTTAACAAATAAATAAAAAAAACATGTCACATTCATATGTAAGTACAATATTTACAATCAGCTAGGAACCCCGGACGGGGCTTGTCCCCCCACTTGTGGAAGGACAAGCAGAGTCCAAAGGATCCCAGCGCCTCCTTCTCCAGCATACGTATTTATAAAATATCTCGGGCCACTGGCGTTTCAACCTTCTAGGGGGGTTATATGGATGACTTTATTTGTTATCGAAAATATTTACTTGAAGGTTAGAGGCTAGAGGGTTCTATATAGGGGTATAGATTAATAATAATTAAAAAAGTTTCATTTACAAAATTTAAAAAAAAATCTGGTGTGCACAACACAGGACTTTCACTTCACTTTTTACTAGTTAAAATCAATTTGAGATTTTTTTAATACATTTAGTGATGAAAATAAATTTCAATGGATACATGTATGTTTTATTAAATAATCTATTATATTATTATCTACGACAATCAGTTAGTTGTATTGGTTCTTTATTAAGTTTTACAATTTTGTGTATAAGATGATATATATATTTTTTAATATTTAGCTTTCCAACCGTGTATTATACGTCTATATTACTGTTTTGAGGTTAAAAACAGAAAAAATGGATAAAAAAGTATCTTTGCTCTTTTATCCTTCAGTTGGAAATCGTATTCGTTCAAATTATTTATTTATTTGTTTTTTTATCAGTGATAAAAAAAATTAAACAACGTGCCACCTATTATGATTGGTAAACATGATACCTTTGGAAAGGAAATCCAATGGATTCAGTAATATTAGTCCATATATCGATTAAATATATCAATTAAGCTAGTATTTGAAGGTACCGCTGCCTTAGAAAATTAGCCGGTCAAAAACATAGTAGTGAATTATCATACTCTCTCACATACTTTCAACATATTATAATAAATATTGAATTACTGAATTTTCTTAGATTTATTTTTTTTTCTTACCTTCTATTATAAAAAATGTTAAATTTCTTAAAACCGAGTATCACATTACGAAAACATGTTTTCATGATGTTTATATTACACTTGTTTGTTTTGATATAAGTTTATCATTCATTTTTTTATATTTAAAAAAAAAATTATATTAGTGATATTAAAGAATTTTTCAAAAATTATTATTTGATGTCATTAGATAAATTCATTTTTTTTAAATAAGCCTTTCCCCTCTCCTGCTAATTTAGCGAACCCTCAAAAGACCTGGTTTCACCGCACCTACACATATCCTATTTCTTACCGTGTAGCGCTGTCATTAGAGCTATTACCATACTTATTTCTCCCAGCACTTAAAAAGCCTTAGGCTGAGGTCACTCCAGGTGCATGTCCAACCCTTAGGCGGGATCTCCTCAAGGTTTATAAAAGGAATCAGGAAAGTAAAAAAATATTCGTATTTCCTAAGAGCCGATCTTCAGAGGGTGTACGTTTGTTCGCCTTTACACGTCCCTATTCTACTAGAGGACCGCCTGTTGCCACCACAGCAAATAGGAAATTATAGGGTGGGTAATTTACCAAAAAATAGTATTTTTAAGAAGAAGAGGGGAGTAGAAGTGAAGGAGTGTTAGACTCAAGAGGTCAAATCTTAGACTAGCCATGAAGAGGAACATGAAGGTTGTGGAAAGTTGGAGATGTAGTTCAGAAATGAAACGAGAAAATTTATAAAAGAACACGTGTCCGACAGCTAGGTGTTCTAACGTCCATCTCAGGTAAATTATTAGGTAATATTGTGAGGCAACGTTAATAGTCATCATTTCCTCAGTATTCTCAATCATATTGTTACGGTTAAAACTTGCGAAAAAAAAAATAAATAAAATAATAATAATAATAAAGGTTCTTCTACCTGTAACTCTGGTATGCCCCAGATTCTCAGTGGAGACGAGCGGGTTCCACAATAAATTTTATTCCAACGCACGCTATTTATTAATAATGAAATTAAAAGAATAAAATTGAAGCCACAAAACCAAAAAAAAAAAAATTGTTCACAACCAGATTTGAACTCGATATCTTTGTTTCGTTGATATGCACCTATCCCCTGAGCTATAAATAATCATGTGATTAGAATTAGTATAGAACTTAATTATTTCATTAATGCTAGCTCGACGAGGGTTGTACAGTTCTTATTTTTTTTTTTGTTAATTTTATTATCAAAGCAAAAAAAAAATCATTAAATTAATTTGACAAAACAAAATACATAATTTAATTTCTAATCGTGACAAAAAAAAGAAGAAATAAATGATTCAATAACAAAAAATATTTACACATATACTAATTGTCCCCCCCCCTAATATACTAGTTTCTCTTGTTTATTTAGTTTTTCATTCACAAACATTTACCAAATATTTGTTGGAAAAAATATTCATCTAGGGATTAGGTTCGAACGCGCGCTATTTATTAATAATGAAAATAAAAAAATAAAATTGAAGCCACAAAACCCCCCCAAAAAAAAAAAAAAAAAAAAAAACTGTTCACAGTCAGATTTGAACTCGATATCTTTGTTTCGTTGATATGCACCTACCCCCTGAGCTATAAATAATCATGTGATTAGAGTTAGTATATAACTTAATTATTTCATTAATGCTAGCTCGACGAGGGTTGTACAGTTCCTATTTTTTTTTTTGTTAATTTTATTATCAAAGCAATAAAAAATCATTAAATTAATTTGACAAAACAAAATACATAATTTAATTTCTAATCGTGACAAAAAAAGAAGAAGAAATAAATGATTCAACAACAAAACATATTTACACTGATACTAATTGTCCTCCCCCCCCCTAATATACTAGTTTCTCTTGTTTATTTAGTTTTTCATTCACAAACATTTACCAAATATTTGTTGGAAAAAATATTCATCTAGGGATTAGGTTCGAACGCGCGCTATTTATTAATAATGAAAATAAAAAAATAAAATTGAAGCCACAAAACCCCCCCCCAAAAAAAAAAAAAAAAAAACTGTTCACAGTCAGATTTGAACTCGATATCTTTGTTTCGTTGATATGCACCTACCCCCTGAGCTATAAATAATCATGTGATTAGAGTTAGTATATAACTTAATTATTTCATTAATGCTAGCTCGACGAGGGTTGTACAGTTCCTATTTTTTTTTTTGTTAATTTTATTATCAAAGCAATAAAAAATCATTAAATTAATTTGACAAAACAAAATACATATTTTAATTTCTAATCGTGAAAAAAAAAGAAGAAGAAATAAATGATTCAACAACAAAACATATTTACACTGATACTAATTGTCCTCCCCCCCCCCCTAATATACTAGTTTCTCTTGTTTATTTAGTTTTTCATTCACAAACATTTACCAAATATTTGTTGGAAAAAATATTCATCTAGGGATTAGGTTCGAACGCGCGCTATTTATTAATAATGAAAATAAAAAAATAAAATTGAAGCCACAAAACCCCCCCAAAAAAAAAAAAAAAAAAAAAAAAAACTGTTCACAGTCAGATTTGAACTCGATATCTTTGTTTCGTTGATATGCACCTACCCCCTGAGCTATAAATAATCATGTGATTAGAGTTAGTATATAACTTAATTATTTCATTAATGCTAGCTCGACGAGGGTTGTACAGTTCCTATTTTTTTTTTGTTAATTTTATTATCAAAGCAATAAAAAATCATTAAATTAATTTGACAAAACAAAATACATAATTTAATTTCTAATCGTGACAAAAAAAGAAGAAGAAATAAATGATTCAACAACAAAACATATTTACACTGATACTAATTGTCCTCCCCCCCCCCTAATATACTAGTTTCTCTTGTTTATTTAGTTTTTCATTCACAAACATTTACCAAATATTTGTTGGAAAAAATATTCATCTAGGGATTAGGTTCGAACGCGCGCTATTTATTAATAATGAAAATAAAAAAATAAAATTGAAGCCACAAAACCCCCCCCAAAAAAAAAAAAAAAAAAACTGTTCACAGTCAGATTTGAACTCGATATCTTTGTTTCGTTGATATGCACCTACCCCCTGAGCTATAAATAATCATGTGATTAGAGTTAGTATATAACTTAATTATTTCATTAATAGCTAGCTCGACGAGGGTTGTACAGTTCCTATTTTTTTTTTTGTTAATTTTATTATCAAAGCAATAAAAAAATCATTAAATTAATTTGACAAAACAAAATACATAATTTAATTTCTAATCGTGACAAAAAAAAAAAGAGAAGAAATAAATGATTCAACAACAAAACATATTTACACTGATACTAATTGTCCTCCCCCCCCCCTAAAATACTAGTTTCTCTTGTTTCTTTAGTTTTTCATTCACAAACATTTACCAAAAATTTGTTGGAAAAAATATTCATCAAGGGATTAGGTTCGAACGCGCGCGCTATTTATTAATAATGAAAATAAAAAAATAAAATTGAAGCCACAAAACCCCCCCCCCCCAAAAAAAAAAAAAAAACTGTTCACAGCCAGATTTGAACTCGATATCTTTGTTTCGTTGATATGCACCTACCCCCTGAGCTATAAATAATCATGTGATTAGAGTTAGTATATAACTTAATTATTTCATTAATAGCTAGCTCGACGAGGGTTGTACAGTTCCTATTTTTTTTTTGTTAATTTTATTATCAAAGCAATAAAAAAATCATTAAATTAATTTGACAAAACAAAATACATAATTTAATTTCTAATCGTGACAAAAAAAAAAGAAGAAATAAATGATTCAACAACAAAACATATTTACACTGATACTAATTGTCCTCCCCCCCCCCTAAAATACTAGTTTCTCTTGTTTCTTTAGTTTTTCATTCACAAACATTTACCAAAAATTTGTTGGAAAAAATATTCATCAAGGGATTAGGTTCGAACGCGCGCTATTTATTAATAATGAAAATAAAAAAATAAAATTGAAGCCACAAAACCCCCCCCCCCCAAAAAAAAAAAAAAACTGTTCACAGCCAGATTGAACTCGATATCTTTGTTTCGTTGATATGCACCTACCCCCTGAGCTATAAATAATCATGTGATTAGAGTTAGTTATATAACTTAATTATTTCATTAATAGCTAGCTCGACGAGGGTTGTACAGTTCCTATTTTTTTTTTTATTGTTAATTTTATTATCAAAGCAATAAAAAAATCATTAAATTAATTTGACAAAACAAAATACATAATTTAATTTCTAATCGTGACAAAAAAAAAAAGAAGAAATAAATGATTCAACAACAAAACATATTTACACTGATACTAATTGTCCTCCCCCCCCCCTAAAATACTAGTTTCTCTTGTTTCTTTAGTTTTTCATTCACAAACATTTACCAAAAATTTGTTGGAAAAAATATTCATCAAGGGATTAGGTTCGAACGCGCGCTATTTATTAATAATGAAAATAAAAAAATAAAATTGAAGCCACAACCCCCCCCCCCCCCAAAAAAAAAAAAAACTGTTCACAGCCAGATTGGAACTCGATATCTTTGTTTCGTTGATATGCACCTACCCCCTGAGCTATAAATAATCATGTGATTAGAGTTAGTATATAACTTAATTATTTCATTAATGCTAGCTCGACGAGGGTTGTACAGTTCCTATTTTTTTTTTTTTTTTGTTAATTTTATTATCAAAGCAATAAAAAAATCATTAAATTAATTTGACAAAACAAAATACATAATTTAATTTCTAATCGTGACAAAAAAAAAAGAAGAAATAAATGATTCAACAACAAAACATATTTACACTGATACTAATTGTCCCTCCCCCCCCCTAAAATACTAGTTTCTCTTGTTTCTTTAGTTTTTCATTCACAAACATTTACCAAAAATTTGTTGGAAAAAATATTCATCAAGGGATTAGGTTCGAACGCGCGCTATTTATTAATAATGAAAATAAAAAAAATAAAATTGAAGCCACAACCCCCCCCCCCCCAAAAAAAAAAAAAAACTGTTCACAGCCAGATTGGAACTCGATATCTTTGTTTCGTTGATATGCACCTACCCCCTGAGCTATAAATAATCATGTGATTAGAGTTAGTATATAACTTAATTATTTCATTAATGCTAGCTCGACGAGGGTTGTACAGTTCCTATTTTTTTTTTTTTTGTTAATTTTATTATCAAAGCAATAAAAAAAATCATTAAATTAATTTGACAAAACAAAATACATAATTTAATTTCTAATCGTGACAAAAAAAAAAAGAAGAAATAAATGATTCAACAACAAAACATATTTACACTGATACTAATTGTCCTCCCCCCCCCCTAAAATACTAGTTTCTCTTGTTTCTTTAGTTTTTCATTCACAAACATTTACCAAAAATTTGTTGGAAAAAATATTCATCAAGGGATTAGGTTCGAACGCGCGCTATTTATTAATAATGAAAATAAAAAAAATAAAATTGAAGCCACAAACCCCCCCCCCCCCCAAAAAAAAAAAAAACTGTTCACAGCCAGATTGGAACTCGATATCTTTGTTTCGTTGATATGCACCTACCCCCTGAGCTATAAATAATCATGTGATTAGAGTTAGTATATAACTTAATTATTTCATTAATGCTAGCTCGACGAGGGTTGTACAGTTCCTATTTTTTTTTTTTTTTTGTTGTAATTTTATTATCAAAGCAATAAAAAAATCATTAAATTAATTTGACAAAACAAAATACATAATTTAATTTCTAATCGTGACAAAAAAAAAAGAAGAAATAAATGATTCAACAACAAAACATATTTACACTGATACTAATTGTCCTCCCCCCCCCCTAAAATACTAGTTTCTCTTGTTTCTTTAGTTTTTCATTCACAAACATTTACCAAAAATTTGTTGGAAAAAATATTCATCGAGGGATTAGGTTAGGGGGTTATGAGGAAGGCAGTTTTTCAGTTCCAAATTTATCCTCCAGAACCAACCAAATGTTCTCAATGAAAGGTCCTGGTCCGAAAGTTCGTGTTTGTCAGTCTGAACCTGTCCCACACCACACTAATTTTCGCATCCTTATTAAAACCTCATAGTAATAGTTGCCACGATGTTTCTTTTTACATACCCGACCGGGTAGCTCACCGCCTTCCTCATATCGCTCCTCGACTCTCTCATTTCCTAACCAGAGTGTATAAGAACTCCTATTTATACTTGATTAATTCTTAGTTTAAACTTAAAGACAACACAAAAATTTTACCTATTTACATCAAACATATAATTTTTTTTTTGTTATTTTTTAATAACCCTCTTCGAGGTAACCAAGGAAACCTTAATTTATATTTTCAGTGAACTATTAATTTTTATAACTATTAATTTTTACTTTCACTTACCTATATATGAAATATATAGTAAGGGGAAGTATTGCGATCGTGAAAATTTTCGAATTCAAGTTTTCAACGGAAATACACGTTTTAGGGTCCCCTGAGTCCAAATAACCAAGTCCCGCAAAAAAATCTAACCCCCGGTAACTCCCGGGCGAAAAAGAAAAGTCTAATTAAACTGAAATTTCATATTTAAGACATCTATGCGCCCGAGATGTTACAACAAATTTTTCATCGAAATGCCACCATACATTTTGCACCTATTTACAATTTCCTCCAAAACGGCTCTTAAGATTTATATCGATGTAAAATGTAATGAGCTTTAATATAATGTAGGTTTCATTTTGATTGAAATAGTTTGACAGGGTTTATAAGCCGATATTTTAAATTTTCTTCTTTTAAAGTACTCTTTATTTTGTAGATTATATTAAAATAACCATGTCATATTGATACCACTGATAAAAAACAAGTAAATATATAAGTCGAACGAATACGATATACAAATAAATGAGAAAACTGAAAAAAATATAGATGAGGAAGATGGTTGGGGGTGCGGTCATAAATTAAAACACACAATTAAAAATAAGCGTTATTTTAATTATGTGCCGACGTTTCGGCCTACAATGTGGGCCTTCATCAGGGGTGACAACGTGGAAGCTTTGCCTACAGAAGTCTACAGAAGTCCACGTTGTCACCCCTGATGAAGGCCCACATTGTAGGCCGAAACGTCGGCACATAATTAAAATAACGCTTATTTTTAATTGTGTGTTTTAATTTATGACCGCACCCCCAACCATCTTCCTCATCTAATTTCTCTACGGTCAACAAAACTCCATCATTATGAAAAAAATATATTGTTTTTTTGCTTTTTTTTTGTTTTTGAACATAACAACAGTAATATACATGTATAATAGGGGTACTCACTACGTTTGCTATAGCATGCAATTTGTGTTATTGTGCTAAACCCATCAATTTTATACAGGAAATAACTGTAGAAATTCGACGGGTTTAGCAAAATAACACAAATAGCATGCTATAGCAAACGTAGTGAGTACCCTTACAATGCCGTTGGAAAATGGAGACTGATGAAAAGCCGATAAAACAAACTGATTGTTATAGATAATAATATAGTAGATTATTTAATAAAACACACGTTTCTATTAAAATCCAAAGTAAATAATTCTTTTACAATTTATTTTCATTTATAATTTGTTTAAGAATTCCTTAATTGATACAAATAACGGAGTTAAGTGAAAGTTGTTTGTTGCACGCACCAGATTTTTTTTAATGTAACATTATTTCTATGAATTATGTAAATATAGTCTAATTTTATGGGTATGTCTAAGTAAACATTATGATAACATAATAAAAAATTGTGTGCTAGAATAAAAAATTCTATTTAGTCTTCCCTTGCATGTCACCTAATTCTATAGTGAGATTGGTAAACACCACAACTTTGGAAAATAACTGGTATGCTTTTGTACAATATAATAAATAGACAATGCAATACCCCCAATCGACTCCCATATGGAGCTAACAGAAATATATTTAGCTCGCTATTTAACGCGTTTTTTTGGACCTGCACTGTCATAGAAAAGTAATCGGCTTAAAACGTAGAAATATTCGTTAAAGATTTTTAGGAAAGTACTCATTTCGGTGTTTTGAATTAAAAAAAAACTAGGTGTTTGAATGATTTTTAAAATATTTTTTTATACGATCTTGTCATTTGGAGTTGGATGGGAGTGGATCTTAACTAGGTGACCCCTTTCTGTCACTCCTTCTTCTCCCTTCCAAGTCTATTCCTCTCTTCTCGCACATTATTTTCGAGTCTGTAATTTTTGTTTGTCGTTTGAGGAAGTTATTTTTAAAGTATTGCTTTTACCATGTCGAAGTGGTTCAATTTGGTCTAGTGGGTAGTGAACTAAACTACTATTCTTCGGGTCCTGGGTTTTAACCCCGGCTGTGGCGGAATAATTGTTTATAGTAAGATATATTTATTTATGATAAATTATTTTGTTAAAATTATATTAATCACCTTCAGCCACCAGGTCTTTCCACGATTGTTTATAATACCCACTATTTTACGGCTGCGTGTGCCCCAGGAGGATCTCTCCAACCCACGATCGGCTAACGGCTAAAATAACAGAGCAAATAAGTATTTTTTTCTTATCATTATTCTACTTCTTCTTTTGGTTTTTATTATTGTAAGATACATTTGTCGGAAAAACAAAATGAAATAATTTATTATTCCTTTCTATTTTTTTAACTAGAGTAAGTTTCATTTATGTTTTTTTTTTAATTTTATTAAGTAATTTAGTTCTTCCAATCAAATTTTACTTCTGTAAAAACTTGTAACATTTTATAATTACGGGGGTTTCCTCCCATTTTTAAGACTAAAATAAAACAACATAATAAATAAATTAAGTCAACAAACAATTTTTGTCTAAATTAGTTTAAAGTAATTAAATTTAAAAGTATATTGCTTTAGAATCCTTTGAGATGAAACGTAGCATTTCGCTGCAATAATTTCAATAAATGTGACACGAAAATTGAAATTTAACGTGCATTATATATATGTAATTATGCTTCTACTATTGACATATATTCAATTATAAATATATATATATATATATATATAATATATATATATATCGGCCGGGACGCAAGCAGTTACCATTCCTAATCATCCTCTTTCTTCTTTTCTTGCCCTCTCGGCAGGTGTGTCCCAGGGCTCAAGAAACTCCCCTCTCCTTTTCAATTCCTTTATCAATGATCTTCCAATTCAATCCATCACTACTACTAGCACTCAGAACAAACTACTACTATATAAAACAGTCATACGTGCCTAGATCTGTTATGCATCGCCCGTCTGGAGCTCGACTTGCAATACCAATTATAAAAAAATTGAAACAATACAAAATACATGTATGCGAATCATCAATAACTACCCACGATATACAAAAATTTCAAAAATGTTCTCTGTACTAAATCTTCCAACATTAAAACAGTATATCTACACAGTAACCAAAAACTATTTTGATAACACTACAACTTCTGAAAACCCATTAAAACTAGAAATTGGTAATTACAACGAAACATCACTAAAGCGCTACACGTACAAAAGAACCAAACTGTACTTTTAAATTAATATTGTAATTTATATTGTGTAGGTTTTTTCGTGTTACTTTTCCTAGTATCTTAAACAAAATATTGTATGATAATTAGTAAATTCAAAGGATGATTGAAACTCTGTTATCATGAAAAAAGGTCCACTGAAATCATGAAACCAAACATATTTGTATTGAGTGTACATTGTAAATATTATGTAAATAAATAAAGTTTCTTCTTTCTTCTATATATATATATATATATATATATATATATATATATATATATATATATATACAAGAAATTAATTCATCGACCCTTTTTTTTATATTATAATTTTGTTTTAAATAATTCGGGTTTTGGGCCATTAAACCTGCTTGTGTCCTGGCCGATAAATATATATATATTTAATGGCCCAAAACCCGAATTATTTAAAACAAAATTATAATATAAAAAAAAGGGTCGATGAATTAATTTCTTGTATAAGTATTTTAGGGTATATATTGTAATAGTCGTACATATGTAGATTGGTTTCATTTTGTTTGTTGTTGTTTTTCTTGTGGCCTTTCATTGGTAAATATGGGTATTTTTCAAGATATAAAACATTTTTATGGAAATTTTGTAGCAAATCGAGCAAAAAGGTATTCTAAATTGATAAAGAAGTTAGCTCATTTGGAACCACAGAGAGTGTTTCTTTTAAAGTGTAGGCAACAAAATTTAATTCCACCACACATTAAAGACAGCACAAAAAGCATTTATAAACTTATTCCTACTTCTTCAAAGTTTGTAAGACCATTGGAGAATATAATTTGTAAAACTGAAGTCTCGATTCTGAATTTGGAAATTAAAGATGTATGTTTAATAATAACGAGAATAAAATACAAAATAGACCATATTCTGGTAGAACTCTCGAATACTATTAATAAGTACCTGTATTACAAGCTAACGTTGGATCAAGATAATCTCTACAAAAAGCAGAAAAAACAAAAAAAGATAAAACTAATTAAAAAATTCGAAAAAATTAAAGGAAGGACAGTACATGATTGTTTGCCGGATGTACCAAACACTGCGTTTTTAAATCTGACAAATAAGGTAATACCGAAGAATGTACAAGATATTTTATCTTTAGGACCTAAATTCAACAATGAAATAAACCCAAAAAACATTGCTAAAAAAATACCACAATTCCTATCTGATGTGGAATACATAATACAAACTGTAGATAGGGTTTAATGGCCCAAAACCCGAATTATTTAAAACAAAATTATAATATATATATATATATATATATATATATATATATATATATATTTATCGGCCAGGACACAAGCAGTTACCATTCCTAATCTTCCTCTTTCTTCTTTTCTTGCCCTCTCGGCAGGTGTGGCCCAGGGCTCAAAAAACTCCCCTCTCCTTTCCAATTCCTTTATCAATGATCTTCTAATTCAATCCATCACTACTCCCATCATTAATTTGCCTACGACTTTCAGTTCTACCTATCCTTCTCTCCTTCTGAGCTATTCGTAACATTGGCAAGTGAGTTTAACTAAGCTGCTTTACTGCCGCGAAGTGCACCTGAAGCGCTGTATATTATCTGGAACGTTCATGTTGCTATGAAGAAGTGGTGTGTGTATCTATGGAGTGTAGGAGGTGTATGAGTTCAAGAGTATATCCCAACGCGTACGGGCATTCCCCTTAACGCCCCCACGGGGCTCAGTATCGAGTGCCACCAGGCGCGCTAGCTAATCCACGTCCCTCTACAATTTTGATTAAACTCACTATATAAGAGTAAAAATTATATAGGTTTTTATTTGATGGAGTTCTCATTCAGATTTAGAAAGTATGACAGGGTTTTAATTCCCTGTTTTTAATATTTCTTCCTTTAGAATACTTTTAATTTTAATAATTAAAAATAACTAAGCGTGTCAACTTGTTAGGAGAAAACGAAATTAGGTAATGTGAATGATTTTGATAATAAACTGTAGGAGAAAAGAGCAGAAATATTTCTTTAGGTCAATTTTTTTTCATTTAGCACACTAGAATAATAATTTACTCTTAGACAGCTAAAGAAATAATGTTTTTTTTAACACATTAAGTTGTTGAAGATAATCGAGAGAGGCAAAAAATGCATCAACTTAAGTGATGGTTGAAGATGATAATTTCAAATATAAAATAAATGTTTGAATCAAAAGAAAGTAATGTTTTTTTTTTCAAATTTCATTTCATCAAAGGTGAAGTGAAATCGTATGTTGTTCGCATTAGATTTTTTTCTTTCTAATTGATAAAATAATTTAGCGCTATCCACTTAAGATATATTTCTCATCATTACTATAAGAGGTCTGTCCTGTATTAAAAAAAATATTCTTTTGTGATTTTTTTCCTAAATTGTGCCTTCAGAAGATCCCTTTAATAATGTCGGGCATTATGAGGTATTGATTCCCACGGAGTTAAAAGGGGAGAGGGTGGAGAGAAATATTACCATCTCCAATGAAATTTGCAACCTAGATTCAGATGGCTGGAAAATTATGAAAGTAACTAAGGCCTTCATTCATGGGCTCCATTTCAGATTTTAGATGGACCAGAATACAATCTGAGGGTGCAAAGTGACTCAACGTTTCTCGCCTCAATTTTCCGTGGGGGGAGGAAGGGAGGGGGGGTTAATAAAGTTGTAAAGTTATTCCATGAACCTTGTTTACCGTTTCCCCTCACTGGCTTCCCATGATAACACTTTCTCAGGATATTGGCTTATATTGGAACCCTACAGTATCTTGCTATTGAAACTGATTTTTTTTTTTTAATGAAATTTAAGTGTTTTTATTAAATTGATTGAATACAATAAATAAATGTGCATTATTATAATAAACTACTTACTGTAGCACTTTAATGTCTTATATAAGTCAGAAAATTTCCGAGTCTATTTTTATGGATTAGTTTATTAGTAACTATTTCTTTCACCAAGACCTTAATGCTCCTTTTGTTTTAGACCCGATAACTTTAAGCTTTATATGCAAATATAATTTTTTCCGAAAATCTTGAGTTTTACTTCATGATTTCTATTATGTGTGTGTGTTTGTGTGTACATGATGTATGCAAGTTTGTTTTTAAATTAAATTTATTTTTTTAAAATAATTTTGTCGGATGTGGAGGACAGCATAAGCCGGAGGAATGCACCAAAACAAGACCAACTCCTGCATGTTGCGCACTCTGTCACCAAGGTCATCCAGCTAACTACAAGGGGTGCCAGACCTACAAGCTCTTAAAGTCAAGACTGCAGGCAGTACCTTGTCAAGACGTCACTCCTAGGCCGCTAAAAAAACCCTCCAGAATCGCTAACTCTGGGTATCATATATACTGCTGAAACTGATGAAACTGCCATTCTATCAACCCATTCAGACCCAGAACTGGCATCTTTCCATTTACAGAGCCACCTCTCCCCGATTGAACATTGGTGCGACAAATGGCGTATACAAGTCAATCAATCCAAAAGTAAGCATGTTACCTTCACCCTCCGACAAAAATCCTGTCCAGAAGTTCATTTTAACTCTATACCACTTCCCTGTTCCGACACGGTCCGGTATCTGGGTTTCTTACTAGACAAACAACTGATCTGGAACCCACATACTCGACTTAAAAGACAAGAGCTCAACAGAAGATACGGACAATTATATAGACTACTGAACAGAACATCACAACTTTCCATCGGAAACAAACTATTGATTTACAAGACAATTCTCAAACCAATGGGGGCCTACAGAATTGAACTGTGGGGAACTACTAAATTTTTGAACATCAAACGTATCCAATCCTTTCAGTCCAAAGTCCTTAAACAATAGTCAATGCTCCCTATTATCTTACAAACAAGACCTTACATCATGACCTTAAGATCCCTTGTGTCCTTGATCTCATCCCATCTAAATTCTCAACCTTCCACTAGAAACTTACTCTTCTTCCTAATCCTCTATCAATCCCAATCTAGTACCAACCATCCTTACAACTCTCCTCGTAGGTTGAGGCGGCAGTGGCCGAGAGATCTCTTATAAATATGCAACTGGAGTGCTGGCAATGGCCAACTTCTGACATGTCTGAGAGTGTGTGGCTCTAGCGCCCTCACTCAGTCTCGACTGGCTAGACTGGTGACGCGGTTGACTGAGAGGCGCTGGGAACTCCTGGTGTTGTGCCACACCATCCACTTCTGGGAGTAGAGGTTCGATTCGGAGTATGTAAGTAATCCCAGGGGCAGTATGTAAGTAATGTATATAGGTATGAATGTGGCCAAGATTTTATTTTCTTTTTCTTTCCATTTGTTAGTTAAGTTTACTTATTTTATTTCCTTTTATGCTATTATATATATATATATATATATATATATATATATATATATATATATATATATTTTTATTAATTCATTAATACTATTTTTTTTTTATTACTATTATTGTTATGTCTTGTTTTTTACTCTGTACATATGGTATGAATGACTTTTTTTAGCCCTAATACTTATTGCCCAAGATAGTGGCAGATTGTATTATTTCTCAATAAAGCAATATTATAAAAAAAAAAGCAATTTAAATAAAAATTGTTTATAGTTGGATTAAAAGGGATCATTTTTAGCTCTTTGAGTTCATATATTTATTTCACTATATTTTCTTAGTTCCCTACACATTCCATTCTAATATCTACCTTGCACCATTTCCTTATGTTGTAACTTTTTCGAAAAATAGAGTTAGATCAAGAATGAATGATAATTTTAATATTATATTATATTAAGAGTTGTTATATAATCACCTCCATAAGGAAAATTGAGTAATTAACTGCTTTTTGCTGGAATAACCTTTAATCATCAAAATTGAAATGCTCTGAATAGTTCCGTTTTCTTATTCAATCTATTCATAGGTGATTAATATTAGATTATATGTTTTTTTTTTATTAACTATGTTTCTTATACATAAGTATGTATTAAGATTAACGATCGAGCTTTAGCAAAATATAAATGTTAATATCATTTGGTATTAGTGTGGTTGCTTCCAAGCCGTTATTGTTAATACCTGTCCATACACTATGAATATGGTGATAATTAAAACCTTTATTTCTAAGAGGGAGCGGCGTGGTCTAGTGGATAAAGCACTAGTCTGCTGTGCTCCGGGTCCTGGGTTCGAATCCCGGCTGTGGCAGAAATATTATTTATTCTGTTAATTCAGTCGTGACTAATGGTATGGAGACCCTCCTGGGGCAGACCCAGTCTCTATAAAGTGGTACCCAAATTAATTGGTGAAAAACCTGGCGACTGAGCGTGATTAAGGCCTAATCACCTCAATGCACTGCCGTTGGCCTAGAAACAGTACGAATCTCTTTATGTACTGAGCCCAAGACCCTTCATGGGTTGTAGTGGCACAGGTTTTTTTTTTTTTTTTTTTTTTTTTTTTTTTTTTTATTTCCAAGATGTATTAAAGAAAGGGTATAGCCGGGTTTGGATGGCAAATCTGCCCCCGTGGCTTTTTTTACTCAAACTTGAGGGATCAGTTGGGTGTCGAATAAAAATAATTCACCCAAATTTTTAGCTTTTTATATCAAACGGTTTCCGAGATTTTTAAAAAAACTTCTTTTTCCGATTTAATTATTTTTTTAATAGTAAAATTTGTAATTAATTTATGACAATTTTTCCCCTGATTCTTAGGAGTTAAATACATGAAAAAATTATATGATCATAATTCTTAAACAAGGAAGAAATTAAATTTAAAATATATATTTGTTTAACCTTTTTGAAAGGCGTCAATCACGATTTTTTTTTTTTTTTTTTTTTGGAAATGTCTTTTATATTTCTTTTATTTAATTTTTTCGTAGTAAAAAGTTCGAAAATGTTTCATAAGTAACGTAATTCTGATTTTTTTGTGAGAAAATTTGTTTAAACATGTTTCAATGATAATAAGAAATATAAGTTGAATGCAGGATTTCAGAAAAAAAAAAAATGAGTTTTTAATTTTTTTTTCACATTGTTCCACCACTTCGAAAAATTAAAAAAACATTCCTGTGTATAGAGAAGTATATAGGACATTTTCGAAAAAAAATCGTGATTGACACTTTTCAAAAATGTAAAAAAAAATATATATTTTGATTTTTTTTCTTCCGCTAAAAATCGGATTTTTGTTTAAGAATTATGATCATTATCATTTTTTCATGTATTTGACTCCTAAGAATCAGGGAAAAAATCGTCATAAATTAATTCCAAAGTTTACTATTAAAATAAAATAATAACGTTGATAACAATCTCGGAAAACGTTTGTTCTAAAAAGCTAAAAATTTAGGTGAATTTTTTTTATTCGACACCGAACTGATCCCCCAAGTTTGAGTCAAAAAAGCCACGGGGGGCAAATTTATCAGCAAAACCCGGCTATACCCTTTTTTTTTCTTTATATTTTTACATGGTTTTATTCCAATCAATTAGTCGTTTCGAAATCCTTATGTGTCTATTCATTCGAAATCGTCCAGACTAGTTATTCTCCATCCTTTCGTGAATATAAAACCATAAATAAAAAACATTTCTGGCCAATAATTTTATTGTTGCAGCCGTTTTACGCCAGCATTAATGTGATAGGAAAATCTTTCTAATTCCTGATTTTTTTTAGATATCATATAAAAACACAAACTTACAATGAGATAAGAACATGCTTTGTATTTTTGTCCCCACAGCTTATTACCTAAATACTGAAGAAAGTTGTTCAAAAATTCTCAAAGATGAATAAAAAACGAGATGAAACTATATAAAGGAAAAGAGGCTCACTTTCAATAATTTTTTCGTATTTAGCTTAGTCATAACTTTCGATCGTAAGATTAATATCTAAAAAAAATTAAAGGAATTTGAAAGATTTTCCCATCACATGTTTTTTCCAGTGTAGCTGACTTAAAACGGCTGCAACACTAAAATTATTGGCCATAACTTTTTATTATTTATGGATTTATATTCAGGAAAAGATAGAAAATAACTGGTCAAAAAATCAAGAAAATCAAAAATGTCGAGCCACAAAATTAATGAAAATTAGACGATTTCAAATGGATTGACCCTTATTTTTTTTTTATTATTTTTTTTTTTCAACAACAATTTTTATTGAGTAAAATTACAATCTGTCCCAATTTGGACATCAATTGAAAGATATCATACATACTACATTCATACAATATTTACACGGCATAAAATTACAATAAAATGTATACACAATAATGAATCAATATGACCCTTATTAGATTTTATTTTTATTTTATCAGATTATATTTAAAGGTAAACTATATGTCTGCAAGACCGTATAGAACGTATATTTAATCATAATTTATGATTCAATCACCGGGACAAATAAGGAAAGTTAGTTTATATATCTAGTTGTAAATCTGCCCTTACACATGACTGCTTCCACACGGAACTGGTTAGAGGTACCTTTCCAACACCTCCCTCAAGCAGCATTAAGTTAGAAACCATTCAGAAGTTTCGGCAAAGTTACCAAGTTGGTCTGTAACTGCTGTATTTAAACATTGATCAATATCACGAAAGGTGGGCAACTTGAAGACAACTCAAGAAACATGTTCTACTAACTTACTTTCCATAATATTTCCCTACGGTACGCGTCTTAGATGATGCATTCATTTTGGCTGTAAATGTACCTACTGCTACATCTTAAATAAATTACACTAACCTATTATTTAGCTATTTCGCTTATACGCATTAGCCGAATAAACGTATTTGACACAATAATGCGTTTTTCGTTTCAAAATGTATTTAGATGATTTATAATAAATTTAATGGTTGGTTCTATATATTACTAATATTCTAACTACTAACAACTACTGGGAACTACGCTATGACTAAAATTTTGTATTGAAACCTCAACGAAAAGACTGCTGACAGTATCGGCCTACCCCGATTAGTGATGTACTTGGATAAATGGAAATTTGTTTTTATTAATTTATAGTAATTTACAACTGTATTTCAGAACACAACAAGTAAATATGTAGAATAAAAACAAAAAGTCTTTGAAAATCTCTTGAGAAAGAACTACCCTGTGGTAGCACTTGACTAACTATTTTAACTCAGTAGGTCCCGAGACCACCTTCTTTTCAGTCGCCTTGGAGGGTTATCAGGAAGATAAATTACGGACAAGTGGGTTTGTATGGGCAGGAAGTTTAAAATGAAAAGAGTATCTATCACGGGCTATGTCTGCAACAAATGGGATGTTTAGGTCACTATGGAGGAGTTGATTTGTGACAAAATATGGGGCATTCAGGATTTTGCGAAGGATTTTGGATTGTACGGACTGGATGCGGGAGGAATTAGATGGTTTCGTAGAGCCCCAAAGCACGATTCCATATGTCCAAATATGTCTGATAATGATGATGTAAATGAGTCTTTTGTAATATACAGGAAGTTTTGAACGTTTGTCTAGTAAGTGTTGTAGTAATCAAGTCAGTCTGTAATTCAGTCTTGTGTGAAGATAAATAGAAATTAGCTCTGAATGTTTCTAAATCTAAAATAATGATTTTTGGTCAAGCATAAAGGAGAAGACCCAAACTAAAATATAAATGGTGGTATAAGGGGGAGGAGATATAGGCAGTAAAGAAGTATAAATATTTGGGTCTAACGATTCCCGATAATTTATCACTTCATGAGCATTTAAAAGAAAAAGTACAGACTGCTAAGTTAAACATGTTCCGAAATCAACCAAATATAAACTATTTCAGGCAGTGGTGGAATCTGTAATGTATTATGGAGCGCAATTTTGGGGATCCCATCTTCATAGAATCTATTTATTCATAGATTATTTTTTAAGACAATTTTTAACTTACCAAAGAACACACCTAACTACATATTGAAACTGGAACCGGGCAGGGATTTGTTGTATTTTAGTACAAGTAGTTTACATTTAAATTATATTATACAAATTTTAAACTACAGTAATTAACGCTTACCTAAAATTATAGCTCTTAAAGGCAAGAAAAACAAAAATTGTAGTTGGGTAAAGGAATGGGTAAAACTAGCGGATGATTTAGACTGTCCATTTGATAGGGAATTCGTATCGGTGGCGAGGTGGAAGAGTCAGGTGGTTAATATAATAGCTGCAGCCAAGGGAAATTTTAAAAACAAACCATGAATCTCCGTTATGGGTGCCGGACACCACCTAATCTACACGTATAAGAAGCTAGATTATAGTGTAGACTACATTGATGATAAAAACAATATAAAATTAATAAGAATAGTTTTTAAAACAAGTGCCAAAATGATATCCTTAAATTGTAAACCATGGATGAGGGAAATAGTTTACGCATGCTCGATTTGTAACAGTAAGGAGGACGAAAATATAATTGATCTGTTTGGCAAATGTACGGCATTTAATTATTTTAGGAAAAAGTATTTTGGAGACAGTATTTTGACTGAAAATAAAATAGTAGAAATTTTAAATGGAAATAATTGGAACTCATAATATAGATTTATGAAATGACCTGTAAACTACAGAGATTTTTTTAAAAAAAATAATTCAATTAGAATAATTAAATAAACAGAGAATATGTTGTCACAGCTAAATTATATTTATATTTTGTTTATTCTATTTGGGAAATAAATATTATCCCACAATCTTTTTACAATAGTGTATAATTTCTATTTATTTTTTTGTATTGTAATTGTAAATTTATTGTGTTTTTTTAATTAATAATATATATAAATAAACCAACTTCCTGGCAGACGGGAATCCATGCCACTATTTTGTGTTCTCTAGACACTGTAAAAAAACATGTAAAATTTATTAATACAATAGGTTTATCTATCTATCTAACTATCTAATAAATTTTATGTATTAAAATAACAATGCAAAGCTAAATTGAGGATTATGGTCGACTGTTGATATTATCTTAGTAAGAAATAATCAGGAATCATTCGTGTGAAAAATACTTTAATTTTGCCAACGTTTCGGCTCAAACGTGTGAGCCATCATCAGGGCATAAGGGAGGCATTTCAAGCATAAACTGGGAAGCTATGTAAAAGCACAAAGAAAGCAGAGTTTACGCTTGAAATAGCTCACTGATGCCCTGATGATGGCTCATATGTTTGATAGCAAAATTAAAATATTTTTCACACGACTGACTCCCGATTTTTTTTTCCTAAAATATACAAAGCTAAATAATCAATTACAAAAATATTAAACACCTTCAATGCTAAAAGAAAATTATATTGTGTTTCGATTAAATTGATTACGTATTTTAAATAATACAATCATATAAATAATTACATACAACTTACTTTTTTTTACTACAAGTTTATAGTTTTTTTTCTCATAAAAACCCTCATCTCTACAACCCATGAAGGGGATTTTCGATTGTGGAGATTGTTCAAGTGAAGAATTCGATAGTTTAGTTGAACGACATAGCTCTACTCCTAGAGTCCGTATAGGTCTTATGATAGTCATGTAGATGAGTATTTTGGGGTTAAATGAAAGGTTTGACTGTTTTGGTTGAAATAGGCGGAAACGGCGATCATAAGTATGACAAATGAGAAAGTTAACTCAATTTTATTTTACTTTATTTCAGGTATTTTTACAATTTATATTTATCATTTTTTAATAAAGTAACATTTATTTAGTGAAATTTTATGGAAAGAGATCAAGGTATACTTATTTTAATGTTTGCTGACGTTTCGGCATAAACTTCAGGCCTTCGGGAGGGCCAAAAAAAAAACAATATAACAATCAATAAAAATATTACCACCCCTTTAAGGCAAGAGCGTCTGTCTAGTGGCCGAATCCGGAGAAAATAAACAAATAATGAAGTTGAAAAAAATCACACTACGTTTCGTTGGAGATTATTTGCTGTATATTTTGGCATCTTCCATTACCTTCTACAACTTTTTTGGCTAAATAACAATTTTTAAAAAATCGATAGCTCCCTAACAGTACATTTTACATCTACTCTAATTATTCCTTCTTGATTCCACAATTTCGAATTTTAATAGTTTTATTTTCATCAACCAAAAACGTTTATATCTGAAAAAAAATAATGCGAACACAGTATTTTATACATTTTTAACCTCTTCTAGCAGTTTACTGTTGAATAAAAAATTAATTAGAGGTTAAAAAAAATCTAATAAAACTTATACGTTATAAAGCTAAGGGGAGAGTAAAATAACGTTTGGATACTGGAAACTATAAAAACCTCGTAAATGATGAAAGTATCGGTTGAATTTCTGCGACCCCACAGACATGTTTACACAGGTCTTGTTGTTTTTGTAGGTAACTGTCCGAGTCGGGATCGTAAAAATGTTGGAAGGGAGATTTCTCTGCCTTCGGAAAACAGCTGAAGGGGGGTTATGATTTTCACCGATATAAAACGGAAAAAAAACCTATGTGCATTGGTAATTTTTAGCACAAATAAAAAATCGGGCACTCACACACAAAACAAAAAAGCTTCTCTTATTTTCCTTCTTTAGGCCAATTATTCACCCATTTCATTCGGATTTCCCAGCTATGAGGGCATTCAATTTTATTACAAAATAGTCGTTTTAAATTCCATACCACGTCCTTAATCAGAATCTTGGCTTCATACTGGCCAGAAGACTGATATAGAACCCTTATATTTAAAAGACAAGAGGTTAACCGACGACTCGGGCTGTTTTCCCGACTGCTAAACTGTAAATCTCAGCTTACAGTACACAAAAAAAAAAAAGAAAATAATTTACTAAAACCTATCTGGACCTACGGTCTCAAACTGTGTGGGACAGCTAAATCCTCTAAAATTAAACGCATTCAATTCATTCAGTCTTAAGTTCTTGGTATAATTGTCAATGCTCCTTACTACGTAACCAATTATACTCTGCACCACGACTTTAATATCCTCTTTGTTTTAACCTCATTATATCGAAATTCTCAAAATTTCATCATCACCTTATTCATCATCCCCATTGTTTGAAACAACAGTGGCCCCGAGACCTCTTGCAGAAATTCTAAAGGAGTTCTGGATTTAAATAAAATACAGTATAATTTTGTTATCATTGAAAAATAACAGGTAAATATATAAGTTAAACGAATTCAATGTTCAACTAAAAGAGACAAGTGCAAACATATTTTTTTAATGCAATTTTTTTTTGAAGATATGAACAGTAATATAATTAGATGTATAATATAGCGTTAAAAGCTAAAAGTTTTCGTGAAATATATAATATATATATATATATATATATATATATATATATATATATATATATATATATATATATATATATATACATATAGGCAGCTGGACTCGATGAAATTACTCCAGAAATGATTAAGTACATGGGCAACAAGGCCAAGAGATGTTCCTCCATCTTTTAAACATGGTTTGGAAAAAGAAGAAAATTCCTAGAGACTGGGAACTAGCGGTGATTGTGCCCATCTACAAAAAGGGAGACAATAGAGAATGCACCAACCATAGGGGAATATCCCTTCTCAGTGTGCCTGCAAAGATCTACTCCAGGATCCTAGAAACAAGAGTAAGGAAAATTGTCGATTGCCAACTAGGAGAGGAACAATATGGCTTCAGGAATCAGAGAAGTACGCAGGATCTCATCTTCACGATGAGACAAATAACAGAAAAGACTGTTGAAAAGGATAAAGAGCTCTCCATCTGCTTCGTAGACCTCCAGAAAGCTTTTGACACAGTGAAGAAAGAAGATATAGAGATGGCACTGTCGTGGAACAACCTTGGCGGTGATGAGTCTCTATAAAAAGATGAGGAATGTGGTCAGAACCAGAAACCACATTTCAAAAGAATTCGAGACGGCTTTGGGAATAAGGCAAGGCTGTAGCCTGAGTCCGTTACTTTTCATTATTGTTCTGGACTTGGCACTAAGGAGAGCCAAGCCTATAATGAGGAAATTCCAGCTAGGGCACAAAAACCTCCACCCCACCAGATATTCCCTATTAGCCTTCGCTGACGACCTTATCCTGCTAGCTGACAATGATCGAGACCTCCAACATAACATAAATGTCCTACAAGAGGAATTATCTAAAATAAATATGAAGATTAATCCTGGGAAGACTAAATGCATGAGAATTGGAAAGAAACCCCGAAGGATAATGAGGATATTAAGAGCTGGAGGACAGAGATTAGAGCAAGTCGAAAATTTCAAATATCTGGGAGCTCATCTCAATGAGAATGGCTACATAGACGAAGAAGTGGCCCAGAGAATTGGAGCGGCAGGAAGGATGTTTTGTATGGTGAGGCGAGGTTTTCTGGGGAGAAGAGAGGTATCAAAGCAGACCAAATTAGCCGTATATAAATCGACATTTCTTCCTATCCTATCGTACTCCTCAGAATCTTGGACTCTTACCTCAAAACATAGGAGCCAAATCCAGGACATGGAAATGAGGTATCTCCGAAAAATAGAGAGAAAGACACGGAGAGATAGGATACGGAACGCCACTATACGGGCTAACCTTGACGTCAAACCGGCGGAGACCATTCTAGAGGAACACAAACTGAGGTGGTTTGGACATCTTCTTAGGATGGATTCGGAGAGAAGTGCCAGGAAGACGTATGAGACCCGCACAGAGGGAAAAAGGCCCAGAGGAAGACCCCGCATCTCCTGGGAGAACGGTGTAAAGGAAGCATGCAGGAAGCGTGGGATAGACTGGAGTAGGAGAGTGGAGTTGGCACAGGATAGAGACATATGGTCCAGACTCTACAGGCAGGATCCTCACACCGAATATCGGTAGAAGAGGAAACGATTATGATGATGATGATGATATATATATATATATATATATATATATATATATATATATATATATATATATATATATATATATATATATATATATATATATATATATTAAACAAATTTGTAAAAGGTAATATTAAGTGACGAATAAGAAATAAACACATTACTGATTAACGATATAATACAGTTTTTTTATTTAATCTAAATCATATGTTTCCAACGAAAAGAATACACGTTTTATTGAAATAAACTTAAAATATTTTTCAAATTGAAGTATATTTAGTGATTTTTAGATTGACTTTAACAGTCGAGGTAAGTGAAAGTCATGTGTTGAATGCACTAGATTTTTTTTAACATCTTTTCCTATCTTCTCTTAGGTAGTAAGTGGTTTTTGATTTGTTTGTTTATTCATTTTATGTCACTTTATGCTACTGTGGCTAACCTGAAGATACTCAGGCCTATTTTGCTTTCCCAAGTTTAATTAGGATACGTATCTTAGTAAGTTTTTTTTTTCTATTTTGTACTAACAGAAAAAAAATTGTCCTGCATGGGAAACAAAAGGCAGTTGGTAACGATTAGTAACTAAAGAGGGTAAGTGACAAGAAGGCGTAAATGTAGTTACAAATCTGGTGTTATCATCCCACTGACATATCGGCCAATATATCACCCTTACAAAACCTCCGCCCTTCCCCTTCCTTACATTTTGGGAAAATTATTTAGCGAGGCCGTGAGCCTGTTACACAATAAATAGGATCCTTATCTCCTTCCCTTTTAGATTTATACCTCTTTGGGGCCTTAGCATAGACACCTTCACGAATAATGATAAGGTACTTAAGGTATCTCGTTTCGATTTTTTATTTAGAAGATTACATTTATCATCTTGATAACAAATAAATAAAAAACTTCACTGACCTAAAGATCCTATTCTGGTATAGTAATCTTTGTCAACAACTAGATTTAAAAAACATTGAAAGATATTACACAATGGTTAATTATTTCTAAATAACTATATTAGGGTATAACTGTTTATAAAGCTATTTATAGATATTCAGCTAATACCTAATTATTAAAATAAGAACAATAAATTTAAATCGAAGTTTGTTCAATGTTTTGAACGTATAGGGGTAAAAATACAGATTAAAAAAAAGTGTCCTATTACTTCCCTGTCAGACAAAATAAGTGGACAACACGGTCAAAAGGCCAGCATGAATTCTCCTTTTTTTTAAGGACTCCACTTAGTCAACAAAAATTTGATAAAAACTAGGTGCTTCCCCTGCTGTTATTTAAATTTTTGAAAAGTTTCTCATAATGAAATAAATTAAATATTCTATCACTGATATATTTATAGTACATATTTAATCTTGGATTTGGTACTCCTAGACGAAGACACGGAAGCTAAACAACTAAATACAACTACGTTATTAAACACCGATAAAAAGACAGGACTTGAAATAAATACGGATAAGACGAATTACAGTAATATAGGTAAGATTAAACAATACAGCTGAATTAAATCTAATATTTAAAATTCACTTATCGAATTGATTTAAATGATAACAAATGAACCAATGACTTATTTAATACCAAATTCTTAAACTCTTGCAGATTTAATGATAGAAACAAAATAAATTCAATAGCCAAGTTCATATTAACAATAGATATTTAACAAACTCATTGGTACATACACCTGATGATTAATAATATGGAAAATATTTTTATAAAAAAATCATTAATAAAGAGATAGTATTGCTAATAAAGAGTAGAATAGATGATGTAGTTAAAATGTTAGATTTTAACATGGATAAAATTAACACTAAAACTAACTGGAAATATAAACCTAAACTTAACAAACCTTATTATTTTAAAAATAAACCATAACACTCACAATGAGGATATCTTACTGGATAAATATAATAGATTACGTGAAAGTAACAGGTTAGACATATTAACCAGCACAAAAATTCCTAATAACATTAAGTATGTACTTTCATTAGGATGCAATTTTAATACCATACCATCCAACATAAACAAAGAAATAGTAAATATAATAGCTGACACAGAAGTCATTATTAATGACATGTTAATATCTGACAACCACAAGGCATGTATTAGAAGTGAGGTCAACAAAACTATTAGTAATTACATAAATAATAACCGTAAGATAAAAAACATTGATAAATATAATAATAAGTCATTATACTTCCTGAAAGAAAAAATTACATGAACAAATTAATAAAGACTTAATGGCAACAAAATTGTTTTTTAAAACTATAAGAATCTAATTGTACTTAAAACTGATAAAACTAAAAAAAAAACAGTAATCATGGAGGAGGATTATGATATTAAGCTCAAACTATTACTTTAATATAAAAATACATATAGGAAGGTCAGACATTTTCCAACCAAATCCACATACAAAATAGTTAAGAATTATGTTAATAAATTAATTAAGGAAGGCTTTATTATGAAATAAAATAAAATTAAACTTAGTAACCCGAACTATGTCAATCCTAGAATTCATGGTTTGGTTAAGACTCATAAGGTTGGTCATCCACTTAGGCCCATAGTTGACAATACAGGTTCCATCACAGAGAGATTGTCTAAATATTTAAATCGAACACTCAACTATTTAAATAGTTTGAATAGATATTTATATATTATAAGCTAAGAATATCATTGAAAAAATGCAATTTATTCATGATAATTTAACACTAGTCAGTTATGATGTTGAGAATTTATTTTCCAATGTAAAAATAAAAGACATTATTAAAATCATAGGCTTAAATTAAGAACACATTGAAGCTCACACAGTTATAAAGAATAAAAAAACCTATATTGAAGGCATTGAAATTTATTGCGAAAAATTTTTTTAGATATCCTCAATTCGACAACCAACCTTGAATTCACATATGAAGCGGAAATAGATCAAGTATGTAATTTTCAACAGGATACTCAAAGATTATGTAATGCATACACCAATATCATCCACAAACTAAATATAATAATAGGATGTTTATAAATGATACCTTTCATTCATCATGTTGGTAAGCAGATAGTTATTTTTTTTATTATTTATTTTTAATTTTTATATTTATTAAATGATTAGCCATTTTTATTGTAACACCCTTCTCCCCCCCCCCCTTCATGGACATCTGATTTAGACATGAGGCTTTGGCTTGAAAGCATCTCCTCATTTTTAAAATTAATCAGTTATTGTTTTCATTATATTAATTATTAATCATTTTAATTAGATTAGTGCAATGATAAGCATGAAACATCAACCGATTCTGTTTATATATAGTCTGTATAGTGGAATGATTTTCATTGTTCAAGTTTTTGTCATGTTATAATTTTTAAAATAATTTTAAACTGTTTTGATAGCATTTCAAGAATTTTAACGTTGATCTCATAGATTATTAATAATTTTAACTGCATGTATGTGTATGTATATATATTTTATTTATTTTTTTATCATAAATTTTAGCATAGTTATATAATTTCATGACAAATTGTAAGATGATTATTTATGAATTCAACAATATTTTGTACTTTTAGATCAAATTAGTTCCATTTCACCTGAAGATGGCATTGTAGCCAAAACGTAGTGCAATTAATTTTCAATAAAAAAGTGGTGAAGTAGAAATCAGCTTCCAAATTTATTCATAGAAATTGACCTTCACCTAAAAGAATCTACGCCTTATATAAGTACAACTACGTTATTAAAAACCAATAAAAAGATAGGACTTGAAATAAATACGGATAAGACGAATTACAGTAATATAGGTAAGATTGAACACTACATCTGAATTAAAACTAATATTTAAAATCCACCTATCGAATTGATTTAAATGGTAAGAAATGAACCAATGATTTCCTTGTCAAAGAGGCTAATAATACTAACCTGAAATATATTTCTTCATAAAACGCTGCAGTTATACTGTCCCGCAAAGCATTATTTTTCGCAGCTTTTCGCAGGGACTGCAGTTCAAAAGGGCTACAGTTATACTAACCCGCAATACATATCTTGTTTAAAGGGGCTACAGTGATACGAATCCCACATATCATAACTTTTCGCAAGCGCAAATATTATACTAACCTGCATTGCATTAGTTATCGCAGGCGCTCCTGGTATACTAACCCACATTGCTTTCCTTTTTGCAGGGACTGCAGTTATACTAACCCGCAATGCATTATTTGTTGTTAGAGGCTACAGTTATTCTAACCAGCAATACATATCTTGTTTAAAGGGGCTGCAGTAATACTAAACCCGCATAGCATAACTTATTTGAGCGCTAATGGTATACTAAAACGCATAGCATGACATATTTCAGGCGCTACAGTTACAATAACCAGCAATACATATTATGTTCAAAGGGGCTACACTTTTACTCACCCGCAATAAATATCTTGTTTATAGGCGCAACTATACTAACCCGCATTGCATAACTAATAGCAGGGGCTTCTGGTGGCCCGCAAGTGATGCTTTGCGGGTTTAGTATCACTGCAGCCTCTTTGAACAAGATATGTATTGCATGTTAGTATAACTGTAGCCCCTTAAAACAATATATGTATTGCAGGTTAGTATACCAGAAGCCCCTGCTATTAGTTAAGCAATGCGGGTTAGTATATTTGTGCCTTTAAAAATTGATGCTTCGCGGGTTTAGTATTAATGCAGCCCCATTGAAGCAATTTATATATGGCGGGTTAGTATAATTTAAGCTCCTTGAAAAAATTATGCAATGCGAGTTAGTATACTATAGCGCCTGAAATATTTCATGTACTGCGGGTTAGTATATCTGTAGCCCCTTTGAACAAGATATGTATTGCGGGTTATTATAACTGTAGCCCCTTAAAACAATATATGTATTGCAGGTTAGTATACCAGAAGCCTCGCTATTAGTTATGCAATGCGGGTTAGTATAACTGCAGCCCCCTTAAGCATGATATGTATTGCGGGTTAGTATAACCGTAGCCCCTCCGAAAAATAATGCTATGCGGGTTAGTATAACTGTAGCCCCTTAGAACAAGATATGCATTGCAGGTTAGTATACCAGAAGCCCCTGCTATTAGTTATGCAATGCGGGTTAGTATAGTTGCGCCTTTAAACAAGATATTTATTGCGGGTTAGTATAACTGTAGCCCCTTAAAACAATATACGTATTGCGGGATAGTATACTATGAGCGCTTGAAATAAGATATGCAATGCGGGTTAGTATAACTGCTGCCCCCTTAAGCATGATATGTATTGCGGGTTAGTATAACCGTAGCCCCTCCGAGAAATAACGCTATGCGGGTTAGTATAACTTTAGCCCCTGCAAAATATAAAGCAATGCTGGTTAGTATACTATGAGCGCCTGAAATAAGTTATGCAATGCGGGTTAATATAATTGTTGCGCCTTCGAAAAGTGATGCTTTGCGGGTTTAGTATCACTGCAGCCTCTTTGAACAAGATATGTATTGCATGTTAGTATAATTGTAGCCCCTTAGAACAAGATATGCATTGCAGGTTAGTATACCAGAAGCCCTGCTATTAGTTAAGCAATGCGGGTTAGTATAGTTGCGCCTTTAAAAATTGATGCTTCGCGGGTTTAGTATTAATGCAGCCCCTTTAAAGCAATTTATGTATGGCGGGTTAGTATAATTTAAGCTCCTTAAAAAAATTATGCAATGCGAGTTAGTATACTATAGCGCCTGAATTATTTCATGTACTGCGGGTTAGTATATCTGTAGCCCCTTTGAACAAGATATGTATTGCGGGTTATTATAACTGTAGCCCCTTAAAACAATATATGTATTGCAGGTTAGTATACCAGAAGCCCCTGCTATTAGTTATGCAATGCGGGTTAGTATAGTTGCGCCTTAAAACAATATACGTATTGCGGGATAGTATACTATGAGCGCTTGAAATAAGATATGCAATGCGGGTTAGTATAACTGCAGCCCCCTTAAGCATGATATGTATTGCGGGTTAGTATAACTGTAGCCCCTTTGAACAAGATATGTATTGCATGTTAGTATAACTGCAGCCCCCTTAAACAACATATGTATTGAAGGTTAGTATAACTTTAGCCCCTGCGAAATATAAAGCAATGCTGGTTAGTATACTATGAGCGCCTGAAATAAGTTATGCAATGCGGGTTAATATAATTGTTGCGCCTTCGAAAAGTGATGCTTTGCGGGTTTAGTATCACTGCAGCCTATTTGAACAAGATATGTATTGCATGTTAGTATAAACTGTAGCCCCTTAAAACAATATATGTATTGCAGGTTAGTATACCAGAAGCCCCTGCTATGAGTTATGCAATGCGGGTTAGTATAACTGCAGCCCCTTTGAACAAGATATGTATTGCATGTTAGTATAACTGCAGCCCCCTTAAACAACATATGTATTGAAGGTTAGTATAACTTTAGCCCCTGCGAAATATAAAGCAATGCTGGTTAGTATACTATGAGCGCCTGAAATAAGTTATGCAATGCGGGTTAGTATAACTGCAGCCCCCTTAAGCATGATATGTATTGCGGGTTAGTATACCAGAAGCCCCTGCTATGAGTTATGCAATGCGGGTTAGTATAACTGCAGCCCCTTTGAACAAGATATGTATTGCATGTTAGTATAACTGCAGCCCCCTTAAACAACATATGTATTGAAGGTTAGTATAACTTTAGCCCCTGCGAAATATAAAGCAATGCTGGTTAGTATACTATGAGCGCCTGAAATAAGTTATGCAATGCGGGTTAATATAATTGTTGCGCCTTCGAAAAGTGATGCTTTGCGGGTTTAGTATCACTGCAGCCTATTTGAACAAGATATGTATTGCATGTTAGTATAACTGTAGCCCCTTAAAACAATATATGTATTGCAGGTTAGTATACCAGAAGCCCCTGCTATGAGTTATGCAATGCGGGTTAGTATAACTGCAGCCCCTTAAGCATGATATGTATTGCGGGTTAGTATAACCGTAGCTCCTCCGAAAAATAATGCTATGCGGTTTAGTATAACTGTAGCCCCTTAGAACAAGATATGCATTGCAGGTTAGTATACCAGAAGCTCCTGCTATTAGTTAAGCAATGCGGGTTAGTATAGTTGCGCCTTTAAAAATTGATGCTTCGCGGGTTTAGTATTAATGCAGCCCCTTTGAAGCAATTTATGTATGGCGGGTTAGTATAACTGCAGCCCCCTTAAACAACATATGTATTGAAGGTTAGTATAACTTTAGCCCCTGCGAAATATAAAGCAATGCTGGTTAGTATACTATGAGCGCCTGAAATAAGTTATGCAATGCGGGTTAATATAATTGTTGCGCCTTCGAAAAGTGATGCTTTGCGGGTTTAGTATCACTGCAGCCTATTTGAACAAGATATGTATTGCATGTTAGTATAACTGTAGCCCCTTAAAACAATATATGTATTGCAGGTTAGTATACCAGAAGCCCCTGCTATGAGTTATGCAATGCGGGTTAGTATAACTGCAGCCCCCTTAAGCATGATATGTATTGCGGGTTAGTATAACCGTAGCCCCTCCGAAAAATAACGCTATGCGGGTTAGTATAACTGTAGCCCCTTTGAACAAGATATGTATTGCATGTTAGTATAACTGCAGCCCCCTTAAACAACATATGTATTGAAGGTTAGTATAACTTTAGCCCCTGCGAAATATAAAGCAATGCTGGTTAGTATACTATGAGCGCCTGAAATAAGTTATGCAATGCGGGTTAATATAATTGTTGCGCCTTCGAAAAGTGATGCTTTGCGGGTTTAGTATCACTGCAGCCTATTTGAACAAGATATGTATTGCATGTTAGTATAACTGTAGCCCCTTAAAACAATATATGTATTGCAGGTTAGTATACCAGAAGCCCTGCTATGAGTTATGCAATGCGGGTTAGTATAACTGCAGCCCCTTAAGCATGATATGTATTGCGGGTTAGTATAACCATAGCTCCTCCGAAAAATAATGCTATGCGGTTTAGTATAACTGTAGCCCCTTAGAACAAGATATGCATTGCAGGTTAGTATACCAGAAGCCCCTGCTATGAGTTATGCAATGCGGGTTAGTATAACTGCAGCCCCCTTAAGCATGATATGTATTGCGGGTTAGTATAACCATAGCTCCTCCGAAAAATAATGCTATGCGGTTTAGTATAACTGTAGCCCCTTAGAACAAGATATGCATTGCAGGTTAGTATACCAGAAGCTCCTGCTATTAGTTAAGCAATGCGGGTTAGTATAGTTGCGCCTTTAAAAATTGATGCTTCGCGGGTTTAGTATTAATGCAGCCCCTTTGAAGCAATTTATGTATGGCGGGTTAGTATAACTGCAGCCCCCTTAAACAACATATGTATTGAAGGTTAGTATAACTTTAGCCCCTGCGAAATATAAAGCAATGCTGGTTGTATACTATGAGCGCCTGAAATAAGTTATGCAATGCGGGTTAATATAATTGTTGCGCCTTCGAAAAGTGATGCTTTGCGGGTTTAGTATCACTGCAGCCTATTTGAACAAGATATGTATTGCATGTTAGTATAACTGTAGCCCCTTAAAACAATATATGTATTGCAGGTTAGTATACCAGAAGCCCCTGCTATGAGTTATGCAATGCGGGTTAGTATAACTGCAGCCCCCTTAAGCATGATATGTATTGCGGGTTAGTATAACCGTAGCCCCTCCGAAAAATAACGCTATGCGGGTTAGTATAACTGTAGCCCCTTTGAACAAGATATGTATTGCATGTTAGTATAACTGCAGCCCCCTTAAACAACATATGTATTGAAGGTTAGTATAACTTTAGCCCCTGCGAAATATAAAGCAATGCTGGTTAGTATACTATGAGCGCCTGAAATAAGTTATGCAATGCGGGTTAATATAATTGTTGCGCCTTCGAAAAGTGATGCTTTGCGGGTTTAGTATCACTGCAGCCTATTTGAACAAGATATGTATTGCATGTTAGTATAACTGTAGCCCCTAAACAATATATGTATTGCAGGTTAGTATACCAGAAGCCCCTGCTATGAGTATGCAATGCGGTTAGTATAACTGCAGCCCTTAAGCATGATATGTATTGCGGTTAGTATAACCATAGCTCCTCCGAAAAATAATGCTATGCGGTTAGTATAACTGTAGCCCCTTAGAACAAGATATGCATTGCAGGTTAGTATACCAGAAGCCTGCTATGAGTTATGCAATGCGGGTTAGTATAACTGCAGCCCCTTAAGCATGATATGTATTGCGGGTTAGTATAACCTAGCTCCTCCGAAAAATAATGCTATGGCGGTTTAGTATAACTGTAAGCCCCTTAGAAACAAGATATGCATGCAGGTTAGTATACAGAAGCTCCTGCTATATTAAGCAATGCGGGTTATATATTGCGCTTTAAAATGTGCTTCGCGGGTTTAGTATTAATGCAGCCCCTTTGAAGCAATTTATGTATGTGCGGTTAGTATAACGTAGCCCCTAAAACAATCATATGTATTGAGGTTAGTATACTAAGCCCCTGAAATATATATGCAATGTACGGGTTAGTATATAATGTAGTCCCCTTGAACAAGATATGTATTGCGGGTTAGTATAACGTAGCCCCACTAAACAATTGTTGTATTGCAGGGTTAGTTATACTAAGCCTTAAACATATTTGTTTAAGGGGTTCAGTTATACTAACAGCCCATAAGCTATATTATGATTCGGGTTAGTATAACTGAGCCCCCATAGCTTATTTTTCGGGGGGCTAGGTATACTAACCCTCAATACATATATGCTTAAGGGGCTGCAGTTATACTAACGATGCATAACTATTTTCAAGGTATAGTATACTACGAACATTTGTTTTAGGGGCTAAGTATACTAACCCGCATACATATTTGTTAAGGGGCTACTGTTATACTAACCCGCATGCATATTATTTGAAGGGGCTAAGTATAACCTTCGAAACTATGATTGTTTAAGGGGGCTGCAGTTATACTAACCTGCAATACATATCTTGTTCAAAGGGGCTACAGTTATACTAACCCGCAATACATATCTTGTTTGAAGGTGCTGCAGTGATACTAAACCCGCGAAGCTTATTTTTTCGAAGGCGCAACAATTATACTAACCCACATTGCATAATTTATCGCAGGGGCTATAGTTATACTAACCTGCAATAGATATCTTGCTCAAAGGGGTCACAGTTATACTTACCCGCAATGCATAACTTATTTTAGGCGCTTATAATATATTAACCCCCATCGCATTATTTTTTGCAGGGGCTAAAGTTATTCTAACCTGCAATACATATCATGTTCTAAGGGGCTACAGTTTTACTAACCCGCAATACATATCTTGTTTAATGGGGCTGCAGTGATACTAAACCCACGAAGCATCACTTTTCGAAGACGCAGCAATTATACTAACCCGCTTTGCTTAACTGATCGCAGGGGCTGCTGGTATACTAACCTGCAATACATATCTTGTGTTTAGGGGCTGCAGTTATACTAACCCGAATAGTATAACTTATCGCAGGGGCTTCTGGTATACTAACCCACATAGTTATACTAACCCGCAATTCATATCTTGTTCAAAGGGGCCGCAGTTATACTAACCCGGATTACATTATTTTTCGCAGGCACAACAATTACACTTCCCTGCATTGTAATATTTATTTTTAGGGGCATTTGATTACTAACCCGCATAGCATATCTTGTTCAAAGGGGCTGCAGTTGCACTAATTCGTATAGCATAACTTTTCGCTAGGGCTGCAGTTATACGAACCTACAATATATATCTTGTTCAAAGGGGCTGCAGTTATACCAACCCGCATTGCAATATTTATTGTTAGTGGCATTGGATATACTAACCTGCACTGCAATACTTTTTGCAGGCGCTCCCTGTATACTAACCTCTAAATCATATCTTTTCGCAGGCGCAACACTTATACTAACCCTCAATGCTAAATCCTAAATCACATAAGACAAAGTGTTATAATGGTTTTATTGCGACAATATATTAAAAAATCGCAAACAATTAACAAAATAATGTACTTTCTAGAATCATCGTCCTTATCCTTATTGAAAAATGGTTAAAAGTAGGTTTTGATCACGTTTATTTTTGACATATTTTTTCATCTGTTAGGTTGTATACTTACGTCATGTAATAATAGAATAAAATAAATATTTATAGTTTATATGTTATCGTTCATAAGTAATCTTATATAATTCATAGTTTATAAGTAATCTTATATAATTCATAGTTTATAAGTAATCTGTTATAATTCATAGTTTATGAGTATCTTTGATAAAAATTTTCGTTAAAAAAAAATTAATTTAATTACGGCTTTAGTTAATATAATTTATTATTTTTATAGGAATAACTATAGCCTAGTTTTATTTCAGTTTATTACATACTTTTGTCAAATATACCAACAAAAAAATCACAAACTTTTAGTGAGCCTATAATGGATATATCTATTAATAGTTATGGATATATTTAGCGGAGCAACTCATTGAATTTCTAGATGGCTAGATATTTGTGTATTAGAGCGCTCCAGTGGGCCCTATAATGCCCACACACCGCTGCAAACCTCCACTCCACATCTATATTTCATTGTTAGCTACTCGTACTTTGAAAACTTCAATTCTGACCCTCGCCATTTATTGGTTTATTTATTTGTGTCTAATCGGGTTGTAAAATAAATTCGTAGCGTTTTCCATTGATTAATTTTACGAGTATTCCTCTCTGTGGTTTTAAAATGATGTTTACTTAGTCGATAATGTTTATTTACTTGGAGGTGCAAGGCGCTCGGGTCGTCCTTCAATTGTTAATGGACGGAATAAAAAAAATACCTGTAATATGGTAAAATGTAATAGATGTCTATGATATACTTCAAGCATAATAATACTCTTGTAATCTATACTAGTAATATAATCCTGATTAAAGTTATATTCACTCATATGAAGCAGTTACTATAAAAAACCACTGTTGCCATGGGACGTATGAATTCACACATCAATATCTAGACAATTATTGCTCCCAAAAGAGGACATGAAAGGCTTTAGGCAGTTATAGATTGCAGCCAGTCCAACGAGTCTCACAAAGCTTTAGCAAGTTCTAATGGAAGTGCATACAAAGAGAACCGGCAGAATAACCTCTTTGTTGGGGCAAATTTTTCTCAACTGATTTTTGAAACCGAATGCATGCACTCAGTACTGCAGCTCATTTGATATTTTTTTCCCACTTTATTTATTGATCTGCAGCTGTCAGCAGTATGTGACAATCGTAAAATAGGATAAAATAATAAACAAAATAATGATATGTCAGGCATGAGGAAGGACAGTACCCAGCAGCACGTCTTCTCGTCAGTTTTTTTTTTTTTTATGTATGGTGTCCATTATTTTTTAAATGATTGAAGTATTTATCTTACGTCGGATTGTTAATATGGCTATCATTATACGATTAGGGGCCATTTGGAGCGTTCATAGCTTGAGTGAAGTAAGCGGGTCCTTGGAGAAGGCTCAAAAGAGGCTGAATAAGATTCTTCAACCCTCTAATTATTTGTGAAATTTGGGATGAATTTTCACCTGAAGACAGTTGCTGTGGTATTTCCCTCCTCACACCCGAGCCTGTTGGTTCGTTGTTAGAAGGCGGAAAAGCGTGATTTGGTCCCATCTGGAGGGCTGATGATTCCCGTGGCTGGTTCGGTGGTACCAGTGGCTGGATTGGGGGTCTCAATGGCTGGAGTGGTGGTTCCAGTGGCTGGAGTTCTAGTTTCTGTCTAGTCGGAGCTCTCAGCTGCTGAACTGGCAGCTCTATCTGTGTACCATTATTATGAGCTGGTGGGTTGGTTGATGTTTTTTGACGAAGATCAATCATTTCGAAAGAGATGTTTACAACATTATAACCATATTTTTCTATATCTTTTTTTATTTCCAAAATAGGGGTAGTGCGGTGGAGGTTTTTCACGACTATCCTGTGGTTTTTGTCTTCTTTTAGATATCATTCATTTTTTTTTTAGATATCATCAATTTTTTAGATATCAAATCAAAACAAAAACTAGCAAAAAGATAAGGACATGCTTTGTATTTTATGTCTACATAATTTATTACCTAAATAGTGAAGAAAGTTGTTTAAAAAACTCTCGAAAATGAATAAAAAACGAGATAAAAGTATATAAAGGAAAAGAGACTCACTTTTAATTATTTTTTCTTATATTTAGTGGCTGAGACTCTACTTGTTCTAGTGTTATTAATTTGGTTTATCTTATAGTCGGTTAATAAGATGAAGGCCACTCTGGCAAGGCAAGTAATATTTGCTGTATGATATTTCAAAAACGATCTCGGTCTCAGCCACTAAATTTTATTCTAACATACTTATTATAAAGATGTATTATCTGTATGAGTTTCATCATTTTTCACTCAGTCCTTTTTCAGATATTTTACTATAAATATTACTGAGCTGGAAAATAATCCTTCTTTGAAAAGTGATATTAAAAAAAAGATGTAGCTTATACAATCAAAATTTCTTAAACAAGTGTGCAATGATAAGACTATATGAGTATAATAATTGAGTGTGAAAATCATTTCTAACATTCCTTGTCATAGCGCGCCAAAGGTTTCGGTTGATTTAATTTCACGTGGTGTTTTTAAACCATTTTCTTGGCTACTTAGGTAATGCGTTGTAAGGACCGAAATTATATAAAATATTCTCATTATCATTCTAGTTTTTGTTTGGTTCTAAAATACACAAAATTAAAGGAGTTAATATTTTTTTAAGAAAACGTTATTTTAACAGTTTGGAGAATTTTATAACTCCTGAACAAGTTTGGTCTCAAAGACTAAATTTATTCCACTTAAACATATCGTATAGATAGATAATCTGTATTAGTTTCATAATTTTTCACTCAGTCCCTTTTGAGATATTTCCATGTAAAATTCGCAAAAAATGAATTTTTGACAATTTTGAAAATCTATATACCAAAAAGTACTATGTTTTCAAGAAAATTTTATATCAAGTAGGACTATGACTAAGCTATATAAGAAAAAATAATTTAAAGTAAGTCTCTTTTCCTTTATATAATTTTATCTCATTAAAAATCTCGTTTTTTATCCATTATCGAGAATTTGTAAACAACTTTCTTCACTATTTAGGTAATAAATTATGTAGACATAAAATACAAAGTATTTCCTTATCTTATTGCTAGCTTTTGTTTTGATTTGATATCTGAAAAATTACAGAAATTAGAACAATTTTCCCATCACATGTTTTTGACCGCGGAGCTGACTTAAAACGGTTGCAATACTGAAAGTACTGACCCGATTTTTTTTTTTTTTTTAAATTTATGTTTTTATATTCTATATTTTATATTCAGGAAAGGATAGAGAATTACTGGTCAAAAAATCACGAAAATCAAAAATGTCAAGCGGCAAAATTAATGAAAATTAAACGAGTTCAAATTGATTGACCCATAGTATTAGGAAAAAATAAAAAAATGTATAAGTTAAGTATATAAGTCTTTTATGGTTTTCATATTACGACTTTAAGTAGCTATTATAAAGGAGTGTTTAGGATTGACGAGTTCGTGGGAGGGCTGTGTGGGGCTTGTCCTAAATGGGCGGGTATATATTGCTCTTTGTGGGCATTAAGGATATCCTCCCGATTTCGGACTTAGATAAGTCCTTTGATGCAGATTAAGCACTGATGGTTCACCCTAAGTGCGGTTTCCAGCTTTGGGTTCTCTGCTAATAGGGGGTCCCTTTTACATCTGGTATTTGATGTTATTTTACAGTTTTAATTTTTCAATGTATATATGCTTCATATGATTCATTTTTATTCGTAGAATTTATTTCGCCTTACTTAGAGTAAATTAAAAAAAAACAATACAAATTCTTTTATGCTACCGAGAAAATATTACCGTAGGCGGGAAAAGCGAACGAATATAAAAAATCAAAGTAAAAAAAAAAATTATCACAACAGAATAACCTTTAATATTTTTCTCTTTGGTACAAAGGGGGGAGGACGACGTTTAAAAGTAAACAGTTTAAACGATATCCTTTTCAAAGTGTTTTCACCTCTTAATTAACAATACACCCTGTTTCAATTTACAGCTTAGCAATTACTTTCATAGGCCTTTATCGCTAAAAAAAATATATATAAATATATTTAAAAAATATTCCTGAAGAATGAATTTACTGTGTTAAAATTTACCAAACACTGACGTTGTGGTATAAAAATCGTGGTAAACTATGTTTTTTTTATTTATTTACGGAAATCTCGAGCTGTACAATTAAAAAATAAAAAAAATTGTGTGAGCGACACAGGATTTTCACTTACCTCCGTTTTTGAAATCAATTTAAGAATTTTTAAATACAGTTAGAGATGAAAATAAGTTGATTAAGTATTAATTAAATTGAGTTTCACTAAAACCATGTGTTTAATTTAATAATATATTACATATAAATATATACGACAATCAGGTAGTTTTTTGGCTTTTCATCACTCTCTACTAACTTTTACAATTTTTTTTATATTATTTTTGTCATAATGATATTTTTTTCCAAAACCTTTAGCTTTCCAACGGTATGTTATACAACTAAAATACAGTTTTTAAATTTAAAAGCACAGACAATACTTATTATTTGTAATTTCTATTGGTTTTTTTTTTTGTTTCTTTTTATACTGCTTTTTTTATAAATATTTATTAAGATATATTACGATTTGTTTCAAAATGAGCAATAATAATGGGAATATGAGACCACATTCATACAATACATACAGAAAATAATGATAGAGTCAAATTACATAGAATAGAAAAAAAAAATTTTTTCAATCAACAACAATTTTATTGAGTAAAATTACAATCTGTCCCAATTCAGACATCAATAGTAGTGGATATTCATCATTATTATAATTAAATGTGCTATGTTTTTGACCGGCTGCTTTTCTAAGGCAGCGGTAGCTTCAAAAACTAGCTTATTTCATATATTTAATGTATGTATATACTAATATTTAATGAAACCATTGGATTTCCTTTCCAAAGGTTTCGTGTTTACTAATCCCAGTAGGTGGCATGCAGGGTAAGATTAAATTAGACAGATTTCTATAGATGACATTATTATTTAAATTAACTTAATATATAAACAATCTATTAACACAATGCCTGAGGGTACTGAGGGATATTACTGTTAAACTTTTCATACAATATTACAACTAAAGAAAATACCTTCAAAACTCTTAGTCGGCTGGCGAAGGAGGAATCAGTCCTAGGCGCCCCTTCTAGGCTCTCTGATCTCCAGCTGCTCTCTCTGACCCCCAGACGAGCCTCGCCTCTTCTTGAGGATGGAACTCGACTTCTCGTGGCTGGAATCAGACTCCCTCTTCTTGAGGATAGAACTTGACTGACCTTTTCGAATCCTCATCGTCGTCACCTCGGGCGGGGCTGATATGGGAAGTGCCCTAAGCCGGGCGTCCTTTGTCCTAGTGTCTAGGAAGTTACCCGAGGTATCGCGGCGAGCCCCTATGGAGGTAAACGCCTTTTGATGTTTTGCCGAGAAAGGCTTCTTAATCTTTAATTGTTTAATATTAAAATTATTTAATAATGAACTCCCCTCAGTATCCTCAAAACATAACAAATAATAACGTTGTTTAAGATTGCTATTCTTCTTCTTCCCCTTCTCAGGCACTACATTCCAAGATGAACTTTGGCCTGTCTAATAATGTTTCGCCATTCTTCATTGTCCATGGCCCGCTTACTCCAGTTGATCACTCCAATTTTAGAAAGGTCCTTTTCTACACCATTGATCCAACATTTACGTGGGAGGACTCTTTATTTTTCCTAGAAACGTTCGCGCAGAACTTCTTTGGGCATCCTTTCTCCAGGCATTCGCTCAATATGACCCTGCCAACTAATTCTTATAGATTCAATGAAACTTAGATTCATGCTGCATTAGGTCATCAAATTCTTGGTTACGCCATATGATATGATCGCTTATAGGACCGAAAATTCGTTTTATAATTTTTCTTACGATGATTCTAAGGGCTCGCTAGTCGGCTACTTTAAGCGCCATATCACATAACGGACCTAATAAGGGTCTTGTATAAGTTGAACTTTTCGAGTTTTGATAGTACGGCCGATTTGTTTTAACATTGAGAGACCATATTAAGCTTTGTTGTCACATATTATTCTTCTCATAATTTCATTACTCACGCTAGCCACATTCCTTATCTCAGTGCCAAGGTACGTGAAGCGATCAACGAATAAGATAACTATTTAATTATAAAAATGTATACTATATTAAAAATAATTTTAACAACATAAATAAAATTACACTGGCTCATAAATACACGAAGAAGTTGGTAAAAGGTAATTAAGCTTCTACTGCTTGTTATATTAATTTTTTTTGTTCTGACGAAGGCCTAAAGTTCATACCGAAAAGTCAGCACTGGTTGAAATAAGTTTATCTCTCAATCAACTTGTACTCAATAAATTGTTATTTTTTATAAATGATGCATTTAAAATTTTAAGAGTATATAGAGTAAAATAAAGGCAAAGTGAACTAACATTTTTATTATTAATATTCAAAATCACCGTTTGCGGCTTCTTCAACATTTAATTCCTCAAACGCTCAAACCTTCCACTCATTTACACGGCTATCATATGGCCGATATTGGCTTGAGGAGTAAAACTGCGTGGCTCGACTAAACCATCGAATTCTTCACGTAAACAATCATTACAATAAAAAATCCCCAATGCTCATAACTTTGTCTCGAATAAACTTATCCATAATGACCGCTGTGGTCCAATTTTTTTATGATTCGGTCCGAACTAGGTACCTTTCGAAACCGACTTTATACTCCTAATAGTTTCAACCCTTGCTTCCTTTTTTCTTCTTCATGATAATCCTCCAAGGCGTCTGAAAAGAATATGGCTCCGCCACCTCATGAATTAAAATATTTTTTTGAAGTTCCGCCAATAGGTAGTTTCTCTACACTTGTTTCACGCTTTTTAAAAAATATTATACTCCGATTTAATTGTTGTATTCGTCAGTACAATTGTTAATTAAAATATATGTATTTAAAATATTTATGTTTCAAATAAATACCTTTAGTTTTATTTATATTAATTAATTAGCCACCAACAATATGAACTTTGTTACATATGATACATGAAATAATTTATTAATTATCGAAACTAGAAAAAAATAAATGTTCCAGGTTGATTTTTTTCCTCAAATAAGAATATAATATATAGATGTGTAACCCACGCATAAAAAAAAAAAAAAAAGGTAAACACGTGTTTATAATATCATATTAACAGGAATCAAAAAGGTAAATAATTGTTCTTTTGAGTTGATTGGAGGAAACAATAAAAAAAAATTATTTTAGTCAAAAACATTTTTTTCCAAATTAAAATCATTATGTAAACAAGCTCTATATTTTTTTTACATACAGAAGTTTTGCAAATGTTCCATATAATAATTTGTATTGCCATTTATAAAAAAATATATAAAAAGAATGTATATACGCTGAGCTATATGTGAAAGATTAGTACTTCTAAGTGATAATTCAAAGTTAGGGTAGTTCGTTTAAAGAAAATTAGTGGAATGTAGGGTAAATCAGAAAGTTATTGACACCCTTTAAACCAAAAAAGATTGGATGAGAATCCTTACGATAATCATCAGGTTAAAACAGGCTATCAACTGAAGCCGCAGAGGTATTAATTTTGAAACGTTCCTTGTGGTTAGTTTCCTAAACAATTACATCATAAATGAGGTAAACATTAGTTTCATGTATTGGGTTGTTTCACATGAAATTTCTGTTTTTATTTCTGAAATACATAAAGGATTTTGCAGGTCTCTGTTGTTTTCTTCCGAATGTTTACATATTTAAAGTAAACAGTTAATAATCCTCTACCTTTGTATTATAAACATTAGCTTCCCAATCACTTACCCACTTTTTAGTATACCTCCAAATATGAACATAGAAACACGCGATTTTCGAGTAATATTTTTGTACGAGTTTAAACTCGGCCATTCAGCAGCTGAGGCCGCTAAAAATATTTACAAGGCTTTTGGGGAAGGGGGTGTTAATAAACGGATCATTCGCTGTTGGTTTGCTAAGTTTTCAGCAGGGGATACCGACTTGGAAAACTTGCCCCGAGGAAGACCTCCGTCCGTAATAGACAACGATGTCCTCAAACATATAGTAGAAGGAAACCCCTACCAAACAGTTAAAGGACTCTCAGCACATCTAAATGCAAGTGCATGTACCGTTTCCAGACATTTAAAGCGTATTGGGATAGTAAAAAAGCTCGATACATAGATACCTCATGATCTCACTGGGCGGCAGCAAGACCCGAAACATACCGTGCAAAAATTGAAAAAAAATGGGCTAAGTTCTTCTGCGTCCACTATATTTTCCCGACTTGTCTCCAACAGATTACCACCTGTTCAGGAATTTAGAAAACTTCGTCAAAGGAAAACTTTTTGAAAATGATTATCAAGTGAAAATTGCGTTTTTAGATTTTGTTTTACTTCAAAACCCAGAGTTTTTCAGTTCGGGGATAAAAAAGTTGGTGTCACGTTGGGAAAAATGTGTAGAAAAAGAAGGTAAATACTTCGAACAAATTATCTTGTTTTCATATCGTATTTTTAATAAAAATACTTTACCTTGAAAACGGACATTTCATATGACACAACCCAATATATCTTGAAACAAAAGTTCGGACTTGTTTACTTATTTCATTAAGTTAAATTTTGGGTTATCAATAACTGTCTAGTTTAACATATAATAAAAAATAAATATTAAAAGTAAACAACGAACCACAATACATTTATTCAACTAAAAATACATATAAACAACATTAATCTAATTAAACAGATTTAAGAAAAGGTAATTAAGAAATTAAAGAAATTTAATGTTATAAATAAAGGTAGAGATAAATTAGATAGACAATAAAGATTAACTATAGGATATATTCACGTCAAGGAAGTTCAGTTGAGAGTTGAGAATTGAAGAAATGAACCGCAGGGCGACTCATCCAAGTTGCAAGGGGAACTGAACTATTAGAAGACGAATAACGCAGCTAGTGAACAAATACCTTTCCAAACGTTCGTTGAAAGGAGATTTGGGTCCATATACGGTACAATCTCACCGTTCAGACGCTACCTCAAATACAACAGACGCCTGAAATACAATTTTCTTCTTTTGTCCTTTTCTTCTATTTGTTTTCTTGTTCGTGGCGACTTTTAATTCTATTTAAAATAACAAAATTTTAAAACAAATACAACTTAAAGATAAAGGTACATACAAAAATTTGGTGCGCGCAACACTTGACTTACACTTACCTCCGTTATTAATAACAATTTAAGAATTTAGAAACAAAAGAAATTGTTGAAGAATTATTTACATTGGATTTTAATAGAAACATGTGTTTTATTAAAAAATCTGTTATATTATTATCTAAAATAATCAGTTAGTTTTATCAACATTTCATCACTCTTAATCAACGCTTGTGTATAAGATATTTTTTCTCAAGTCTTTAGCTTTTCAACGGTATATTATACATGATATTACTGTTCTTATGTTCAAAAACAAAAAAAATTACATTTAAAAATTTTTTTTCGGTTTTCTCCTTTAGTTAGATATCGAATTCGTCCAACTTATCCATTTACCCATTTTTCATCAATGGTAACAAGATAATATGATTATTTTTAGAGAATCTACAAAATTAAAGGTACTTTAGAGGAAGAAAATTTAAAATATTTCCTGCTTCCATTGGGAAGCTTCTTTACATGTTTTTCATGCCTTTTTATATTTCACACAAATTTACTTGTTGTATTACATTATAGAGTTGTAAATTCCAATAAAAAAATAAAATAAAAAAAATGTTGGCATTTAAGCCCTGTCACACTATTTCAATCAGAATTAAGCCTACATGATATTAAAGCCTATCCAATATTACATTAATATGGGGAGTTTAATCGAAATCGTTAGAGCCGTTTTTTAGACAAACGTAAATAGGTGCAAAATGCATGGTTTAAAGTGGCTCTACTGGTATGCCGATTTTTGTGAAAAAGTTGCTGTAACATCTCGGGCATATAGTTGCCTTAAATATTAAATTTTAGTTTCATAGAACTTTAAGATTTCCCGCTGAACTTACCACACACACATACGGACACACAGACCTTTTTGCGGGGCTTCGTCGTTTGGACTCAAGGGACCCTGAAATGTGTATTTCCCTTGAAAACTGGAATTCAATAATCTTCATGATTGCAATACTTGCTCTTACTATATATTTGATATATAGGTAAGTAAAAGTAAAAATTATCGCGTTCATTACATTCAGTTAAAACAACCATAGAAAACCTTATGGCGTGAACTGTTTCCATTAAAACTCTATATAATTTTAAATTAAGCTGTATTTAAACCTTCTATTATTCGTGAATTCAATAATTATGATTCATAAAACAAAATAATAAAGTATGCTGATTAGATAGGTTTTGTTTCAGATTTAATCTTTTTAATAAAAAAAAAAAACATCCTCAGAGGTGAAGATTATTCTGGAGATATTACAAAAAAGATGAGAAAACAAAAGCTATAAATTCTCCTCTACTATACATTTTTCTAAAATGAAAGCTAGAAGCGTTGAGAGGGGAAATGCAAAGTTATGCGAAGAAAGGAAAGGCTAGACCCCTCAAGTGAATCAATTGTTCTAACAAAACAATTAAAAGCCCATTGGCCTCAGCCGAGATCACTTAGCTGATACAACCCACTCCGCTTCAACAACTTTAACGGAATTAACAAATTAGTGAGAAAACATTCCTTATTAATTTGGTTAGATCTCCATTTAGCCTACCCGGAAAACATACTACATCCTCCCCACACTTTAATAATTAACACTCCTCTTCAAAGGCAATGCCAAGCTATCCCACGTTCATCCACGTAGAAAAGCATGATTTGATTCTATAGATAAATATAAATCGCTCATTGTTTTATTGAGGAAGAATTATCGCTGGAATAAATTTAAAAAAATATCTAATTAGCACGATATATCTCTGTTGTTAAGGTCAATTTAAGAACTTTTATAAGGTTAGAATGTTATATCGATTGTGTTAAAAGTTTATTAAAATACATTGAGTATCGATAAAAACATTTATTCTAGATTAAACTTTTTTTTGTGAAATAATAAAATGTTCCACAATCATGAGCAATGAGTATTAGTGCTATAAGAAGTCATCCGTTCCATATGTACAGTAAATGAAAATAAAATTACAAAGAAAAATACAAAAACAATTACTGTGCGGCGCACAGTGGAAAATATGACCGATTCAGGTGGACTAAATTCTGAAACTTGTTTAACCTTATATTTAACCTAATATTTAACCTTTGGGGTCCCAGATTACGGAAAAAAATATTTATAAAATCATAAGAAAAATTTAATTAATTTTTGGACACGATGGGCTAGCGCTCAGTGGTCAACACATCAAATGTATTTGCTAAAATCTAAAACTTCCCTACATTTTACGTTTGAAGTCCCAGAATACAGGAAAAATAATACGAAAAATCTTTATGGCTCAAAGTTGCTAAAACCTGCTAATAGATGTATTTTATATCATTTAGAAAATTCTTAAAATTAAAAATTGCAAAACTTTTGATTCAGAGGGTTGTGTTTGAAAAAAATTATGTATCATTCAAAACACGAAAATTCTTTGTAATACCTAAAGACTAGAAGGATAGATGAAACAAATTCTACAAACAAATCCTAGGGGTAACTTGGGTGTTATATAGTTTTTCATTATTTAATAGGAGCAAATATTTACAAATTGCTAAATTAACTCTACAGGTGAGATTGCAATGTATATTCAATAACGGATTTGGAAATATAATGCCTAACCTGCCTCAGCAATGTCCATTCTTAAATGAAAGCAAAAATACTTTGCTCTAAATACATCTTAAACACAATAAATGACCATCGAATAAAGATTATCCCACTGCCAGTTATTAGGCACTTGTGTGAACAGGAATGATTCACTCATTTGCTATTTATTTGTAAACACGGTATGGCGGGAAATATTAGTATTAAAGGTCTTGCCAACTAATAATAAAAAGGTGAAGCACTGGAAAATTCCGAACTTTTGAGTTGACTTTTGTCCACCTAAATTTGTGATTTTGCCCACTGTGCGCCGGCAACACTAAATAAACACTATAACATTAGTTTGTGGATCTATAACAACATTCTTTTTATTTTAACAACTTACGCAAGATTTTGTAGTACTTTTTATCTTAAATATTGCATACTGTGTAGAAGGAAACTAACCTGTATAATACTGTACGAGGGCAACACCGAATCACCATAACCTTACACATCACAACATTACAAACAACATATGTTCATAAGTTCATTCGCCTATAAAGACATTATTTTAACTTGTACAACCTATTTTATTTCTTATAACCTTTTCTGAAATCTTGTGATAGATCATACGTCTATATTATTATTTGCATTTCAGGAACGATTTCTTGTTGCCTTGATTACAGAAAATTTAACTGTCCCATCTAAAGAAAAACTTTATTGCGATGTATTTTACTTATAAACCGTCGGGTAAAAATTGCCTAAATGATAGATCGAAATCATATCGAAACCCTCCGCGTGGTTTAGAAGAAGTTCCCAGAAACCAAGAATCGTGTTATCATTTTATGAATACAGAGATAACGAGCACTTGACCGAGTCAGGCACAAGGGGCTGCTTTACAAACTCCGTCAATTCCTCTCCTCTACATATTTCTTATTAATTCGTTCCAACCTTAATGGTAGAACCTTTAAGGTAAACGATAACTTTCCCTGCTCGTTCATATTTTCTCAATCAAGGGAGCATCTTAGGTCCAATGCTCGACTCCCGTTCCACAGCTGACATTCTACTCCGTCTATTGTTCTCAATACGTATGCTGACGACAGGTGTGTATTATAATGATCCAAATGCTGCATCCCGAACCCAAAGAATGTTGTTACAATTGGAGGGTTAAAATATATTTTAACTGATGCTTAAAAATCATCTTTACCCTTCGCCAAAAACCGATGGCTTCCTGTCTATATCCTTTAGTAACATCCCAATCACTCCTTAAGTTAGTAACAATTGAATCTTAAGTCCCTAAAGAATAACATGAAATTTAACAAAGTAAAATATTCACATCTGGCCTAGATACAAAATTAATGAGGAAAAAAAAAAGATTTAACAATAGTAAAATTAAAATAAAAAAATAATGATAAGAAATAAATACATTTGGTGACAATATAATTAACTAATATTTAACGCTTGCTAAATCTAAAACTAAATGCACAAAAAAAAAAAAAAAAAAAAAAAAAAAAAAAAAAAAAAAAAAAAAAAAAAAAAAAAAAAGATCTCCTAGTATACATTCATTTCAATTTACTTAAACACTTTAAAAAATTAATTATTTTGACTATCATTTAACAGTAATTATTATTGTCAGCTAGCGTCATTATGGGAAGTGAGAAGATACTGGAACGAAAGGTATTTGAAAGGGGAGAGAGGAGGCTCGACGGATGTTTGTTGGGAGAGAAATTCCAAAAACTGGTGGAGCGGGATAGAAAGGAACATTCATATGTTTCAGTTCTGTGGGAAGGGATATAAAGGTCGGAATGTCGAGACCTAGATGTAGTTTCTTGTGAATGGATTGATGGTTTGAACTGCAGAAGATCGCATAAATAGGGAAGGTTCTGGGAGTTGATGGTTTGGTAAAGGAATATTCCGGGGAAATATTGTCTACGGGTTTAAGGAAAAGCTCCTTTAACTCGTCATGGAGATGGGACACGTGAAACCGCCTCGAGGTGCCAAAGACAAATCTTAAAAAACAGTTCATGATAAACTTTTATCGTTTCTCTAGCATCGACGAGAGGCCACCGTATACCATATATCCATAGTCAAAGTGGGAGAAAATCACTGAGGAAACGAGGAGCTTACGAGTGGACCGTGGAAGAAGATATATATATTATATATATATTTATTTATTTATTGATGATTACAACTATATTTTAAAATACATTTAGTATACTTTCCTCGGAAACGAAATAACATTCTCCATCTTGGATGTTGTGTGTGTGTGAGCTAACGAACCATGAACGAGAATGAAATCCTCAATGAGGTGGCCATCCTATCAGGGATGTAAAATTATTGAGGGGGATGGAGAGGGGGGTTCATAACGTTATTGCTAGAGCTGACTGGTAGACATTACATTATTGTCGGCCCCGTTCCAACGGCAAACAGAGATAAATTGCTGATAGAGAGTTGGGTAATGAACCGCTCTCTGATCTCAACTCATCACCGGGATCCAGTTGGACCACCACGTCCTCCCATTGATATGTTGGAATCGTTACTTCGGAAACGTCCTTGATCGTAACAGATATTTTCGTACTCGTTTATTTTAACTGAATAACGGATTAAATGCCCAATTGTATTTTCAGTCCTAATGGTTCCTAAATTGGCTCAAATGTGAGTGGTTCGTTATTATTCATCGTGCCTTTTGGGAAAATCGAGGATTTTTAATTTTCCAGTAGTAAACTAAATACTTGGGGAGCTCTCGTGCCCGAGTGGATAGCACGCTAGTCTACCACCCCGAAGGTTGTTAGTTCGAATTTTCCGTTTCCTGGAGGAATTTTTAAAGAATATAATTAAAAAGGGGTTCGATCACAAACCGGGTATGTAGTCGGCTAATTGGCGGCCACTTACAAATATAGGCATATTGAGTAATGGCTCTTACCATATAACATACCATCAAGGATCCCTCGATTATTCCCTGAAGGAGATTGTACTACGCGGCCAAGGGCCTTACACGGCCCGTTACGCCATCTGAGAAAAAAATATATATTTTACAGTATTTTATATATCATCGCCTTTTTTAATTTTTTTTTTTTTTGTAAAGAAAAGGATGATGTTAATGTTAAGTTCCAAAGTAATCCTTAGTTGATCTCTTGAAGCCAAATTTAATGTTCAAAAATTGACTCATTTGTCTAGGAGAAAAGCAGCAAATAGCGTACGGAAGAATATTAGGATTTTTCAATGGCTATCTTAACATATAAAACTCAAAGTTTTGGGTTTCATAACAACTTTTTATTATTTAAAATAACAAAGATAACTAAGCTAAGACTATTACTAAGCGTAGTGATTTACACTTAAAAATTTTATAAAACGTTTGCTTACAGTAATCATCCTCACTTGACAAATGCTTGGTTTGTTAATACCGGAAGCCTTTTCTCCCAATCCCAAAGAACTGCATTATACTAGAAGTGTTCGGAGGGTAAAGAGTAGAGGTTACTTAAAAAGTATAGGTTAGCTTCTATGCTGTTAAAGAAGTTTCTCATTATTCATGTCTCTATGTCAACAATTATGAGTTCAACTTACATTAAACAGACTTTTTTTTTTTTTTTTTACTTCTATTTTGACAGTCAGTGAATCCCACACAGTATAGATATTTAGATACAACTTTTATGATGAGAAAATATATCTTCTGAATATATATACAACTGAATACATATACAATAAATCAATATAAAACAATATATGGAATATTAATGAGGGATAGGCAGGTCTTATCAGCCTATACATCGATACCGGTCCCCGCCACTAGCGCTCCACTCTACTCAGTACTCTCAAATCTATATAGTGGAATCTATCTCAAATCTATCTATTGCCCGAATCTCCCAAAGAACAATTAGTACCCTAAAATTTTTCCATCGCTCCCGCCATCTTCTTCCACTATCCACCCGTAAGCTCCTTGTATCCTCACTTATTTTCCCCCACTTTGACTACTTCTGCGGGGTACAGGGTGGCCTCTAGACTGTTCTTGAAGGACAGGCTAAAGCGAATTATGAACATATTTGTAAGATTTGTCCTCGGGACACATAGAAGGTCTCATGTAACCGATTTATACAGTAAATTAAAGTGGCTCCTTCCCTCTATCCGCAGACAATATTTCCTAGGATCGTATCTTTCAACTCTCGGCTACCTCCCTATATCCACAGACTTCTGTAATTTAAATCGTCAGTCCACTCCCTCCAAATTAGTGTTATTTTTCGATTAATTAATTTTATTTAATATATATATATATATATATATATATATATAAGTTTGTGTTGTTCTTAGGTTTCAGTCAATGAATAAACAATTTTATCTATGCGACGTTTCAAGAATTTGTTGTTCTCATAATCATGCAATTTTGGACAAAATAGTGTCTTAATTAGACATGTTTAGCCTACAAGCTTTGAAAGAACACTTTCACTTTCACTCAGTAGTCTTTCAAAGCTTGTAGGTTATACATGTCTAATTAAGACACTATTTTGTCCAAAATTGCATGATTATGAGAACAATTAATTCTTGAAACGTCGCATAGATAAAATTGTTTAATCATTGACTGAAACCTAAGAACAACACAAACTTAAATTATCAACAGTCGAGAATTGATCAAACAATATGTATATATATATATATAATATATAATAATAATAATAATAATAGGCTTAGCGAACCCGAAGGTTCGATGCCGATACCACCAAAGTCCGCCTACACAGACTCTTCCAATGCTCACCATTCAATCCCAAGCTCCCAAGATCAGCCTTAACGCAATCCTCCCATCTCCGCTTCGGCCTACCTTTCGGACGCCTACCAGTTGGATCAGCAAATACCAACTTTCTCGGAATCCGCTCGTCATCGAGCCCAACAATTTTACTCGCCCATTTGAGTCTCCGCGATGCAATCAGCTCAATTATATTCACAGGATGCAAGTTCCGCAATTCCGCGTTATGCAACCTTCTAAACTCCCCAGTGGCCTCATCCCTCTTTGGACCAAATATTTTACGCAATACCTTATTTTCGAAAACCTTAAGCCGTTGTTCATCCTTTAAAGTAAGCGGCCACGTTTCACATCCGTAAAGAACCGTTGGAAGAATAATAGTTTTATAAATTCTAATCTTTAAGTTTTTAGATAGAAGCCGCGATCTAAGTAACTTAGCAACTGAATAATAACACGCATTTCCCACCTTTAATCGGGACTTTATTTCTTCCTGGATTTCATTTTTTCTAGTTATAATTGAACCTAAATACTTGAATTTCTCTACGTGTTCAAAAGTATGACCTGATACATCAATATCACCAAGATCGACACCGTTTCTGCTACTAATCATATACTTCGTCTTATCGGTATTTAATTTGAGTCCTATTTCTTTACCGGTTTTTATTAACACACTTGTATTTAGTTGTATGGTTTCCGTGTCTTCACCTAGCAGTACCAGATCATCGGCATATCCCAAAACCGGAATCTTGTCACCCATTTTTAAGCCTTTCTCGGTACACATCACCTTTTCTATGACATATTCTAAAGCTATACTAAATAATACAGGTGAAAGGGAGTCACCCTGTTTCAAACCCGATCGCACCTCAAATCTTTCGGAGTAATTATGACCGATTCTAACATTATGGAATGTTTCCGACAAACACATCTCTACTAGGTTTACTAACTTTCTAGGTATTCCCTGTTCAATCATAATGTTATATAGCTTCTGACGGTCTATTGAATCATAAGCCTTTTTAAAATCGATATAAAGTTGATGGAATACACCGTTGTATTCCAATTTTTTCTCTAATATTTGACGTAAGGAAAATATTTGGTCAATAGTCGAGCGATTCCGCCTAAAACCACATTGGTAATCTCCGATAATTTCCTCAGCGTATTCCGTGATTCGACTAGTTAGAATTGACGAGAATATTTTATAGCATACTGGGAGAAGAGAGATCCCACGATAGTTGTTACAATCCGACCTCGGTCCTTTTTTGTGAATCGGAATAAGTATTGATTCTTTCCATTCTTCGGGCATTTTTTCAGTTTCCCAGATCTTTTTAACTAAAGAATGTATTTTGGAAACGCCCGCTTCTCCACACGCCTTGATTAATTCACTCGTGATATTATCATTTCCTGCGGCCTTATAACTTTTTAATTTTCCTATCGCCATTTCGACTTCCTCTTTACTCGGTGCGTCTATCCATGGTTCAGCACTCTGATATTCAGAGAGAGGAGATTGATTATTATTTTCCGTATTTAAGATGCCGTCAAAGTGTTGTTTAAATTTATTTAATATCTCAGAAGGATCCGCAATTATATTGTTATTTGCATCTTTAACCGCATTCAATAGAGGTTCAAATATTTTACGCGATTTGTTTATACCTTTGTACATCTCTCTTATGTTATTTTCGTTTCTGTGTTTTTCTATTTCTATTATTTTGCCTTTAAGATACTCTCTTTTCTTATTTTTTAAGAGTTTTGAAGTTTCATTCTTTACTAACCGAAAATAAACCACATTATTATCGCTTGGATTATTTAAGGAATTCAGTTTAGCGGTTTTTCTTTTTTCGCACATATTTTGACAATCCCTGTCGAACCAAGGTTTGTTCTTTTTATTTTCGATTTTCCCAAGACATAAATTACCGACTTCTTTAATATTATCCCTGATCCCTTCCCATAGTTTGTTTACCTCTTTGTGCTCCTCGTCTGAAGATTCCAAAGCTTCGAACCGATTTTTTACTTCTATCGCGAATTGTTTTCTAATTTCGAGGTTGTTCAATTTAACTAAATCAAAATTCTAGGGACGGATATAGTTCGGTGTTCTCTTTTTTGTATTTAGTTTTTGTCGAAGTTTCGCGATTACTAATTCATGATCAGAACCGCATTCTGCACCCCGATACGATCTCACGTTAATTATGCTACTTTGCCATCTGTTTTGTATTAAAACATGATCGATTTGATTCCGTGTTTGTCCATCCGGCGATGTCCACGTATACTTAAGAATATCCCTATGTTTAAGTGTAGTACTTTTGATTACTAGGTTTTTCGAAATGGCAAAGTTTATAAGTCGGGTCCCATTATCATTACTATATTCGTGCAAACTTTCTTTACCGATTGTAGGACGATATACTTCTTCCCTTCCAACCTTTGCGTTCGCGTCGCCTAGTATTATCTTAATGTAATTTCGCGGTAACTTATCGTAAACCGTCTCTAGTTTATCATAAAATTCGCATTTTACTTCATCATCACTGTCTTCGGTGGGAGAATGAATGTTTATAAACGCGATTTTAAACCAACGCCCTTGAAATATAGCAACCGATATTCTTTCACTAAAGAACTGTACGTCCCGTAATGCGGAAAGAAATCTATTCCTAATCAGAAACCCGGTACCTAGACAATAATTAACGCTCCCCCCGTACCAAATAGTATACTTTCCTTCTGTTAACGAACCCTCCCCTGGCCAGCGAACCTCTTGTAATGCAACGATATCTAAATGGTACCCCTTAACTCCATTCGCGACCGACTTTAACCCACCTGCCGTATTTAAACTTCTAACGTTCCACGTCCCTATTGTTAGATCTCTAATTTTCATCTTGCGCCATGATTCCCCTGAAGCAGTCCCCACCCGGAGACCCGAACGGGGGACTAGTTTACCTCCGGATAATGAGCGTTTTACCTCAGAGGAATCCATGACTTTTGGTGATATTTTGTGAACTAAAATATGTGAGTAGGGCGTTCGAACCTACGTCACACCCTCCAGCAAGCCTGGGGGCCGCTCTCATTGTTGGTCACCGAGTCCATCGGACTTAGCCGGGAGGAGCTTCCGAGGAAATTCCACCGACCATCTCCACATCCGCCACCCGTGGGACGCTCCCCATACGCGGTAAATATATATATATATATATATATATATATATATATATATATATATATATATACGATACACGAAATTGTTGGATTTCATGGATGAAAAGCCGATAAAACTAACCGATTAATGTAGATAATAATAAAATAGATTATTTAATAAAACACATGTTTTTATCGAAACTGAATGTAATCAACATTTTTACTTTCATTTTATTTCTAACTGTATTTAAAAATTCGTATATAATTTTTTTAACAACTAAGGTCAAAGTCGTACTTCACGCGTACCAGATTTTTTAAATATATTTCTCGAAGCTAAATGAACTACCGGAAGAAAACAACGAAGAGCGGATAAAATGTGAGGGTAAAAGAAAATAAAAATTAAAAGTATCCCCGAAGCGAGCCTTTAGCCGAGCGGCTGATGGCTTGAGGCCATTGTGAGCGGAATTGTGTTTGCCAAAGACAAAGGAAATATTGTCACCTCATTAAAATGGCGGGGACGGGAACAAAAAGAAACCACGAAATCCGCGTGGGCATCATAACAGTAATAATCATTTGAGGAATAAAGAAAAGTCCACTTGGTGGCCATCTTGGCCCGGAAATGAGGTCACATAACTCTGCCCGTTGTACCTCTAAATTAGCAGTTATTTTTTAATATTCTTCTTAATATATATTTTATACGAGTTTTGCTATATAAAAAAATAATATCTTTTTATATCGAAGCTTCTATCAATATTTTAAACAATTTTTGAAAAAGTATGCCCTTCACATCCAAAAACATGTTTAGTTATAACTAGAGACCGGATTTTTGTGGAGTAAAAAGCCGAAAAACGCGCAGTAAACATCTAAATGTGCAAAATTATACAGCAAAACTCTAAAATATAATATTGAAGGTATATATACCTTAAACGTCCAACATGAAGTAATCTACATCTATATGGAAGAGGAACTTAACCTGAAAAGTTGTTTTCTTTAAATATTACTTCCCAATTTTTTTTTTAACTTGACAAAATTATCTCAGTCCTTGACTAGGTTAATCAAATAATTGATCATAAATAAAATATTTATCTAATTCGTTTCTTCAATAGTTAATTACATAGTAAATTAGCAAAACATGTAATAAGTCAATCTAGAAGAACACACTGAAAACAGTTTAAAGAATTGATCAGAAATGTTTGTGAATAATAAATAGAGCTATGTTAAACAAGGGTTATTATTTTATTTTATTTATTTTTTCTTAGTTTATTGGCTATTATTGACATATTTTAGCCATAGAGTTTGGCCCATTTGGTGTTAGAAGTTGTTAGTATTAAATAGTTATACCATATATATACATACATATGGCATAGAAATAAATGCATAAAAAAATTCAATATCTTACTCCGGCAACTTATTATTTAATTAATTAAATACATTCCATTCTAACTTTAAATAATTTTCAATGGTAATTGACTACTGTTTTTGTATAGGACTATTTTTTTCTGCATGTCCAGCAAACAACAAAATACGTAATTATAATTTTTATAAATTATACCCTAAATTATAACCAGGAAGAATTTTTTGTTAACTGTTTTGCAATAAGCGACTATTTCGGATTTTCTTTCACATTCTATTGATTTGGGTGATCACAAGCAATAAAAAACACAGTTTTCATATCAGATCTAAGCTCGGGGTAATTAGATATCCAACATTCGATTTTCGACAAAACGCTTCAGAAAATCGAAAAAAGGTGCAAAATTCATGGTTTAGAGTAGATCTTCCGGTCAGCGGGTTTCAACGAAAATGTTGCTGTAACATCTTGGGCGAATAGTTGTCTCAAATATGAAATTTCAGTTTCGTACGACTTTTCAGGAGGAGTCCTAGATATCGAATCAGTATAACCGGGACACGCGGAATATTATTAAAGGATTTGTTGGGCAGGATGTCATCGGTTTACGACGAAGGTAAAGGTTATATGGTGAGATTTGTTTTAATATTTATTTATTGAGATATATTACAATTTCTTTCTATATGAACATTAGTAATATTAATATAAGATCCCATTTACACAATATATACAGTGTACGATGATAAAGTCAAATTACATAAAATATAATATATATAAAAAAACAAAAAACAAACGACACAACAACCTATAATTGAGATAAATACAAATAAATGAAATAAAGAAGTAATAAATACATTAACATCATACACACAATCAGTTGTTAATATTTAAAATCAGTAACATGAAAAAATATTAATTTGAAATACTTGGAGAATGGAGGCTTGGGTTTCAACGGTGTTCAATGGAATAGAAGTATTTAGCCTAATAATACTAATATCAGCACTATTTTGAATTTTTGAATTCACTTGAACTATTATTATTATTATTATTATTATTTGAGAATAAATTCGAGCTCTACTTCAAATGTTAAATATAGGACAACTGCCATCTATGTATTAAGGGAAAAATTATTGTTATTATCATTCTCATTATTATTATAAAAACGATTCGCATCGGTGTCGTTGCCAAAATGCTAATCGAGTTGGAGAATAGAGGGAGGTGAAGGGGGGGGGCGAAGGTGGAATGGGACGGGGGCCAATTAGATATGTGGAGGTCACCCCTGGGGGGGGGGGTGAGGAAAAAAATCTCATGAATAATGAAAAACTCATCTACCTACTCGATGCTACAAAAATTATGTAATTTTATAATTTTTCGACAGTTCTCGCTAAAATCACTTTTTCTTTATAGGTCACAGGAGATACCATGCCTTATCTTATTTACCTGAAATGTCAAATAACTTTCATATTCTGATTCTGATAGATATACAGGGTGTTTCGTATGCACGGCACTGTTACTTACACTTCCTTTGTATGAAATATATAGTAAGGGAAAGTATTGCGATCGTGAAAATTTCCGAATTCCAGTTTTCACCGGAAATAAATGTTTTAGGGTCCCCTGAGTCCAATTGACCAAGTCCCGCAAAAGGTTTAGTGTGTGTGTGTGGTGTGTAGTAAGTCAAGCACGAAAGCGAAAAGTCATATACAACTGCAAAGATATTTCTCTTTCATTAATAATATATTTTAGATTAAATATATAAATTACATTTTTATATTTCATTTCTTGAATTTATCATTTTTTTTTCAAGCAAGTTATACAGATATAGAAAAAAATGGATACAATTTTGATTGACGTACATATATCAATTTATAAATTTGTAGATTTAAATATCATGCTGCTATTTTTTTCACTAAATTGGTCCGGAAGGGCCATTTTAATTTTTAAAATAAACAAAGTAAGGTAAATATAAATTTTTTTTTTTTTTTTGAATTAAATAAGCTAACTGTCATTTGATTTTTTTAGATGCAACAAATTAATAATTAGCATAAATCATAAAAATGCCAGTCTATATTTAACCAATGTAAAAACTAATTAACATGTATTTTAAAAACAATTTATTAAAACATATACTGGACAACTCTTTAATAAAGTATTTTTTTAAGTAAGATCTTACAAATTTTACAAACCCAAATATGTACTTTCACAAGATATTACAGTTTGTGTTATTTTACCGGTGTTTTTTAATTATTAAAATTTAAAAAAAATATAAACATATACTAAATTACAACGTCCCATTCGCAAACGTTCATAAATAAATAATTTTATTGCCACACCCTACGCTTTACGGAATATACCGTGATTGAGATATACAATTTTAATTCGTTGCATAAAGAATGTAATTACTTATACGATGGCTCAAACAGTCAAATATAAAACAGGTTTCCATTTATTTATCGTTTTACATGTGAGATTAATTTATTATTGCTTTATTAAATTATATTATATTAATTATTCATTATTTGCATATAAACTGTATTATTTAATTACTTTCACTCAACTACATATGAAATATATGGTAAGGGAAAATATTGCTATTGTGAAAATTTTCGAATTTCAGTTTTCAAAGACAATTCGAAAGGAAACTAATTTATAGTCATTTTATGCACAATAAAGTCCCCTGGGTCCAGATAACTAAGTCGATAACGCAAAGAGGTCTGTGCGTGTGTGATAAGTCACAGCAAAAAAACTATAAGTTATATAACGCCGAAATTTCATATATTAGAAGCGTATATGCGTGAGATGTTACATCAACATTTTCAAGATAATTAGAAAACTAATAGAGCCACTTTACACTATGCACTTCCCACCTTTTTACGATTTCTTCAGAAACGGCTGTAACGATTTTGATTGTTCTTGCTATATCGATGTAAGATTTATTGGGCTTTAATATTATGTAGGTTTATTTCGGATTGAAATAGTCTGACAGGGCTTAAATGCAGATATTTTATAGAGTATCTTTTACTTTGTAAAAAAATTACCCTATCATAAAAAGTGGCAAAATATAAAATTTTTATTGAATTTATTAACCAGGAAAAACGAGTGCAATTTTTTAATATTAATGTTTCTATTTTTTAACATAAGAACAGTAATATAGATGTATAACATACCATGATTAATATTATCTTTTTTAAATGTTAAGCTAATACCATCATAAGAACTAAGAAAGAAATGATCCTTTTGTTTAAGATATTTATTTTGATTCATTATGTTTTGAACATCCTTTTTTATGTTACAGTTTTTCATTTAGATAGATTTTTTTATAGCATTTCCAAGTCAAATTCCACCTTTTCCAAGTCGAATTCAACCTTTTTTAAGTCGAATTCAACCTTTTCCAAGTCGAATTCAATACTTTTCCGAGTCAAATTCAACCTTTTCAGTTTCAAATTCAACCTTTTTCGATTTCAATAAAATAATAAAAAGGTATTAACATAATTTTATGGTTTTATGGTAATTTTAATTATACTTTATGTTTTAACCCTTGTGGCCTGGTAACTGTTCCCAGGGCCTTTTTACATACAATTACTCACTCTTATAATAATAATTATAAACGATACTTTAATTTCCAAGTCAAATTCAACATTTTTTAAGTCGAATTCAAACTTTTCCAAGTCGAATTCAATACTTTTCCAAGTCAAATTCAACCTTTTCAGTTTAAAATTCAACCTTTTTCTATTTCAATAAAATAATAAAAAGGAATTAACATAATTTTATGGTTTTATGGTAATTTTAATTATACTTTATGTTTTAACCCTTGTGGCCTGGTAACTGTTCCCAGGGGCCTTTTTACATACAATTACTCACTCTTATAATAATAATTATAAACGATACTTTAATTTCCAAGTCAAATTCAACATTTTTTAAGTCGAATTCAAACTTTTCCAAGTTGAATTCAATAATTTTCCAAGTCAAATTCAACCTTTTCCATTTCAAATTCAACCTTTTTCTATTTCAATAAATAATAAAAAAGGAATTAACATAATTTTATGCTTTTATGGTTATTTTAATTATACATTATGTTTTAACCCTTGTGGCCTATTATCTGTTCCCAGGGGCCTTTTTTTAGTCAAATTCAACCTTTTTCAAGTCGAATTCAATACTTTTCCAAATCAAATTCAACGTTTTCCTTTTCAAATTCAATCTTTTTCGATTTCAATAAAATAATAAAAAGGTATTAACATAATTTTATGGTTTTATGGTAATTTTAATTATACTTTATGTTTTAACCCTTGTGGCCTGGTAACTGTTCCCAGGAGCCTTTTTACATACAATTACTCACTCTTATAATAATAATTATAAACGATACTTTAATTTCCAAGTCAAATTCAACATTTTTTAAGTCGAATTCAAACTTTTCCAAGTCGAATTCAATACTTTTCCAAGTCAAATTCAACCTTTTCAGTTTAAAATTCAACCTTTTTCTATTTCAATAAAATAATAAAAAGGAATTAACATAATTTTATGTTTTATGGTGATTTTAATTATAAATTATGTTTTTAATCCTTGTGGCTTGTTAACTGTTCCCAGGAGCCTTTTTACATACAATTACTCACTATTATTAGTTTTACAATCACGGGCGAGAATATTATTAATAAAGGTTTATTTTAACTTTGTTCGTATTTTTTTTTGATACCAGGGTCAGTAGCTACGATAACAAGGGTTCATTACCGACTATACAATAAATTTTAATTGCACTCGCTCAAATAGAGGTTAATTTTTTCTTTTTTTTATTTACTTGATGTATGTAATACAGTTGTTAGTCTCATTAAATATGTTTAAAAAAAAGGGGTTATTAACGAATCGATAATGTCTTTTCATGATTACTTTATACAATATTGGAGTTCTAGCACTGACTAGATTTTCCCCTCAATATTCTGTATTTATGACGTGTGAGTGATTTCTTGACTTTATAAACATTTTATCGATTCCATATTGTATATATATTTTATTATTATCTTATAATTTTATTGCTGTGTAAATATTGTATGAATGTAGTACGAATGTTGTATTTTATCAATATTAATAATGTCCAAATTAGGACAGGTTGTAGTATTAGGACTGAGTGATATTAGTAAAAATTATTATTACCTAATTACTTTATACAAAATTAATTTTTTTTTTGAGGGACTCTTTTAAATTTTAAAATATACATTATTGTTAATAATAAAACAAGGAAAAGTCGCAAATTAATATCTATGAGAACATAAAAAATTAAAACAGTCCTTAATTTAAATTAAAATTAATTTTCATATTTTCCTCCGAACATAAAACAAACGAAATTAATTTTAGACAGAGTTTTTTTAAAACAACTTTTTAAAAAAATATGAGGAAAGATATGCGAAGTGCTGCCACTTACTTTAACGAGACAAATGAAGTATGATTGGTGCTTTAAAGTAAAACGTCTCTAAATCACTCAAGAAACGGATTTTATTGACTTTCATTCCATTTTGCATCATAAAAAAAAGGTTCATTTAATGAAGGGACTGTATATTCGGTCTTTGGTGGGAAAATTGTGGTTCAAACCTACTTTCTTGAATACATTAAATTTCGTTTAGAAATTTGATAATTTAATCATGAAGCAAAGCAAATCTTTGTTGTTAGACATTAATTGCGCTAGTCCAAAAAAAAAAAACCTAACATTTATTTCGCCAAGGGACCAATTACTCTTACTTCATACATCTTTATGTAAAAAACATATATAAGTTCATTATATGAAGCTAGAATGCCTGATGATTGACATTATCAACTTTTATTGCTTGTTTAACTAATATAAATAAGTTATTAAATTCGTGTAAAAAATATTTAAATATAAAGACTGATAAATAAATAACTTATATTTCGGTCTTTTACATTTAAAAAAAAAAAAAAATCGATTAGGTTAGATCAGGCACGGTTCTTCTTCTCATAGCAAGGTCGGGGAATTCTAATTCGCTAGAAAAATACCATTGTTCTATTAAAATGTGAGTTTTTGAAAATTGTTATAAAAAATTTACGTTTCAGAAAGAAGAAATGATATGAAAAAAATTAATTTAATTGAGAACCTACAAGAACCGAAGTGATATAATTAAGTTGCTTAAAATATCCTAAAAACTGATTATTGGGTCAAAACATATTTATAAAAATAATAGCGGTGAATCAAAACGTACTAAATGAACCAATAAAAATGCATATAGGAAGAAAACAATATATTACGGAGTTAGGTTCTACTGCTGTATAATAGGAAATATAGTTCCTTTTGGAAGAAAATAAAAGGAAAGGTTATCTGTCTTCAGAGTATATGGTATGTTTTGAAGGAAATGTTTTTAGTACCTTTTGAATGAAATTAATGTGGATTTATTATCTTTTGGAATGAAATGTAATTTTCAAATACGTTTTTAAAAGGGATTTCTATGTTTTTTAGATAAAATCTGATGATGAATTTAGATAAAACTAAACCATTATATACAAAATGTCAAAACATCAATTTCGAAAAAAAATTCCCTTTAATACCTTTTGGAAATCAACGTCTCAATTCATGATTTCGCCTCTTTAAAGGACCTAAAGAAGATCAAAACGTTTTGAAAATTAATATGTTTACCTTACTAATCTTATTCAGGTATTAGATTGAAAATACGTGGACATATAAATTAGATATATGTAACTACACCCACGGATCCCTTTATAAGGAGCTCAACAAGCGGAAATGCTGAGAAAGAGTTTTCAAGAAGTGTAGCCAAGTTTTCTAAAAGAGAAGCTAGAAGAAGCTGCTAACTTTCGGATGGTTTTACTCTGTTTCCGAAGTAGTCCCCATTCCCTCTAAGCAACTTTATCGATTTCATGTGCATTTATCACAAAAGGGATGATCTAAAAAATAGCCCTGTAAAAAAACTTGAGTATTTCTGTAACAAACTCAATCCCTTCCCTTAGCCCCCTCCCCGTCAAGTTGGCAATTTATTATTTAATTTCCAGAAGTTGGTCCTTCTCTCTCGGAATAAGCCCTGTACTTCTGTTATTTTATCCCCTCCACATAAAAAAATAAAAAATCCTGTATTATGAAAAAAATGAATCGGTAGTTTATTTATGGTTTATGTTAAATAATATTTTTTTTTTTAACAATGGTAACCAATAAGTAGATATTAGCATAAAATATTTAAATATATTTTATTTAATCATTCGTATATTTTTGTTTTTATAGACAGTGTTTGAACTATAATATCTCATGACGATACCATTTTTACTTATCTATATATTTTCACTGCCTCCACTCTTCTCAAAATCTCTTCATCCTTTGACCGTGCTCCTGCTTCCTTTGTTCCGTCCACAATTCTCTTGCCTTTCTCTTCTCATTTACCATAAGTTTTCTGTTTCTAATTTTGTTCCAGAATTCCTTTTTGTTTCCTATCATTTCCTTGTTGATCCCTAACTGCGTTAAGTCTTCCTTTATTTCACGAAACCAATTTGTTTTTTTGCTTGAACAGTTTACTAGATAAAAAATGGTGTTTTCCATTCTCTGTATATGTACTCACTAAGTCAGACTGCGTTTTCTGTGCTGGGATAGCTCATTGGTAGATTTTTCCATCCAAATATTTTTTATTTTTTTATGATGCCTGGTTGTAGTCGTTTGGGACGCATAATGTGCTTCTAGTAATACACCGTTTTGTAATGTCTAAGTTTGGCCTGTCTTGATATGCTTTTCTTATTGTAATGTGACCATGTGAGTTTGTATGCTTTCTGGATAATATATTTTATTATTTACATTAGAATTAATAAATGTGGCGAAACGCATAGGACTCGTTATGAACGAAGATAAGACGAAGTATATGATTTCGGTTGAAGCTCCACGAATATATGGCACCAAGGTTTCTTTTGGACAATACGAGTTTGAGCAGGTTTCCCAATTTGTATACTCGGGGTCTTTAGTGATTAACAACAACGAAACCGCAGCTGAGATAAAAAGATGAATATTAGCCGCAAATCGCTGCTATTTTGGGCTTCGAAAACATTTCTGCAGCCGTCATGTGACTAGGCGAACAAAATTAACTATGTATAAAACGATAATTCGACCTTTTCTATGTTACGGCTCAGAAACTTGGGCAACATCAAGCTGAGGACCAGCTTCTACTAATATTCGAGCGGAAAGTGTTGCGCCGAATATATGGTGATGTTCATGAATGGAGGCGGAGGAGCAATAGAGAACTGTATGATTTATATCGTGAACCTGATGTCTCCCGCTTCGTTGAGCTGGCTTCGGTGGGCAGGACTTTTGGTCCGAATGGCTGACGATATGCTTCCAAAGAGAATACTAACCGAAATCCTTCACATCGTTGCAAGGTCGGAAGACCAAGGCTGCGCTGAGCGGATTGTGTGACCAACGACGCACAAAACAACTTGAATGTGGGAAGCTGGATGGCCGCAGCACAAGATAGGGAATCGTGGTGCTTGCTGCTGGAGGAAGCTAGGACCCTTCGCGGGTTGTAGAGCTATGAAGAAGTAGAAGGCATTAAAATTATTTTGTTCAACTATGAAAAGTATGCATACATCATTTTTAAAATGTAAACAGTGTATTGAAACGTTTGTGTTTATCTTATTTCCAGAAGTTGTTCCTTCTCTCTTTGAATAAGTCTTGTACTTCTGTTTACACTAAACTATCAAAATCTGTAGTAACGAGAATCTATAAAAATGTAAATGATTTTTTTTTTTATTTATTTATATTAATTTACAACTGTATTAAAGAACACAATAAGTAAATATGAGGAATGAAAAAAAAAGTCATGAAAATGCCTTGAGAAAGAACTACCCAGTGGTAGCACTTCACTAACTATTTTAACTCAGTAGGTCCCGAATCTACCTTCTTTTCAGTCGCCTTGGAGGGTTTGTATGGACAGGGACTTTAGAATGAAAAGAGGAGTATCTATCATGGGCTATGTCTGCAACAAATGGGATGTTAAGGTCATTGTGAATGAGTTGATTCGTAACAAATAAGGGGCATTCTCAGGATTTTGCGAAGGATTTTGGATTGTTAGGACTGGATGCGGGAGGAATTAGATGGTTTCGTAGAGCCCCAAAGCTTGATTCCATATGTCTAAATAAGTCTGATAATAGTGATGTAAATGAGTCTTTTGTAATACACAAGAAGTTTTTAACGTTTGCCTAGTAAGTGTTGTAGTAATCGATATCTTCGAGCAGTAAGGCCTTGTCAAGATGGAGACCTAGGTATTGGATTTGCTCAACAGGAGTAAGGGTAATGTTATTAAAAGATACTGGGTTGGTTTGCGACGAAGGGTAAAAGTGATTTGGTGGGATTTGTTGCGGTTTATTTTAATCCTCCAATTTTGACACCATTCTTTAATGGCTGTGATGTGGGACTGAAGGGTTTGGGATGCAGTAGATGGATCATTATGGACGGATAAGACACACGTGTTATCAGCAGAAGTATTGAGGATAGTATGAGGATGGAGTGGAATGTCAGCTGTATAAAGGGAGTAGAGGATAGGACCTAAGATACTACCTTGAGGCACTCCAGCAGATTGGGAAAATATGGATGAGTATTAAATGAAATTAAAAAAAATAACTTTGACCACATTTATACCTATATACAATATTTTAATATTGCCCCTGAAAACTCTAAATAAAACCCCAACACCCAGTAGTAGATGTCAAGGCAAAAACTAAAAAGAAGACCTTAAAAAGCATTTCAATTTATTTTTAATTTATTTCATAATTCATATTGTTAAATATTATAACGAGGATTAGAAAATTTTAAACAAACAGAAAATAATTAGGAGAAGAAAATAAATCTGGTGCAGCAACACACCACCAGTTTAGAACTATTTAATAAAGTTATAGTTAGAAAACGTTTATGAAATTACTATTAGCTAACTTGGAAACATATGTTTAATTATAAAACTGTATAAAATCGTTATGTCCAATAATCACTTAAGTTAATGCCGTATTTTTCACTTTACATTAACTTCCACAACTTTGTACGTATGTAAAGTTTTTTTTTTTTTTTTTTTTTTTTTAATCCTTAGCTTTTCAAAGGTATATTATATATCTATATTACTTTTCTTATGTTTTTTTCTCCATCAGTTGGTTGTGCAATTCGTTTAACTTCTATATTTCACCGTTTTTTATCAATACTTATAAGCAGATATTGTTAAGTTTTTTGGAATTTACAAATTAAATGTAATTTACAGGAAGGAAATTCGGCATTTAAGCCCTGTTAGACTATTTAAATCAGAATGAAACATGTATAAATTAAAGCCTATTCAAATTTACATCGATAAAAAGAGTTTAATTAAAATCGTTGCTGCCGTTTTTGAGAAAATCATAAAAAGGTTCAAAATTCTATAAAGCAGCGCTTCCGATCAGTAGATTTTAGTTCATATATCGTCATGTTAAAATCAATGTAAGAAGTTTTAATAAAAATTAGAGCTCAAAAAATCTAAAAGACTTACGTTCAGTTACGTTGGAAACATATGTTCTATATTTAATAATATAACATTATAAAATTGGTATTTACAACAACCACTTAAGTTTATGCCCTATTATTATTATGAAAAATAAAATTGCATAAACAAATATTTATTTGTTTAACGAAAATCTTTAGCGCCGTTTTATAAATGTTTTGTTGTTTTATGATTATTAGAAAACTTCATGACTTATTCCAAAAAAAAAAAAAAAAAAAAAAAAATCTGTACCACTACAATCCATGAAGAGTTTTAGGTTCAGTACATGTAGAGATTCGTACTGTTTCTAGGCCAACGGTCGTGCAATGACGTGATTCGGCAAAGATCACGCTCAGCCGCCAGGTTTTTCCCCCTTTTTTTTGGGTACCCACTTTTATAGAGGCTGGGTCTGCACCAGGAGGGTCTCCATGCCCCAGGATCGCCCCCCCCCCCGGCTGAAATAACAGAATAAATAATATTCCGCCAAGGCCGGGAATCGAACCCAGGACCCGGAGCACAGTAGACTAGCGATCTACCCACTAGACCACGCCGCTCCTTAGGACTTATTCCAATCATAAAAGAAAACAAAAAAATTGCTTGTTGATTATCCAATTGTGAACTTATGGAATTATTAGGCTGCTTTTAGAAATCCGATATTGTTTTATGAATTATAATTGAAATTAGAAGGGAGTGGTATCAAATCTAAGGAAAACAGATTTTGTGGGAAAGTTTTACAAGCCTAAAATCTCTGAGATTATTCCAACTTTATCATTAATGCCACAAGTTTAGCGGCCTAAAAGGAAGTGACACAATAGCAAATGCCTGCTAATCGTATCCAGATGATTCTTGTATAAATTATGTAAATCTTTTTCTGCTGTTCCTCTTCAACTGGAAACTTTTCCCAAACAATATATTCCCTGATTAAGCAAAAGGCTACTCACCCAACCCCCAAAGTCCAGTTTCACCCCTCCTCCCTTCCCCCTCCCCATTCTATCTTCTCAAATCTCTGAATTTTGGTTATTTTTAGCAACTGTATAACAAGATAATAATTATTTATTTAGATGTTGCCTTTTTTATTGTCAGATTTGAATAAGTTCGAAGTCAAAAGGCAGGTTCAAATTAAGATATCCAATTTCAAAAGATATTCAAGGTCTTTATTTGAACATTTTTGCTTGTATTTATTATTTTTTTTTGTTAATTAAACACGAATGAAACTTTGGTATATTCACATAACTGATGAAAATGTGTCTTAGTAGATCTTTTAAAACCTTTTTTTTTTCAAAGATGTTTATTGAGATATATTACAATTTGTTTAAAAATGAATTAGTAGTAATAGTGATATGAAACCTCATTCATACAGTATTTACAACAAACAATGATAAAATCCATAAAAATAGAAAAACTACCTTCATTGGCTAATCAAGGATTTGGGAAGGTAAGAATTAAAAAAAATAAAAAAATAATTTGCGGTTAATATCTTCATCATTTTCATGTTTTGGTTTCATATATCTTTTTTTTTTTTTAAGCCGGACATCCAGTAGACATTGGTGATTTGTACTAACTCTGCTGAGACTCACGTTACCACCACACAGGGCCGCTAGTTTTTAGGAATGTAAAATGTATCCCTATGAATATAATTAGTAATTTTTTTTATTTAATTAATTGTAATTAACCTCTTGAGCTATTGTGTCTGCTCCAATAACATGAATAGACAAATATGAGACACCCTGTATAATCATTCCAGAGAAGGTACATAGTACAGCTGGTTTGATACCATATCATGGTATCAACACCATGCTGGATACCAGCATTCTACACACCCAAACTAACTTGGCTTCCAACTTGGTCGAGAAGAAGACCACTGGTCACCACTGGCCCAGAGCTCACACAATATCCGCGTTATGAGCAATTCCCAGCGGCAGATGCGGGAAACGTGCTTGTATATCTTCGTATAAACCCACCGCCAACCTAACATTTATCCTAATAGCTATTCCAAAACCATCATTCCATTAAATCAATAGGAATTTACGTTCGTCTATTTTTTAATTTTTTTTTAAACATATTGATATCTACAATTGTATTTAAAAAAAAATACATCAAGTAAAAGTGATGGTTCATATAGAAAACTGTCATGAAATACAAGTAGAAACAGTACTCAGTGGCAGCACTCTAAAAATATTCTAAACTAGAAGGTCTCGTGGCCATCTTCTTTTCAGACATCTCGGAGGATTATCTGGGATCGATGAGAAAGCAAGGGTTGAAACTAATGGATTGTAGTGGGAATGGAGTTTGACATGGAAGGAATGGTACCTGGTTCGGGCCAAGTCAGCAACATATGGAGTATTAAGTACAACAAACTAAAGAGCATTTAGGATTTTCCGAAGGATTTTGGATTTTAAAGATTGGATACGAGAGGAATTCGATGGTTTAGTAGAGTCCCATATCCTTACTCCGTATGTCCATATCGGTCTTATGATGGTCATATAAATAAGTGTTTTGTAATTAAATGGAAGGTTGGAGCGTTTGTCCAGTGAGTGTTGAAGTAGTCGAAAACGTAGGGCAGTTTCTTGTCATTTCAGTCTTGTATGTGGATTCCAAGTTAAACGTTTATCAAGGTGGAGTCCTCGGTATCGAATCTGTTCAACAGGGCTAGTGGAGTGTCATTAAAGGTTACTGTAGGGCAGGAAGTCATTGGTTTACGACAAAGGGTAAAGGTTATCTGGTATGATTTATTAAAATTAATTTAAATCCTCCAATTTTTTTAATTTTTAAATAAATAGAAATTAAAAAAAAAAAAAACATTTACTCTGGAACTCATCCCCTTAAGAATGACAAAAGTTTTACATCAATGTAGAATAACATGTCTGGCCAAAATACATTAAATATAACTTATATACGTAAGGTTTACAAAAAAAAAAAAAAAAACTTGAGGTAGATCCTTATTGCAAAAACAATCAGGAAGAATTGTTAGCATTATTACTTGTACTCTTTATGAAAAATTCTCATTATACGTCTGACTTCTGAATTCAGACAGATAGTCAAACAACACTATTGAAATTAAGAAACACGAATACAAACGAAGAGTTCTTGAAAGAAATCAGACCTACACTTTTATTTTGTTGCAGCGAAGGTATGAACATCACAATCAAAGCTCACGTTGGCCTTATTGGGAACGAACTAGAGGATGAAGCGGCAAAAGCGGCGGCAAGAGACACCGCTATCCCGATAGTATACAATAAGGCACCGATCAGCCCCATTAAGCATTTATTGTCAATGGATACAGGGCAGAAGTGGAATAAAAAATGGGCCACCACAACAGAAGGTAGATATACCTATGACTTTATAAAAAAGATTGACGATAGAACTGAACTGAAAAAAATATCCTACAAACTGATACAATTGAGACGTTGATTTTCAAAAGGTACTAAAGGACATTTTTTACAAAATCGATTTTTTTTTACATATTTGTATTCTCATCTCTTGAATGTATCTAAATCTCCTATTTGAATTTATCTAATGGACACCCAAGTCCTTTATAATCGCAATTTATAAATACAATTATTTTCTAAAGAAACTAATTACACATTTAATTTCGTTCCAAATTATACCACAACATCTCATTTCATAACTTTAATATAATTATATCAATATACTAAAAGAACAATTCTGGATTTTAATGTTAAAAGAATCAAATTAGCTAGTTTAATGATATAATCAATACTGAAGCCCATCTGGACCTACGGACTTGAACTGTTGGGGGACAGCTAAACGTACTAACATCAAACGAATTCAATCCTTTCAATCCAAAGTCCTCTGTACAATAGTAAATGATCCTTATTATGTCTCCAACTATACCTTGCACCACGACCTTAATGTTCCATTTATTTCAGACCTAATTCCATCTAAATTTTCCAAATTCCACCAGAACCTCATTTATCATCCTAATCCTCTAGCTCAATCCCTATCCAGCTCCACTCATCCATACAACCCACCTAGAAGGTTGAAACGGCAGTGGCCCCGCGACCTTTTGTAAATATATTGGAGTTCTAGCACTGGCTAGATTCTCCACTCAATGTGATGTATGTATGAGTTTGTGTATGTGTATATAGGTATAAGTGAATTCTTGACTTTATTGTATTGATTCATTATTTTGTATATATTTTATTGTAATTTTATGCTGTGTAAATATTGTATGAATGTAGTATGTATGATATCTTTCAGCACTACTATTGATGTCCAAATTGGGACAGATTGTAATTTTACTCAATAAAAATTGTTGTTGTTGTACAAAAAAAATATATAATAATTAGTGATTTTCGCGTCTCCTGTAAAATTTCCTAGAATGGATACAGTACCTTTTGGAAATCAACGTCTCAATTTCTAACGGGCATGGAGGAGTGAAAAGCTATTTATTTCGATTCAAACTAGCAGAAGACAAAATTTGCAAGTGTGACGGTCGTCTTGAACAGACATTCGATCATCTTTTATTCGTTTGCGGGAAACTGGACAGACAAACACAAACTAATTTCTTCAGCCCTATTCAACGGTGACCGCCTTCGAAGTTGACCTTCTTACAATATATTTTTCAAAATTTGATGAATTTGTGGACCGGCTGGAATTGGATAAATAGCAATAGGCATGAAGATATTGTACGTAGCGAGCTGAATTATATATGATTTAAATTGTAAATAATCCATTCTCTTTTTTCATTGTATTTCTTTATTTTTATTTTTTTGTGACTACTTTTAGTTTTATTCTTATTTTCTTTAAATTTGATTATTTTTGTTTACATACTCTTGATCAAAATATTTTATGTACTGCAACTTATGTAATGCAATACACGTTGTATCGCAATCTGGTACGCGTGAAATAAATAAACCCATTGCAGGGTTACTGTAATGTGGGAAGAAAACAAAGCTTATTTACAAAGATGCGAAGAAGAGATAAAAAAAAAATAAGAATAATAAAACGATAGAATTAAAAATTTAAAACACAAGTCTGAATTATTCCAAAGAATTATGTTGTTATGACTGTTGCCAGAGATGAAGCGGGAAAATTAAAAAAAGAGTGCAATTAAGTAGTAATAGAAAAGTAAGATCCTTACCTGCCTTGGAGCGATTTTCAATAAGCGATTCTTGTAAAATGGACGCAGAAGTTTCAAATGGGATTAATAAAGCAAATGATATTTCCTAACAGATATACAATACCTTTGTGAGAAAGAGGGAGGTAGGTAAGGACATCAAACTCCATATATTTAAAGCAATATATCTTCCAACATTATTATATGGCAGTGAAATATGGGTTATTCAAGACAAACACCTGAGCAGGATTAAGGCAACTGAAATGCGATTTCTGTGAAGAATATCAGGCAAAACTAGGAAAGACAAGACTGAGGGATTTACAGATTTTAACATTTTTTTTTTTTTTTTTTGAAAATTTTTATTAAGAAATAAATGTGTATCTATAGAAAGTAAAATAATAAAGAAATTACTCATAATGTCTCCATTTTGCCTTGACACAGGCATTTAATCTCTGTGGCCAGTCATCAATAGCACCACGCAACACTTCTTGAGAAAAGAGCTAAACTGCTCGGAACAAAGATTGTTTGAGGCTATCCAAGTTAGAGTGTGCTCTGCGGCATGCCATCTACTCCATTCCAGACCAAAGCGGTAATCTGCTGGTTATTATATAAGGACAACAACTAACTTCAAAACAAACAGTATTTATGGCAAAACTAGGTAAATAGACCTATATAAGTGATCGAAGGCATTTGATAGACCAAATCGTATCATCATATTTTAGTGGTATCATAATATTAATATAATAGTATATGGTATATGAAAACACCTATCAACGCAAAAAAAAGTAAAATAAAAAATAAAATATAACAATGTTTCTAACTACAAGTTTTAAGGATAATTATATAATTTAAAACAATTTTTTTTTGATACCTTATAATTTTTAATCAATTTTTCTTGTTTCAAATTATTCCTAACGCAGCTTCTTCTCGCAAGTGGAGGGCGCCCCTAATTTATCCGACCTCATGTTGACAAGCGCCACACGTTGCGAGTTCAAATAGTGTGTAACCCAAAACCTAATTAATGGACGTGTACCCCTTGAGTTGTCACATTAGTATGCCATCTTCCGCGTTAATTATGAATTTAATAAATTATAGACACTCTCTTCTTCTATGTCAGTATTTGTAATTTTGCCTAATTATATTCTGCATTTAATGGTTTACAAATTAGCACAAATGTATATTAAATTTCAATAATATGTTCAAGTTTATGGTATATGGTATATATATATATATATATATATATATATATATATATATATATATATATATATATATATATATATATATATATAGAGAGAGAGAGAGAGAGAGAGAGAGAGAGAGATTGAGAATAGAATAGATTAGATTTTTTTTTTTTTTTTCATTCGTATGTATTACAGTTTGTCACAATGGACAATAATAATATTGCTAAAGGATCTCATTCATACAATATTTAAAATATAAACAAAAGAAATGTCAAATGAATAGAAAATAATTTTTGTTCTGGGAATGGGTCCCTTAAGGATAATAGGTGTGTACACTTGAAATATACAATATTGAAATATATGCCTGACAACAGCCAGAAGGAACATAATTAATTACTATTTACAATTATGGGTAAATATTTGTGTATATATCACAAACGCATATATATATAATAAAATAAAATAGAAACAAATCTTAGAAAATATTGTGTTGAACAAATTAAAAATAAATTAATAAATAAAAGAGTTTAAATATAGACAAAGACAAAGTTTACTCCTCTTTAAAAGTATGATGTCAAGAATATAAATATAACAATTTATTTTACCTTTCTGGGATGATATAAAGTATTTTAAAAGTTAGGATCTGAATGAGAAGAGAGAAGCAGCATGGCGGATATGAGTAGGTAGAGAATTCTAGAAAGTAGAGGAGCGGACAAGGAACGATCAAATGTTTTATTCCTATGGGTAGAAAAGTAGCGGTCGGAATGGCGCGATCTTGTTTCAATTAAGTGGCCTGAAGATTTAAATTGTGGGAGACAATGTATGTATAGAGGGTGTTGGGAGTTTATGATTTGGTAAAGATATGATCCTAGGAAAAATTGTCTGCGAATTGGGGGAAGAAGCCACTTTAACTCGCCGTAAAAATGGGTCACATGAGACCTCTTCGGTGTATTAATATGTTCATGATTCGTTATATATATATATATATATATATATATATATATATATATATATATATATATATATATATATTAATTTAACCACTTATTCTCTATCCTTTCTTGAATATAAAACCCGTTTAGTGTTGCATCTTTTTAAATCAGCTTCGGGGCTGAAAACATGTGTTGGGAGAATCAGATATCAAATCAAAAAAGAAACAAGGGCGAGAAATACTTTATTTCATTAAAAGTATAACAAAACAAAACAGTAATAAGTATAATAGTGCTGCCCAACTGTATAGGGTTGCTATCACAGTTATCAATCTCATGACATGTAATATTGAGTTGAAATGTTATAAATATAACATAGATTTTTTTTTATCTATAGCTAATAAGGATCAGCTTTAAACATTTTTTTCTTCACAACACAATATATAAGAAAGTAGTTAAAAACGTTCTAAAAAAATTAATGAAAAACTAGACTTTAACATAGGCAAGTTAAAATTTCATTAAGGAAAACAGATGCTGAATCATCACCATACTATAATCTTGGCTTAGATGACCTATTTTATTTATTTATTTATTTATTATTATTTTTTTTATGCGTACAACAGACCTATCTGTCGAACGCCTAAAAAAAAATTCATCTTTGATATTTTTTTCTTGTATAGCTGAGCCATATCCCTACTTTCTGTAATAATCGGGATTTTGAAAGACTATCTTTTAATGAATAAAGTGGCACTTTCGGTGTGCCGATGTTCTAGAAACATCTCAGACATGTACAGACCTTAAATAGAAAATTTCAGTTTCGAACCACTTCCATATCGTAAACACCTATCATGATTAAAGTAATGTTATTGTTGTTGATGGTAATTTCTATTGTTATTTTTATTATTTAACCGAAAATAAATGTTTCCATAAAACTAAAGTTAATTCACGTTGTTCAAAATTTATTTCGAGTTGGGAGAAATAAAACCGGGAGCCAGATTCTTATTTTAATTTTTAATATTTATTTAACTTACTAAATCTATAGAATAAAATAAAATTTTTCATACATCGTTTGCATATATAATAAACACAGTTTAAAACGTCTATTTTGATTAATTTGTATTAATTAATTAACTAATACTCTAATTAACCGAGCTAATTAACATTAGTGTTGGAACAGACAGAAGGTGGAATAGTCAAACCCTTATGTCAGCAATAGGTTTCAATGTAAACTCTAGCACACATTGCACTGGATAGCAAAGACCATTTACAGTTTAGGAACATATGTAATTTTAAACATTGTATAAATAAATGCTAATTAGTTTACATAAAGTACATAGTAAGGGAAATAATTGGGATCTTAAAAATTATCAACAAAAAAAACAACAGTTCTCAACGTAAATAAACGTTTTAGGGTCCCCTTATTCCAAATGACCAAGTCCCACAAAATTGCCTGCTTGTTTCTATGTGATTAAATCAAGTACCACAACGAAAAGTCGTTCAGGAACTAAAATAAAAAAAAATTATGAATCTTCAATTGAGACGTTGATTTCCAAAAGGTACTAAACGACATTTTTTTTTAAAGATGATATTCTGACATATTTGTATTCTAATGGTTTAGTTTTATCTAAATCCGTCATCAAATTTTATCTAAAACAAAATGCATTTAATTCCAAAAGGTACTAAATCCACATTTTATTTAATTCCAAAATGTACTATATCCATGTTTCGTTCCAAAACGTACCTTATCCTACGTAAACAGATATAAAGTTTCCTTTCATATAACCTTTCCTTTCCTTTCATTAAACTATCATAAATAATCAACCAAAAATAAACATAATTATGTTTTTTTAGATGTAAAGCTTTATTTTAGATCAAGTAATATAGCAAAATAAATTATGATTAACAAAAAACAGTAAACTTTAACGCCCTTTTCTGTTTGCAACCTACCGTCTACCACTTTCGTATGTTAGATAAAAATTTTTCTAGAACTTTCAGCTTTTCAACGGTATATTATACTTGTCTATTTTGTGGAAAAACATTCATACAATATTTATAGTACAAGCAAAAGGAAAGGTAAATTACATTAAAAAAAATAAAGGTATATAATAATAAATTTATAAATAAATAGTAGGTTAACAAATAAATTAAATATAACATGAACCCATTCATACTTCATTTATACCCATTCATACAATAATTAAAATCTGCTGGGAAACCCCGGACGAGGCTTGTCCCCTACTTGTGGAAGCAGAATCCGAGGGAACCCAGCGCCATGTTACTGGTGAGAGCCAGGGAAGCTAAATGAGTGCGCCATAGCCATAAACACACCAAACATGGGAGGAGGAACTGACCAGAGTCAGAACTCCAGCAAAGGTATTTACAAAATATCTCGGGGCCACTACCGTTTCGATCTTCTAAAAGGGTTGTGGACCTGGATAGGGATTGCGATAGAGGATTAGAATGATGAATGAGGTTCTGATGGAATTTGAAAAAATTGGATGGAATCAGGTCTAAAATAAACGGAACATTAAGGTCGTGCTGCGTAGTATAGGTGACATAATAAAGAGCATTTACAATTTTTTTAAAACTTATTTATTTAAAAAAAAAATACAGATATTCACTAAAGCAAGCCCGTGAGTGGGAAAGGAGTTCACCTGCGGCAATTCAATAAAAGGTTCGGATTAAATTGTTCGGAGGACTTTGGATTGAAAGCGTTTGATGTGAGAACGTTTAGCTGTCCTCCACAGTTCAAATCCGTAGGTCTACATAGCCTTTGGTATTGTCTTGTAGATTAATAGTTTGTAGTCAACTGTAAGCTCAGATTTTCTGTTGATAAATCTGTATAACTGTCCGAATCGTCAGTTGATTCTTTTTCTCATAAGTCTTGTAGGTGGGTTCCATGTCAATATTTTGTCTAGTAGTAAGCCAATATACCGGACTGTATCTGAAAGACGAATTGGTATTGAGTTGAAATAACTGGATTTTCATCGAAGAGTGAAGGTAACGTGTTTGTATTTCGCTTCGTTAACCTTTATTCGCCAGTTATTACACCAGTGCTCGATAAGGTAAAGGTGTCTATGCAGGTTTAAGGATGCTGAGCCAGCATCGGTATTAGATGATAGGATGGCAGTGTCCTCTGCAAATATTGTCAGAAAGGTATCAGGATGAATAGGAATATCAGCGGTAGTTATTTTTAATCAATAAAATTAAAAGTTCTTTAAATAATAAAATTTTAAATATTAGTGATTTAAGTCACGACTCTTTCCTTAGTTCGGTTTGGGTAAAAAACGTATCATTTTTGCATTTGAAAACTCAAATTCGTTAATAATTTCCCTTATCTTATATTTTAAGTCTGGACAGACGCTCTAACCTCCACTTATCTACAAAAGGCTTATCTATATCACCATCATAAGGCCTATCTGGACTTGAGGAGTTGAGCTTTGGGGCTCTACGAAACCATCAAATTTTTCCGTACTCAATACTTACAATCCAAATCCTTCGAAAAACCCTCATGCTCCTTACTTTGTTACAAATAAACTCACCTATAAAGACCATAACATCCCATATATGCTGATTTGGCCCGAACCAGATATCAATCCTTCCATGACAAACTCCACTCCCACCCTAATCCACTAGTTTCAATCCTTGCTCCATTTTCAATTCCGGACAATCCTCCGAGGCGTCTGAAAAGAAGATGGCCTCGAGACCTTCTAGTTTAGTTACCTAGTGGTGTGATGCCAATGGGCATTTTTCTTCATGTTTTTTTCATACATTACCAGCATATTTACTTGTTGTATTACAAAATACAGTGGTAAAGTTTCAATAAAATATTTTAAAAAAAATAAGTATAATAAAGTAAAGTTGATTCTAATGTTATAAGTGAAATTCGTCAATCATTTTATTTATTTTTTTTATAAATTTTGTGATTTGTAATTATTAATAGTCAATTCCACTATAGTAATAATTTGCGGTGTTAAGTTTCAATCGGACGAATAGAATGAATAACCCTTTTATAAAGCGTTAAATTTCTGCTTTGATAGACTTGGATCAATATTAGCGAGGGGACAAACGATAGCCCATAATATATGTTTTTCCCTTAAAAGGGGAGAGAACAAAGGATTAAGATAAAACCCTGAGGGATTCAATGGATGGGAAAAAACAGGGCCAGTCACCCCAAATCAAAATCGATATATTATATATATATATATATATATATATATATATATATTGTATTATGTATTGTAATTACAATACTCACAAAAAGATATATATATGTATATGTATATTATATATATCATAATATTAAATAGATATATATATATATCGGTTGTTTTTTTCATAGTGTAAGAAATTTAATAACTGCAATTTAATTTCGATTATCGAAAATATATGATTTTATCAATTAAAAAATATATAATTCACTGTTAATTTAACCACATGAAGAATTAACTGTATTCAGTCATTCAATTCTATTTATTTTATTTATAACGTTTTAGGATGTTTTTTTTTTTTTTACTGTTGGTTGAAGGCGCTGAAAATATTAAGCGTTTTAATGAAAGCGGCTAAAATAGAATTATGGAGGACTAATCGAAAAAAAAAATTATATCTAATTATTTATATTATTTGCAATCGATTATTTATCAATATGTAACAGTATTGTAGCCTTTTCAGTTAATGGAAAATTTTGTGAGTCTAAGCGTGATTGAGTGTTGAGTGTTAATAAAAAAAAAAAAATTCTAATTAAACCCCGCTATTATATTTTGTAGAATAATTAATACTAGATCATACAAATAGTAAATATTGTAACAATTGGTGACCATCATGTGATATTTCATGAATTGTGAAATATAGTGATTGTTCTAATATTTTATTCATTAATTTTTTTAAACTGGAAATGGGTGAAGAACAGCTAAATGCCTCAAGCGTAGCCGGAATAGAAGCAGTAAGGTTTCTGTTAAAATTTCCACCCTTTTCGGCTTGAACGACCTGATGTATGGTTTAGGCAAGTGGAAGCACAATTTAAACTGGCTGGTGTAATTACATAAAATAAAAAAATTGATTATTCAGTTATACAATTAGACAGAAAATTCTTAGCGGATATAATCGATATTTTATACTGTGGATGAAGACTTAAAATATCCATTGGCTAAGAGTACACTTTTAAGCATTTATGAAGAAAGTGAAGAGTCCCAGATTAAACAGCTAGTTGCTGGTTTAGGACTTGGAGATCTAAAACCTAAGTCAACATTTTAGAAAAATAAACTTACTGGCAGGTACCGATATATCATCATCTAAGGCGTTACGCACTCTATGGCTCGATAAACTTCCCAATCCCATCCAGAATATACTTTTAGTTTCGGATAAAAATCTGGAGAAATGAGCTATAATGGCGATATGAAACCTCGGTTAGTGTTTGATGCTTCGGCTAGTAGTTGAAACTAAATGTTATTCAGGAGACATGAATAAGATGGTGAAAACAGAAGCAATGGATGCCTTCTTCAATTGAGACGTTGATTTCCAAAAGTATTAAAGGACCTTTTTTTCAAAGTTGATATTTTCACATATTTGTATTCCTAATGGTTTAGTTCTTTCTAAATCCGTCATCAAATTTAACCTAAAAAACATAAAATCCTTTAAAAAAGTATTTAAAAATTGCATTTCATTCCAAAAAGTACTAAATCCACATTTTATTCATTCCAAAAAGTACTATATCCATGTTTCGTTCTAAAACGTACTATTTCCTATGTAAACAGATATAACCTTTTCTTTCATTTCCTTCCAAAAGATACTGTATTTTCTATTATACGGCAGAAGCACCTAATCCCGTAATATAACACTATTAATTTATTGTTTTCATCATTTTATGCATTTTTATCGGTTCATTTAGCATGTCTTGAATCGCCGCTATTATTTTAATCAACGGTTTTAAGGTGATAATTAGTTTTTAGGCCGTTTTAAAGAACTTAATTGCGTTGCTTTGGTTATCGTAGGTTGGCATTTAAATTAAGCATTTTTTTTATATATTTCTTCTTGCAACATGAATTTGGTTTAAAATTTTTTAGAAACTCACATTTTAATTAGAATAATGGCATTTGATGCAGCAAATAGTTGGAATTCCAAACACAAATTCCACGAAACTTGCTAAATATGTGAAGAAAATATGTGCCTAATCTAATTAGTAGTCGATTTTCTTATGTAAAATAAAAGCTCAAAAGTTATTATTTGTCCAGTATCTATGGTTAAATATTGTTTACAGTCTTTAATAATAAAGTTAAATTTGCTAAATTCAACAAATAGTAAATACAAGTTCAAAACAAACTTCATGATTACATACTTTCGATTAATAGTGCATAAATAGATAAATTATCCTTTGAATATTCACTTTCTTTATGAATGATAGATAATCAATGTAATAACCAACAAAAAAGATATTTCTCAAGGGGGAATAAGGAATACACATAACTTATAAGTAATTAACGATATTAAGACGTTATCAGGAAGGTTATAGTGGCTGTTACCAACTTATCTCGCGTTATATTCTTCCAAAAAGGACTATATCCCTTTTAATTGTTTCCAAAAAGTACTATATCCATGTTTCGTTCCAAAAAGTACTATATCCATATTTATTATTTAATTCATGAAGTGCACATTTGAAAATGAGTTGCAACCACTTAAAAATCAACTTTCGATTTTAATAAAAAAAGAACTCGTAAATTGGTCCAATAATAAATAAATGACAGATTTTTGTGTTTCCTGTAAAATTTTCTAAAGTGGATAGTACCTTTTGGAAATCAACGTCTCAATTTCTTCATTACAAAGCTCACGGACTTGATAAGGAAATTCAAATGGTGATAGACGATTTAGAAAGCGAAACCGAATCCGTAGTCGTAGCCGTAAACGCTTCGACCCAAATGTATATTTTTTTTTCATCGTTTAGGCCACTAAGGACCACGCAACTACTGTTTCCTAAGGCCCAATATTGCCTCATCCTTTCTGCATGCTCCCGTTTCCGCTCTTTGGTCCACTTCTTGCCTGTTTTACACAAACTTGGGCTTTGTCTCAAAACTCTGAAGTTTCTTTTTCAGAGGATCACGCTCCTTAACAGCCGTCCACACGACTCCCAACTCCTGCAGATCCTTTTCCACCTCCATGAATCACGCCCCTTTAATCTTATTTCTCAGAAAGTACGTAAAAATCATATTACTCAACTTTGCTTGGCTAATGCGCGCCATGTGACCATCAAACTCGATCCTTCTCTTCCGCATGACGTCCGTTATTTTTTCAAAATAATTATAGTTCCTTATTATTTATTTTTCTATATATACAATTTTCCTTTCTGGGCCTTAAACCTTCCTTAGAATCCTTCCTTCTCTTATTTACAGACTTTCCATAATTCCTTTCATATTCATCGCTAGGCACTCTGCAGCATACAATGTTCCTGGTCGAATATTATTTTTATCATTTTTTTTTTGGGGGGGGGGAAAATATATTTACCCGAAATGTACCAACTTTGCTAATGGAATCAAGAGGGAAACGAGAAACTGCAGAGAAAGTAGCGGCTTATTCCACTGCAGACCATTGTATAGGAGGCCTTAAGTTTCGTTTTTTTCTTACAGATAAAAAAACAGGAACCTATTATTAGTCGATAATGGTGCTAATGTATCTATTTTTCCATCAAATTCGAAAGATAAATTAGTAATTTAAGATTTAAAATTGCATGCAGCTAATGGAACGGAGTTTAGTGTACATATTTTAAATATCAACTTGATACTTTTTCGTGCTTTTAGATGACCGTTTACCATCGCTAAATTAAACAGAGGCATGATGGGGGCTGGTTTATTGTGTGGAATTAAATTACAGAGGACAACCCCATACTACACTCAAAGTAATGTGAAAGCGCAGGACTATACCGCGCTCTGAAGTGTCTACATTGCTCAAATGCTTTATGGAACAACTATAAAATTGCATGTAAATTTTTCCTAGAAAAAAATTCAACGAATTGATGATGCAGAAACATTTTTATCTAAACTCAAAGACACTATGGTACAATTGAAACCAGTTCCAGTTAAGCAGAACATGACCAAGGTATTTTTCATTTACTAGGACTTGGCCGATTGCTCTCATGCTTTGACAAATAGGTCAACGAATAGATGATGCAGGAAAAAAAAACGGAATTGGCTAAGTAAAGAAACCCTTGGAAGCAGCTTATGAGGATCCTTTTAAGTTCTTGGCCAGACAAATTCTTCACGCTGAAATTGAAGACCAAGGAAGCAAACATTTCCATAGATTGCCTGAAACCGGCTTATATCTTGGCGTTATCCGAAGAACCAGTCCTTCAAAGAACGAGTCCGGATCCTTGTCCTGTTGAAGAGATTTACAAAACAATCACTACCGCCCGTTCTGGAAAACCACTAACAACAACCACTCGCAGTGGTCGTAGAGTGAGGTTTCTAGCCCGCTTCTTTCAGGCGATTAAATTATGAACAGGTGTATTCTTTTAGAAAATTTATCGTTACTATGTTTCTAGGGGGAAGTGATGTGGAGGACTAATCAAGAAGAAAAAGTATAAATTGTACCTAATTATTTATATTTATTTTATATCGTACAAGTGCTCAATCTGGCTTGAGCCTTTGTACTGTCAACATCTTCTAATACCCACGTTATTTTGTTCTCCTACGGTCTACAATTCTTAGTTGTTATATTCTGTAACTGTGAGTATTATTTTCGTTTAATATTAAAGTGCATAATAACCACTTTGGTGATTGAATGAATAGATTGCTCTACTTTAAAGAATATTTAAAGAGGACTGAGTAGATAATAGTCAAGGAGTATAAACTCGGCAGTTGTTTACGCGGCGAGAGTATTATAGTAATACTGTCGCACTCATCCCCACCACACCTTCTCCCACTACTACTCATTGGCAGTGTTACCACCCCACTCGTTATGGCAGTGTGTCCCATCTGTAAAATAAATATCTCCCGAGAGGACAAGACGACGCTCTCGTGCTTTATGTGCAAAATTATATACCACATTAAATGCACAAATATTCAAGAACCAGATCTCGCGCAAGCGAAAAAGAAATGGTTATGTGGTAACTGCGAGCTGTCGGGAAAGTCCCAAGTAACAAAAACACACACTGTTACAGCAAGTAAAAATATGGAGGAAAATATTTTAGCCATATTAGGGGAGGTGAGTAGATTAAATGATGATATGAAGGAGATAAAAGAAAATATGAGTAAACAAGCTGATATGAGCTTTGAAAACCACGATAGACTAAAAAAGATGGAGGAAAGAACCATAAAACAAGACGAACTAATTGAAAAATTACTAAACGAAAATAATTGCCTAAAAAATCAATTAAAAATCATGGAGGTCAGACTTAACCATGCTGAGCAATCCCAACTCTCCCACTCTATAGAAATCAGAGGGATCCCAGTAAAATCTGGAGAGTCTCCCGAGGGAGTCGTTTGCTCTATCGGAGCCGCTCTGGGCGTACGAATCTCGGCCGAGGACCTGGATAAGGTGGAGAGGAAAAGGACGAGAGGAGAGGATCCCCGACCACCGGCGATAGTCGCGCGCTTCGTTCGCCAGACAGTCCGGGACGAGGTGATTCGCCTTCGAAAAGTTAAAAGGGACTTCACCACTAGGCACCTTGGCTGGGACAACGACGACCGGATCTATATCGCGGAGGAGATGTCTGCTTCTAATCGGCACCTATACTGGTTGGCGAGGCAGAAGAAGGCCGCTGCCAGGATAAAATACGTGTGGTTCGCTGGAGGTCGTGTGCGTTGTAGACGAGATGACGGACAGCCAGCAATCATCATCAACAAAGCCGAGGACTTGGACATATTTCAATGAAATAAACTCACCGTTCCCATTAATACTGTAATTTTTTTTTTCTTCTTATTTTTTAAAATAATGTTTTTTTTCTTTTTTCTTATTAAAAAAAACTTTTCTTTTCTTTTTCATATTAAGATAAATTCTTTTTTTTTAGAGGCCTTTTTTTCTTTCATTTTTCAAGACAATTTTATTTTATAGCTACTCCGATAGTGAATATTTTATTTTTTTCTGAATTTATTTTTATTTTTGTATTCATAATTTCTGAATATCTAGAAATAAGCATATTATCACCTATGTTATATTATTATTGTTACTATTGTACCTTTTCTTCCCAAACCTTAAATAATACAAACCCTCTTCTTTCCATAAATGTCTAATATCCTATTATCCTGCCACGTTAACTCCCAATCCCTTCAGGCGCACTATGACGAATTTCTCGACTATTTCCTTCACAATTTCTACCATATTATTGCTGTTTCTGAAACTTGGTTAAAACCTTTTATCCCTACGTCCTCTGTATCCATTCCTAATTATACCCTCATTCGTCATGATCGAGAGGACAGAACTGGAGGAGGGGTCTGTGCTTTCGTTCATGATAGTTTGAGAGTCAAAACCCTCCTAAAATCTCCCTCTCCTAACACTCCTCATATCGAATATCTATTCCTAGAAATTTTTCAAGATACCTTTACTCTCCTATTCATCGTCATATATCGTCCTCCTCAAATCCGAAATGATTCCACCTTCGAATCCTCCCTGTTTACCTATATACCAATGTACAACCATGTTATAATAGCCGGTGATCTCAATACCAATCTTATCTCCGATTCACCAGATAAATCATATCTGACAAACCTCTTTCATTCCCTAGACCTTTTTATTGTTCCTTTTCAACCCACTCATCACACGCAATTTTCCAGCACATGGCTTGATCTCTTTATCATTGACTCCTCTCATAAATTAGCATCCTCATCTCAGCTTCCTTTGCCTTTTCTTTCGCATCACGATCTCATCAATATCTCCTATAATATTCCAACTCCACAAATAATCCCTAAGAAAGCCACTTGGCGCGATCTAGACTCCTTAACAGCAGAAAAGATAAATTCATACCTTGATCCTTTATCCCAATCCTTGGAACCTATTTATTCCTTAACATCCATTGATGAAATGGTGGAATGCCTATCCTCAAATCTATTTACTTTTCTTGACAATCATACTCCGCTCAAGACTTCCACCATCAAGCGCCTCCCAGCACCGTGGATCATTCAACAGATAAGAGATTTGATGAGGCAAAGAGATGCTGCCAGAAGAAAGTTTAAACGCACAAAAATTAGTAATGATTACTCCACCTTCAAATCCCTCAAAAACCTCACCCAATCTTCTATACGCCGTGCTAAAGCTAAGTTTTTCCATGATTCCCTTTCACAAGCTCCTGATTCCAAATCCAAATGGAAAATCCTTAAAAAATTATCCGTGATAAATTCAAAATCCAATTCCATCCATCCCGTAACTCCCGACGAACTGAATAAGCATTTTGCTGATCCTCTTCTTATGCCTTACCCGACCCAAATCTGCTTTCCTCAACGCACCTTTGATTCAGAAAACTTCTATTTCCAGAACATCTCACCCGACGACCTCTTATACTCTATCCTTAAATCCAAAACCAATGATTACGGCCCTGATCAAATCCCAGTGAAAATTATAAAACTGTGCCTCCCAGCCATCTTTCCCGCTCTCCTACATATCTATAACTTCTCTCTCCAACGCTCCGTGTTTCCAATAGCCTGGAAAAAGGTTATAGTTCGTCCTTTGAATAAAGTTCCTAACCCTTCCTCAGCATCAGACTTCAGACCTATATCGATCCTATCCAACCTCTCAAAACCGCTTGAAAGAATAGTCCACTCCCAATTCTATAACTTCCTTGAACAAAAATCTCTACTTGTTCCCTTCCAGTCTGGCTTTAGATCCCAATATTCCACACAATCAGCTCTCCTAAAAATTACCCAAGACCTTCAATCCTCCATAGACAAAAAAAAAATATCAATCCTAGTTCTCTTTGACTTCTCCAAAGCCTTTGATATGGTAAATCATGAAATCCTTCTTTCCAAACTCCGAAACCTCTCAGTATCTGATAGTGTCTTAAACTGGTTCCTCTCCTTTCTATCTGCCCGAACTCGAACTGTGATAATCCCAAATAAACCTCCTTCCTCACCGATCCTGTTAACACATGGAGTTCCTCAGGGATCATCACTTTCACCTATCCTTTTCTCGATCTATGTTAATGACCTACCCAATTCCATACATCACTCTAAATACCACCTATATGCCGATGATCTCCAAATCTACCTTTCCTTCCATCCCACCGAAATGCCTGAGATGGTCCAAAAATTACAAGAAGACATCGACAGCATCAATTTATGGGCCATCAATAATGGCCTAAAGCTTAATATCGATAAAACCAAAGCCATCCTCATTGGTTCCAAACATCTCCTCAACTCCCTCACCTGTCACCCTTTACTCTACCTCAACCATAGACCCATTATCTTCCACACGTCCGTTAGAAACCTAGGTGTATTCCTCGACCAAAACCTTTCCTGGAATAATCACATTTCCCAAATTTCTAGAAAATCCATAGCCATCCTTAAACAGTTCCTCCGATTACGCAAACTTATACCCCTTAAAACCCGCCAACTCCTAGTATCCTCTCTTATCTTCCCCCACTTCGATTATGGCTGCCTGGTGTTTGGAGGACTGTCCGAGACGCTTGAGATGAGGCTGAAGAGACTGATGAACTGTTTCATTAGATTCATCTTCGGAATTCCCAGGCGCTCTCATGTCTCCACCTGGTATGCAGAGTTGAAGTGGCTTTACCCAAAATTCCGACGGCAATACTTCTTAGGAACTTACCTTTACCAATCCTTTAGAACCAAAAAACCCATTTATATCTACAATATGTTCACCCCCCTATCCTCTGTCCACTCTATCAACACAAGATCCCAGCCCTCGAACTTGCTCATTCCATCCCACAGAACTGCTTCCTTTAAGAGATCCTTTGTCATACGTGCATCTTCATTTTGGAATTCCTTACCCATGTCGATTCGTACATGCCAATCCTTAGCCTCCTTCAAACATCACCTATTTATCCATCTCCTCGAACATCAATCTTCCGTGCCTTTATAAACTTAATCGTTTGGCCTCTTTATTTTTATCTTAATTTTCACTATATTTTGTTTTAATATCTGTATTTCTTTGAGGTAATATGACCTTGTATATGTATATATATATATGTGTTTGTGTTTGTGAATGTATGTATAAATATGTAGGTATATAAATGAATGTTGTGTGTGTATATATGTGTGTATGTCTGTGTGTGTGCATGCATGTATATACCATATGCTATGTAATTTGATACCATGTTGTTAAAATTTATATAGCCAGAATTTAAATATTTTATTGTACATTTATATTATTCTTAGCGGACTAGATGTCCCAGAATAAAATTTCTTTTCATTCATTCATTCATTCAAGTGTTGGTAAATTTAAATAAATAAAAATAATTGTCTATGTTTCTAATGATGTTTTTGACCACTGCTGCATACTGCACCCTAATGCAGGATTGTTCTCAGGATGAGTATTTTCAAAGCGTTTTACAATTCCTTAAAATTTTAAATGACTGAATTTCCTATCCCAAACCAAGAGAATTATTTCAAATATGGTCCCCTACTTGTTGTGAATAAGACATCCTTCCCATATTGCTTCACCGAATCCGATCCTCTGTTAATTTAACTCCGGCACGTCGTCCAACTTCTTAGCAAACTTGGAAACATACACTATCCTCATTGAAATTGATTTTAGTTTCCTGTTCCGAGAACTGCTTAAATAGCTACAAATTCGGGAGACAGTAAATAGCGATTCTGCAAATTACATTACTTGATAAATTAGTCGGTATATTCGAATCGTTTGTAATATCCTATTATGATTTTTATATTTAGGGTTATTATTTAACTTTAAAATTGTTAACGGTTTTTAGTACAGAGAACTAAAAGGGATAAAGAAGCCATACATTGTACATTCTTATAGCGTAGATTAAATTTTCCTTAATTTTATTTTATTTTCAATAATGAACCATTGTAGTCAACCAAACGAATAAAAAAAGTCCGCGCCATTTCTACGAAACTACTGAACCAATTTTTTTTTTTTAATTTACGACAGTAATATTTAATTTAATTTAATGTTTACATAAGCATAATTTATGTCGTTGTGAAAGTTTAAAAAACCCAATGGACAAAAGCGAAAACATTTTTAGTTAATTAAATTAACATTAATTATTGTAATTATATCTCATTCTGTACATCTTTTATAATATAATATGTGTTTTCTTATTTTCTGTATATATTTAGGTGTTATTGATATTGTATTATTAGACTTATAAATTTGATATAGTTACGTAAGTCAATGAGTGAAATACTTTTAATTTATTTATTCTATTGTAATATTTTATTGACGTTTGAGTATTTTTAATATCACTATTTTATAAAGCCTAAAACACCTCCTTAGACAGCCGTTTTACTAGAAACAGTCCTGGTTCTTATTGTTTATTTAACTCAGGACAGTATTTAAAACATTTATCATGTTTTCTCAGTCTCTATGAAGAAACAAATAACCTGATTAACACTATTTCGGAAACAAATGGTGATTTATGTATAAACATCTACCACCTCCTTCTTTTTCCCTTGTGTTTTTTATGTTACGACATATATTTGCTTTCATGGGAGGTAGAATCACAGCCTATTCTCCCTTCATGGATCCGGAGCTTTTGGGTTCAGGATCATCTGAATAATTTCGTCGTCGGATAAAACGCGGTTTCCTGTTTCACCGAGATCCAGGTACATCCATTCTTTTTTCAGGGATGCTATTCTTAAAATCTTGTTGAATTTTAGACACCTTACAAAAATTTAAGAAATTCGGCATTTTCTAGCTCTGGAGTAATTATTTAATAGAAAATTTTATTTGTCTATTCTGTATCAAAAATAAAAAATAGTGCGGGTAATACACGACTTTCACTTACGTTAATTGTTAAAATTAATTTAAAAACTACTAAATATGCTTTGACAAAATGTGTGTTCATTTTCGTTGGAAAAATATATTTTAGATTAAATAATATAACTACATTAAATAGTTAATCAGTAATAAGTTATTTGTCACTTTATATTACCTTTTACAACTTTGTGTGTCAGATAATATTTTTTCTCAAATCTTTCTCTTTCCAATGGAATATTATACGTATATATTACTGTTCTTATTATAAAAAAAAAAACATTTTTTATTTTTTTTTTATAATATATTTTATTGTTTTTTTACAACTGTATATACAAATACAATAAGTAAAATGGCTGAATGACAATAACAGGCATGAATAGACATGTAAAGAATCTACCCAGTGGTAGTACTTCAAAGTTTATTTCATGAGCAGGTCTCGAGGCCACCGTCTTTTCAGGCGCCTCGGAGGATTACCGGGAATAGATGTAGATGAGAGGTTACGGACAAGCGGGTTTGAGTGGGCAGATAGTTTGGAATTAAAGGAGGAGTATCTATCGCGGGCCAAGTCTGCAACCAGTGGGATATTTAGGTCTCTATGGATGAGTTTATTAGTTACAAAGTAAGGAGCATTGAGGATTTTTCGTAGGATTTTGGATTGCAAGGATTGGATGCGGGAAGGGTTTGATAGTTTAGTGGAACCCCATAGCTCAATGTCATTGGTCCAAATAGGTCGGATAATCGTGATGTAAATGAGTCTTTTGTAGTAAATAGAGAGTTTTGAACGTTTGTCTAGTAAGTGTTGTAGTAAGCGGTATCTGCAGGCAGTTTCTTGTCGTTTCAGTCTAAAACAAAAATTAAATTTAAAAAATATGCTTGTTCTTTTCTCCTTCGGTTAGATATCCAATTCACTCAACTGATATATTTATCCGTTTTTTATCAATGCTAACAAGATGATATGGTTAATTTATTCAAATCTACAAACTTGAAAGTAGTTCAGAGGAAGAAAATTTAAAATATTGGCATTTAAGCCCTGTCAGACTAATTCAATAAGAATGAAACCTACACCGTATTAAATCCAATTAAATATTACATCGACACAGGCAGTTCAATCATAATCATTTGAGCAGTTTTTGAGAAAATCGTAAAAAGGTGCAAAATGCAAAGTATATAGTAGATCTTCCGGTGATCCGATTTTAAAGAAACAGTTGCTGTAACATCTCGGTTTTATAGTTGTCTCAAATATGAAATTTCAGTTTCGTACTACTTATCGGTTCGGCTCTAGACTTACCACACACATACAGACCTTTTTGCGGGACTTGGTTATTTGGACTCAGGGAAGAGTAAAAATCATATTTCTGTTGAAAAATGAAATTTGAAAATTATCACTATCGCAATACTTTCTCTTACTGTATATTTCATACAAAGGAAAGTAAAACTAAAAAAAAAAAAAAAAAAAAATCCTGTGCCACTACAACCCATGAAGAGTCTTGGGCTCAGTACATATATAGATTCGTACTGTTTCAGGCCAACAGCCGTGCAATAAGGTGATTCGGCCGAGATCACACTCAGTCGCCAGGTTTTTCCCCATTTTTGGGTACCCACTTTATAGAGGCTGGGCTTAATAAATAATATTCCGTCACAACCGGGATTCGAACCCAGGACCCGGAGCACAGGAGCTAGCGATCTATCCACTAGACTACGCCGCTCCCTAAGTGAAAGTAAAAAAAAACTTTTCTTCTTTCAATCATATTTATGGGAAGTGATGTATAATGATAGCAAACAATAGCCTTTTTGTTTAATGATTTAACGTCTCTTTATGCTTCTGTGGCTAATTGGAGGATGGTACACAAGGAGTCCTGAATTTCGTCTATCCAGGTTGAATTAGGATAACGATCTTTAAGGATTACTTGACACCTCACAGACACAGGACCACCATTTTACATACCCTCCAAAGGACGGCATGCCCTAGGATTTTGGACTCCATTTAAAAATTCCTAGGGGTATCAGTCGGTTTCGAACACACGGGTTAAGCATATAAAGCTGTCATACTAGCCACTACATCCCAGCTGACAACAGCAAAACAATAGAAAAAAAAATTAAGTTTTGAAAAAAATACCTAGTATATGTAATAGCGTGAGTGATAATAACTGTAATCTTTCTTGTGAGTCGTTAATGACATTTATAATAAAAGATACTGAAATGATGTAAAACGGTCAATTAAAGAAAATGCTTTTATCCCCATACCTTTTTCAAAATTATAGTTATATAATATTATTATAAATTAATGTTATAATATATTATATTATTATTATTATAAATATGACTATATTTACAATATTAACAAGTGTCATATTTTGTACTATAGCGTTACAATGTCATATCCAGAGAAGCATTATGTCACATAATGTATTATCTAAATAAATATATTTATATGCGTCTACATTACTAATTAATGCATTTACCAGTAACATTTCCTCCATTTTTTAAATATTTCATGCTATTAATTTCTTTGTAAAACATATATTTATTTTTAATGTGTAGGTTATATCATAAATAATAAAGCATAAAAATAAATAATGCCGAGCAGTGAGAAACTCATGAAAAATGAATGAGATTCACATCAATAAAATTATATAAAACAGTAAATTTTGAAGAAACAAAATGTACTTTTTTATCATATCTTTCTTAAAGAATACAAATTATGATATTAAAAATTGTTATATCTTATACCGTAGTTTTACAGTGGCATTTTCAGAGAAACATAGTGTAATCTTATAAATTTTCCACTAGCCCCTTCTTGAGTAGAAATTAATTTTATGGTTATTTCAAAGTACACTACTTATATTTTTAAGTGCTTTCCTAGTCACTTACAACCTTAAAGCACTTTACTAAGATGTTCATAGAATGTGGGGTGATGTAAAAAATAATGAAGAAGTACGATAACGAAGGCATAATTTTGTTTTCGGCATTAATGATTAAAGACTATAGGATGGTGTTTGTATGAATATATGAATGACAAGTTTGTAGCGTTTTCCAATATTTCAATTTTTACTCTATGTTTTTACAAAATCATGTTTACTTGGTCAATACTGGTTACTTATTCTAAAAAAGGATTAGATGAAGTAATTTCATGCATCAGTTTCAACCGGGATTCATGATCTTATGTGGTATTAATTATGCTTGCTCAAAATGGAAGAGAAAAAAAAATTTTCTTCAATTAATGATTTTCAATTCCCGAAAAGGAAAAAGTGCGGCACAGGCGGTTAGCGAAATTCGCAGTGAGTATGGCAATGATGACTTTTGAAAAAGCTCCGTCCGTAAGTGGTTTCCTCGGTTCAAAACCGGAAATTTTGATTTGAAAAACGCAAAGCGTTCTAGTTGTCCTTCAGGCCAAATAAAAAAATTACTTGAAAGATGGTATGTAATTACTATGGTATCTAGTTTATCTAATAGATCAAAATGGGTTATGTACAATCGATTAAAAAATTTTTATAAGAATTTGTTTGAAAAGTTTTTACTGTAATCGCCAGTTAAAAACTCTTGTAAAGAACTTATTTTAAAACTCAATGTGGCTACATATATATATAAACCAATTCATTACTATTCTAGGACTTGCCCCTTTAGAATAAAATATACAGAATGTACAAAAAGGGCTCTAGAGTCTTTGAGTAAATTAAATGAATATAAACAAGTTGATATTTTTTGGTATAAAATAGACATGTTAAAATGAGAAAAAAAATATATAAAAAAGCTTATTTACAATTCTATTGAGCCTGGGTATTCATTAAGTGATCGAATATACGGAATTTGAAGGTAGGAAGAGAATTGGAGTGACGGATGAAAGGAGGGATAGAGTTCCATAGGATTAAGGATAGGATGAGAAAGGATCTGTCGAAATGTGCAGTTTGGTGGGTAGTTTATACAGTACGATAACTCTGAAGGCCTGGAGCGTGTACAACGGGGATGGACAGAGGATTTGAACGGTAGGAGGTCAAAAATGTATGATTAGGATGGCGGGATTGGATTACTTAGTAAAGGAATGACGCAAGGAAACAAAGATATAAGGATTGGGATACAGAGGTGTATCTAGGGACCCCGAAGATAAATCGAACAAAGCAATTAATTAAGCGTTTTATTTATACCTCGAGATCCTCAGACATACCACCGTATACCGTACAGCAATAGTCGAAGTGAGGAAATATTAGAGAGCTAACGAGGAGTTTCCGGTTCCAAGCGGGAAGAGGTGACGGAGGGAGTACAGTCGCTTTAAGGTTAAAAAGGTACGACGAGAGATTTTGGAAATATTATTTTTGAAGGATAGAGTTTTGTCAAAGGTTACTCCCAGATTCCGGGTGAAAATTTATAGGATTACTATTTAGGAACAGGGTTAGGATATGAGGAACAGTTTTCAGGAGGTAATGGAATCCTATTACAATAGCTTTTGTTTTTTCAACGTTCAACTTATTAACTTCAGCCCAGTGGCTTATTCGATTTATGTCCTCTAGTAATCTTTTTGTAGCTTGTAATAGGTCGGAAGGTGGGAAGAAGAGGTATATTTGGAAATCGTCAGCATAGAGGTGGTATTTAGAGTGGTGGATATGGAGAGGAGGGTCATTAATCTAGATAGCGTATTCGCTATACCCCTATTGGGTAGGGGATAGAGACTATCCCTGAGGAACACCACAGGACAGAGGCAGGGTACTGGAAGAAGGTTGATCCGGCACTACATGCTGAGAACGATCGGAGAGGAAGGATTGAAACCAGCGCAAAGCACTGTTTGATACTCGAAGATTTTAGAGTTTGGTAAGAAGGATACTATGGTCAACCGTATCAAACGCCTTTGAGAAATCTATTGTAAGAGAATGAGTATACTTAATGTTTGGTGATCAATGGCATTTTGGAGGTTTTGTGTTATTTTAAGGATTGGGTAAAATAACCAAGACGATATATATATATATATATATATATATATATATATATATATATATATATATATATATAAAGAAAGGGAAGACAACAAAGAAAAAAAATCTGTGTGAGTGGTATTATTATCACTATCGCTATAATAATATTGTAGGTAGAAAAATCATAAGTCAGTCTTTTTAATTTTGCCTACGTTTCGGCTCAAACTTGTGGGCCATCATCAGGGCATTACTGAGCCATGTAAAGCATAAACTAAGTAATAAAGTAAAATAAGTAATAAAGTAGCATAAGAAATAATGCCCTCATGATGGCTCATAAATTTGAGCCGAAACGGCGGCAAAATTAAAATATCAAAAAAGACTGACTCTCGATTATTTCTACCTATGATAATTTCTACTGTCGACTATACATCTTCAATATATCGCTATAATAGGGATTATAATATTTGATAAAGGGAATGGAGAGATTAATTAATATAATAATTATTCACATAGACTTAAACATAAAATATTTTAATTATAAAAAAATAGAGGTAAAAAATCAAACTGAAATTCGTAGTAATCTCCTATTGGATTTAATTATTGCACTCAAAGGAACAAGAATTCGAGGATTTTATTTTCTAATATGAATTTACTAAGGGTCAATCCTTGAATCCTTGAAATCGAACTCTCTTTTCCTCGACATATTTGAATTTTATTTCTGTTTTACTTTTTATCCTGCTATTTACTTTCGATTCCATGAAAATAATATTTAGCTGGCTTGTTTTGTTTTTTAAATTTTATAATATTATTTATTTTGAGCCATTTTAAATTTTAGCTTCACGGCTGTAATATTGCAAATAAAGACTTTTGGCTAAGTTTATAAATTAATTTAAAAGAAGAAGATATTTTTGAATTTTGAAATTTCTAAACTAAATGATACGCTGAAAGAATTACAAAAGAAAAAAATATGTGTATCTTTTATTTACGATAAAGTGTTATTTTGTATGTCTTAAAATCGATATCATCGGTTTAATTAGGATAGAGATCTTTAACGAGTGTCTGACATCGTAAAAGTTCCAGAGCACCATTTTACGTCCTCTCCAGAGACATCTGCCGGGTTTAAACCTACGATCTTGGGCACAGAGGGTTATAGTGCTAGTATTATAACACGATTCTATATAACTCTATTTAGTAATAGATTCAAGAATTCACATTCAGTAAAAGGCTTTAAAAGACAAATAAATATAACATATTTTAATTTTGAGATTAAAATGTATAAGCTCGATACCGCTGGAGCTCAATTTCCTATACAATAATAGCAGGAGCGGTCGCCCATTCCTCCAACGATAATCATTGTAGAGTCACACACACACAGATTTTCACTTATTTTTCTTTTATTTAATATATATATATATCATTTAAAAACATCGTTTAGGTAGGTAATTGGTATTAGTTTCATAATTTTTTACTCAATCCCTTTTGAGATATTTCCGTGTAAACATCGCGAAAAATCGATTTTTGCCCAATTGTATAAAAAAAAGGACTATTTTCTTAGAAACGAAATTTTCACAGCAAGTAGGACTAAGACTAAGCTATATAAGAAAAAATAATTAAAAGTGAGTCTCTTTTCCTTTATATACTTTCATCTCATTGAAAATCTCGTTTTTTATTTATTTTCGAGAATTTTCCAAAGAATTTTTTTCACTATTTAGATGAGGACACGGTTCGGACTTGTTTTGCTGTTACTTCCTGTTTTTACTTCAGCTTTTGTTAACTCGGTATAATATTCAAACAAATTATATGTTTTTTTGTTTTAAAGCATTCTTTCGTCCCTCAATACAGTGTAGTAGGACCTATTCTTAAAACTGTCTGTATAGTTGTTATCCCAAAATATTTTAACGCTTTCCTTTCTTCCTAAGCTAATGATACTTGTGTATTATAAGAAAATAAGGATCCAACTATTGCCTCTCAACCCCTTCAATCCCACATGAAGTTCATATTAGTAAGGTGACAGAAGTAGTGAATAACAATAAATTCCACCTAATAAAATTTACCCTTCGTCGTAAGTCGTAAGCCTTGATTTCATTAGAATCAACTTAAAATATTTTTCAAATTTAATTATATTCACATTGACCGAGTTTAGCACCCAGGACTGCTTTACAAACTCCATAAATTCTTCCCTCCTACATACTACCCCATTACCCAGTCTTACCTCTCTAGAAGATCCATCAAAAACCATCAACAACCACAATTGTTCCTATTCATCCCTGTTTACTCAGTCTGCTGGCGTTCCTAAAGGCAGTATCCTAGGACCCATTCTTGACAGCAGATATCCCAACCCATCCTAACACCTTCCTTTCTACCTATACTGATGACAGTTGTGTGTTATCAGTCAATAATGATCCTACTATTGACTCTCAAACTCTTCAATCCCACATCAGAGACCTTGAAGCATGGTGTAAGAATTGGAGAATCAAAATAAATTTCAACAAATCCCACCTTTACCCTTCATCTTAAACCTGTGATATCCTGCCCTACAGTGTCCTTTAATAATATTCCACTAGTCCCGGTTGAACAGATTCGCTATCTAGGACTCCTACTTGACAAACGACTAACTTGGAATCCGCACACAAGACTGAAACGACAAGAAACTTTCGCTTACTTCAACACTTACTGGACAGACGCTCTAACCTTCCACTTAACTACAAAAGGCTCATCTGTATTACCATCATAAGGCCTATTTGGACGTACGAAGTTGAGCTTTAGGGCTCTATTAAACCATCAAATTCTTCCCGTGTTCAATCCTTATAATCCAAAATCCTTCGAAAAATCCTCATCGCTCCTTACTTTGTCACCAACAAACTCATCCATAAAGACCTTAATGTCCCATATGTTGCTGATTTGGCCCGTACGAGGTATCATTCCTTCCATGACAAACTCCACTCATACATTAGTCCATTAGTTTCAATCCTTGTTTCCTCTTCCATTCATGACAATCCTCCGAGGCGTCTGAAAAGAAGGTGGCCTCGAGACCTTCTAGTTTAGATTACCTAGTGGAGTGTTCCTAATGGGCATATTCTCTTCATGACTTTTCAAGCAAATTATCTATACTATCAGCCAATTTACTTGATGTATTTACTAATATAGTTGTAAATTTCAATAAATTATTAAATAAAAAACAATCCAATTCAATAGTTTTTAAAATTATTTCAACAGTTTTTTTATTTTTTATTTTTTTTATTTTTTTTTTTTTTATTTCTTTTATTCGTATATATTATTACAATTTGTCATAATAGACAATAATAATAGTGCTACAAGATCTCATTCATACAATATTTACAATATAAACAAAAGGAAAGTCAAATTACATAAAATAAAATCAAAATAAATAAACGTATACAATAACAAAATTAAGTAGACAAAATAAATACAAATAAATGAAGTTAACAAATTAATAAACAAAACATGTCACATACATACCTATGTACAATATTTACAATCAGCTCGGGAACCCCGGACGGGGCTTGTCCCCCCACTTGTGGAAGGACAAGCAGAGCCCAAAGGATCCCAGCGCCTCCCTCTCAGCCGCATCACTGGTAAGAGCCAGCGAAAGCTAAGTGAGGGCGCCATAGCCACAATCACACCGCACTTGAGAGGAGAATCTGACCAGTGTCAGAACTCCAGCATATGTATTTACAATATATCTCGGGGCCACTGCCGTTTCAACCTTCTAGGTGGGTTGTATGGATGAGTGGAGCTGGATAGGGATCGTGCTAAAGGATTAGGATGATGAATGAGGTTCTGATGTAATTTGGAAAATTTGGATGGAATTAGGTCTGAAATAAATGGAACATTAAGGTCGTGGTGCAAGGTATAGTTGGATACATAATAAGGAGCATTTACTATTATTCGGAGGACTTTGGATTGAAAGGATTGAATGCGTTTGATGTTAGAACGTTTAGCTGTCCCCCACAGTTCAAGTCCGTAGGTCCAGATGGGCTTCAGTATTGTCTTATAAATTAATAATTTGTTCTTAACTGTAAGTTCAGATTTTCTGTTTAATAGTCTGTATAACTGTCCGAATCGTCGATTGAGTTCTTTTCTTTTAAGTCTTGTATGTGGGTTCCACGTCAGTCTTTTGTCTAGTAGTAAGCCAAGATAGCGGACTGTATCTGAAGGAGGAATAGGAATATTTCAACAGTAAACGAGGTAAGTGAAAGTCGTGTGTTGCCCGCACCAAATGTTTATGCTTTAAATGCGCTTAATCGGTTGTTCTGTTTGACATGCGTTGGCTCCGGTCAAAATGACCTCATGTTTGTAACAACATTAATTCCAAGCGAACGTACGTTCATAGGAGGCATGAGGCTCTAATGATCTTGTTGATGACAAGCTCCTGTTATTTCAGCGAGTCGTCAGTAGAAAAGTTTTCCTGTTTCCTTTTTCTTCTCATTCCGAGTAATAGCGGCAGAAATATAAGGCCCGTAAAAAAATTACTTCCCCTTAATCCTACGCTTTTCGTCTTCCGTTTTTTTCTTATTCTACCTGATCTGCATGTTCCTATATTCTTTTCCTACCAACCATAATATAACAATACTTCTATAGGCATTATAATCTAACAGTCAAGTACCAACTGATCCATCATAAAACAGCCATATTAACTTATTTCGCTCCAGTCTGAAGTAAGACATGTAGAGCTTATTACAGGAAATATTAGGTCGTTGAAAAAATATGAGCGGGAACAGTGAAAGACTCTTGGTAAGCGACCATTGCAATTATGTTGTATAATTATATATAAATAGTAAAATCATTTAAGATGCACACTCATGAACGCAATATATACATTAGGAGGCCACCTGTATTGTAGTTTATTTATTATTACATTAATAAATCATTTATTACACCTTAGTAATAAATGAATCCTAGAGCCTACTTCATACTTGCTAGTCCAAGCAGTTGCAAATAATTAAATAATTCGATAGATGTGATAATGAAATCAAACATGCTAAATAGTGACCTAGTTATTATGATGACCATAGTTGACATATAGAAAAAAAAGATGTGATGAAACATGACCTATATTAATTCACTATGAAAATGTTTCTTAATTTTTTTTTTTTTTTTTATTACAAATTTTCAAGTGACCTTTAAGATTTGAAACCAAATCCTAAATGGTCAATACATGTTTGCCATAATTTAATAAAAACTTAGGTTACGGAGCGAAATAAAATAAAAAAAGATTAATAAATTTATTAAATAGAGAATGAAATAAAGAAATATGAATGAGAGAGGAAGCTGACTCAAAATAAATAGAAAAAAAAAAAAAATAGTAAAATTAAAATTAAAATAAACTCTGTGAAGTGCCTTTTTTTCAGATTTTACAATGAGCGTTAATGAAAAATTGCTTGATGATCATAAACTTTTCTTTGTCTAACTTTTGTAAAAACATGGCTTCTGTTTCTAGGAGAACCACTACTTCCCTTTGCTTTCTATATTTTCTGCATCGGAATAGAATGCGGCGCGGAGACTTTGCATGTTACGCAATTGCTATCCTTTTCTATTTTCATTAAATTTAGATATTTTTTCGTGCAGCCATGGATAGTCTTTAGTCTTACTAATTGTGAATTTATTTTGTATCAAGTTGTTGGTTCTTGGAGAACCATGGTATTAGGCTAACGGTTGGCTGGGTTTAATAATCTTTACTCTTAAATTGAGACACCTAGTCATATTTCTCCTGCAATTCCTGGACTGTTTCTTTCTGCAGACGTTTTAAAAGGTCTTAGGGAGGTACTTTGGCATTTTCTATAGTAGTTTGTTTTTCCCCGGCAGCTCTATCTGCCGCTTCATTTCCTGACAGTCCTATATTACTTGGTATCTATTGGAAGCTATAACTGTTGCTACTGGTTTGTATATTCCGAATAATATCTAGAGCTATTTATGTTGTTAATTTTTTTTTATAAACATTTTTCAATAGTTTACACGAGGATGCCGAGTCTGTGAGTATAACTATATTGGCGTTAGAGTTTTCTTAAATTAGTGATTCAGAAAAGGCGGCATTTTGGATCTCGAAACGTTAAGGAGTAATAAATAATTTATAATTGTGATAATAAATAAATATAAAAAGAAGTGGAAGTTCCAAATTAATTACTTAATATAATTATACTCTTAAATATTAGAAATTGAAACTAAAATATTGATAATTGAGACGTTGATTTTCAAAAGGTACTAAAGTACATTTTTTACGTAATTTAATTTTTTTTTTTTAAATATATTCTCATCATTTAGTTTCACCTATATCTTCTATTTGATCTGATCTAATGAACACTCAAGTCCTTTAAACAGGCGATTTTGAAATGCAATAATTTTCTACAGGTACTAATTGCACATTCAGTTTCGTTCCAAATCATACTAAAACATTTCATTTCATAACTTTGGTATGGTGTTATTAATACAGTAAAAAAAAAAAATCTAAAATTTAATGCAAGAAGAACCAAATAAGCTGGTTAATTACTATAATAATGTAGATTTTCGCGCTTCCTGTAAAATTTCCTAGAATTGATATAGTACCTTTTGGGACATGGAACCCATATACAAGACTTAAAAGACAAGAACTCAACCGACGATTCGAACAGTTATACCGACTACTCAACAAAAAATCCGAACTAACAGTTGACAACAAATTATTAATATACAAGACAATACTGAAGCCTATCTGGACCTACAGATTTGAACTGTGGAAGACAGCTAAACAATTTAATATCAAACGCAAATCAATATAAAGTCCTCCGAACAATAGTAATTGCTTCTTATTATGTCTCCAACTATACCTTGCACCGTGATCTTAATTTTCCATTTATTTTAGACCTAATTCCATTCAAATTTTACAAATTCCACCAGAGCCTCATTCATCATCCTAATCCTCTAGCTCAATCCCTAAGCAGTTCCATTCATCCATACAACCCACCTAGAAGGTTGAAACGGCAGTGGCCCCGCGATCTCTTGTAAATACGAGTATGTATATATTGGAGTTCTACCATTCAATGTGATGTATGTATGATGTGTATATAGGTACGAGTGATTTGTATAGTTTGTTACCATTTTATTGATTCATTATTGTATATATATTTTATTGTAATTTTACTGCTGTGTAAATATTGTATGAATGTAGTATGTATGTTATTTTTCACCACTATTATTGATGTGCAAATTGGGACAGATTGTAATAATACTCAATAAAGAATGGTTTTTGAACAAAAAAAAAATACCTTTTGGAAATCAACGTCTCAATTTATGTTAATCATCGCCCTGTAAATGCATGTATTTACTAATCATTTTGTCTATCTTACTGATTCATGTATTTATAAATTACGAATCTTACATTAATTGTAATATTTCATGCCATTTATCGCCTTTGTACAATACATATTTATAAACTATCTTCTCTACTTACTAGTTCCTCCGTTTATGCTCACAAATCAACTACTATTTTTGATAGTTCGTGTTGTTCATCGCCCATTAAAACCTGTAATTTATTGATCGTTTTTTTCAACCTAACTAGTTTATTCGTTTATGAGTTACAAATATCTCATTATTTTAAATAGTAAATGTTATCCCTTGCCTTGGGAAATGTATTTATTAAAAGACATCATTTGAGATTCTGGGTTAGAGGATGATTCATAGGGACGAAGGGCACCCCTAGGGACGGGCTTCCAACTCAAGACCCTAAACCATGTCCTCAGCCCTTTACGGAATTCCAAGTACTTTGTGTATAAATAACAATCTGCCTCACTCTGAACGAAACCTATAAATTACTGTCGTATCTCGAACTAGATCAGTTTCGAAATACGTCAATGCTGAGTTATTTCGCATAAAAAAATAACTTTTTTTGTATATTTTATTTATTTTCACAACTGTATATAAAATAAATACAACCCACAAAAGTGCTGAGTTATACCATGAGGTGAAGAGTTGAGTAAGAATTATAGTGATGAAACCACTAAGCAGTAAAATTAAATGTTTATTTAAGTTAGTATCCCGAGGCAATCTTCTTTTTATTCACCTCAGAGGATTATCAGTAAATTGTGGATTTGACAGATTGCGGACAAGGGAGGTATGAGATTAAAAAAAATAAAGTATTGATTAAAGTACTGCTAATACTACCATTTTTCTTCACTTGCAGGAACTATAGATCCTGACATATATCGAGTTTTGATCATTTTCAAAAAGTTTTCCTTTGACGTAGTTGTCGAAATTCATGAACAGGTGGTAATTTGTTGGAGACATGTCGGGAGAATATGGTGGGTGCGGAAGAACTTCGTTGCCCAGTTCTTTCAATTTTCGCACGGTATGTTTTGAAACATGGGGTCTTGCTGCCGCTCAGTGAGATCATGAGGTACCCATGTATCGAGTTTTTTACTTTCCCAATACCTTTAAATGTCTGGAAACGGTAGATGCATTTGCATTAGTTGTGCTGAGAGTCCTTTAACTGTTTTGGTAGGGGTTTCCTTCTACTGTATGTTGAGGCATCGTTGTCTATTACGGACGGAGGTCTTCCTCGGGGCAAGTTTTCCAAGTCGGTATTCCCAGCTGAAAACTTGCAAACCAACGGCAAATGGTCCGTTTATTAACAATCCCTTCCCAAACGCCTTGCAAATATTTCTAGCGTCCTCAGCTGCTGAATGGACAAGTTTATACAAATACATTACTCGAAAATCGCGTGTTTCCATGTTCATATTTGAAGGTATACTAAAAAGTGGGTAATTGATTAGGAAGCTAATGTTTATAATACAAAGGTAGAGGATTAGTAACTGTTTACTTTAAATATGTAAACATTCGGAAGAAAACAACAGAGACCTGCAAAATCCTTTATGTATTTCAGAAACTATAAAAACGGACATTTCATGTGAAACAACCCAATAAATTTAATTATATCATGTTATACTCTTATCGTAGTTTAATAAAATTATTTCTTAAGAAAAAAATTTAGTATGGTGATGTGTTGATTAAGTTGTGTTACATTGATTTTTTCATAAAGTATTTTCTCTCTCTTTTCATTTTTATTCAGATTCTGACTAATATTTTCATAATTTTTGTTATGTTTTTTTTTACTTATTATTACGATTTAATACTTAATACAGGATTCTGGATTTTTGGGGTAGAGAACGCAATATAGAAACCGGGTGTTACCAGTCAGTTTTCAGTCCCGAGTCCGTGACATGTGACAATACCCGATTCTATACAGCCGAGCCGTGTCTCAATATCACCAACCGCCCGATATTACTCTAGGTAATACTTTTATGTAATATTTCAAGGCTATGCCTGTGTTGTGGGAGAGTAGTGCGAGAGTTTGGAGAACGTACGGGGGTGAGATTGATTGATTAATGCTTTATTTATTTCAACCTGGGGAGGGTCTAGACGGTAGGACCACTCCAGCCAATTTAATCATACAGCATAATTTATAACTGTAGTAGCCAGTTGGTAATATATTTTGTTGCATAAATGTTTCATTACGCAATAATGTCAGGAGAGTGGGATGAATGTATTACTAGGCAAATATAATCTGGATCAAAGATACACATAATGCTTTTTCGTGAGCTTGAAATCACTCAATCTCTCTCTCTCTCTCTGTATATATATATATATATATATATATAAAAAAAAAATTTAAAAATAATTGATGTACAAAATAAATGTTTACAATTAAGTAGTTCATTGTAATATGTTTTATAGTAGTGCAGATGTATTCTAAATGTGATTTTTTTTTTCCGAAATGCCTTAAAATAACAATAATATCGTAGGACACTGTCATGTTTCTTCACTGGAACAAATGACTAAACAGAGGATTTTTTTTTTTTTAAGTCGAATGGGATTACCCAAGGTTTTGTGATGATTATCTGGAGAATTCAGCATCCTAGCTGTATAATTGATGTGATGAAAGCATTGACAGTTTAAATATTTGCACGTCGTACTCCTAATCCTGGCTGCGTTGGAAGATTGCGTTAATAATGATCTAAGTGAATGGTGTAAGGATCAATTGGTAATGTCCGCATCCGATCTTTGAGTTCCATAGTCTTTTATTTCTTTAGCAAAAAAAAAAGTTACAACCATCCATCACCATTAGGGAACCTTAGAATTAGTATAATTTAATGCATTATTCTATAAATCTCTTTCCAGTTGCTTGCCAAGTACTAAGGTGATGAAGAAAAGTTTACAGATAGGACTTGTTAAGGATAAGCTTTGAAATTTCATGAGGTGATACGGAGGGGAGCCCTGATGAAACTAAAAAATTGCCCTAACACATCGCCTTATTCTCAGTTAGGGGAAAAGTTAGAATCTCCTCCAAGTTTAAAACTATTTACATCAGAAGAATGGGTTGTGTAGTTGAGAGCACAAAATTTCCATTAAATTGGACTTAAATTCTTATCCACTTTGTGAAGTTAGAGAGGGATTCTCGCCTCTTTAATGCAAATAAATTAATTTTAGAATTCAAAAAATCAAACTTTACCACCCTCCCTCGTAATTTAACATGTTATTAACTGTCTTGAATTACTATTGTCAATATTTTATCATAACTGTTATACATAAATAAATACATATATACACATATACACACATATAAATAGATAGATAAATATTTATTGGATAATGAAAACTGGCATAGATATACCATCTGCCAGGAAGTTGCTCTACTTATATATTCTAAAAAAATATACATTATTGACAGATAAGAATGTGAAAATAGACTTTTACGTTTATCTTTGTATGTATATATATGTATATATATCATTAAAATTAAAATTAAGAATTGTAAAATACCATATATTTGCAAGGCTTCTAATACGCATTGAGTTGCTATATTAAACAGTGTGTTAATCGATCCTTTCTCAGTCTCAATACGAATAGATTTTTTAAAAAGAATAGTTTTATTTACATATTGACAACATACATTTTGAAATAATTTATATTTTCCTTAAATTCAATATTTCAGGATTTTTGTTGTAAACGCTAATTCAACAGTAATAGTAGTATAAAAACTTCACAAAAAGAAAACTACTCATTTTAGTTATTACTTTCACATACCCATATAAGGTGTGCAGCGCAAGGAATTTTTTGGAACCCTAAAATTATCCGAACACTACGTTTTAACGGTAATGTAAAGAAAGAAAGAAAGTAAATTTTATTCTGGGACCTTCAGTCCCCAAAGAATAACAAAAAAGTACAAAACTGTGACTTGTGTCTGGCACAGAAACAAAAACGTAAAAGAAATACAAACTTAAGATATAATATTATTTAAAAAAAATAAGTTAAATAAATAAATAAGATTACTTAATACGCATATATGTTTCATAATTATATAATCATATATGTGTATCTGAAGATATATTACTATTGTGCTTCTTGAGGTATAATAAGGTCATCGAGAAAAACCAGAAGAAAGAAAGAGAAAGATGAATATATATCTAAAAAGTTGTTTACATATTTGTTGTGGTTCTCATTTTAAAATGTAACATGACCACCATTCTAACGTTTTGTTTACAATCAATCTGAAGATGGATGATTGAGAAGATGAAGGAACAGTTTGCTTTTAACTGAGGTTAAAAAAGGTGCTTTGCGTATAGAGGTAGGTATGGAATTCCAGAACGATGTGGCACGCAAACTAAATGATTTTTTAAAGGATGATGTTTGATGAAAAGAAATATAGAGGTTGGTGGACTGGGATCTTGCATTAAACGAATGTACCGATGAACAAGGGATGAGTAGGTCAAGAATGTAGGATGGATTTTTGGTATTGAAAGTACCAAATAGAAAAACTCCCAAGAAATACTGTCGCCGGGAAACTGGATTGAGCCACTTCAATTTGGCATACCTGTCAGAAACGCTGGAGTGCCTATGTACGCTATTAAAATTAATTTAAAAACTATTAAATAACATTAGGGTTGAGGAAAGTATCACAGAATTACAATTATACCTTCGTGTGATTTCCACAAGTCATAAAATATGTTTGCTCCCTGGCGTACAGAATATTTAATACGTTATACATCAGATTCATGATTAACAAAGACAATTTCAACGTTTCATAAAATCTAGGAGGTATTAGGTAGGTGAACACTTTCGTGCATGAAATTAGTATAAACTTGTTAATATAACAAGATATGGCGTTATTATAACAAGTAAATGGTGCTGGTAAAGTAAAAATGATCCTTCTTCTTTTTAAGCTTCCTTCTTTATTGCCTTCTAGCGTAGAGCAGTATCCAGAAAGGAATCCATTCTTCCCTGTTTTTAGCTATGTTCCTTGCCCGTTGGAGATCCTTCCCTCTCGTCCTACAGAGTCGATCAATTTAGATAGGGCGTCTTGGAACGGCCCTAGGTCTTCTGCCATCCGGGACATATTCCTTGGTCCTTAGAGGATCTCTATGATCGTCCATCCTAATAACATTGTCGAACCCTATTAGTTGGCCAATTTCTAGGAGCTCTTCCAGTGGCTCTATCTGCAGTTCCTGACGAATCCTTTCATTGAGAACTTTGTCTCTCCTTGTTTTTTCCAATTGTCCTTCGCAGAAATTTTATTACGGCAGCAGTGATTCTGCTCTCCTATCGGTCTGTTTATACCCAACATTCTGTTCCATACAAAGGTATGGGTATATATATACTGTCTTGAAGATGTGGAGCATGACATCTTTGCCTACTTCTCTCTTCTCTACCACAGTGCTCTGGTAAGGCATATCTCGTGGTAAAGTTTATTTGCCTTGTTAATCGTGTTAGATATTTCTACCTTTCCAGATCCGTCCACTACTGTTCCCAAGTATGTAAAGTGTGTCCCCACATCTAATCCTTCTCCTTGACCGGAGACGTGACTGACTGAGAGGCGCTGGGATTTCCTGATCTCGGGCCCCGACACCCACTTGTTTGATTCGGAGTTCCCAGGGGAAGTTTGTAAATACTGTATATATGTATAAATGTGACCAAGATTATATTATTTTTATCTTTATTTATTCTTCTTTGTACTTTTTTTTTTATTTTGTATTTTTTCCTTTATTTGGTGTAAATAAGGAATGAATGACTTCATATACCACTGATACTCATTGCCCAAGGTTGTGGCAGCTTCTATTATTTCTTAATAAAACAATTTTTTTTAAACATTCTTCTCCATAACAGTATTTATGGATATCTTCTTTCTTCCTTCCAACTTGCAGATCTTACTTTTCCAAGTATTTCTAAGCATATAAAAAGACCCGAGGCAGCTAATGTGAAACATTAACCGTCAATCATTTATGCCAAAATTTGAGATTTAACCATACAATGTTGTTCTTTAATTGATAGGTAAGGAGTTTTTTTTTTAATTAATCGATGTATAAAATACTTTTTTCATGCATAGATTGATTGCGTTTCTTTAGGCATACTTAACGGTAACGGGGAATAAGCTATCCTCATTTACTTCGGGCACTTTATTTTGCCTGAGTACTTACTGATGATCCTATCTGTCAGTAAAAACTCGCGGTATTTATTATTAAGTTTTTAGCGTCCATATAAATTGGGGATGGTTCTGGTTGGAATGTAGCCCAATTTCTGTGTATAGGCCTCGACCAAGCGCTTCCATTGTATTTTATTCGGCGCAATACCGGAGTCCAGGGGGTGGGGGCAGACCCCCAACACTCCCCCCACTATATCATCCTCACACCTCTTTTTCACCGACCCATTTTCAAAGTCCAGCCTTTATAAAGCCATGCCATCGTAGTTTGAATAGTTTATTTTGTTTCTCTTTTTTTATATCCCACTGGTTCCGATGAGTGGATCCCTATTTGAGCAATTTTAAAATGTCTATAACTGGAACGCCGAGGGAGTGAAAAGAAATTCGAATATGCCTGTTGCAATGTATAACGAATCACTTTTTGTTTTATTTTATTTTCTAAGTCTTTTGTTTATTGAATAATACAATAATAACAATAGTGCTGTGGGATTTTAATTAAAATAATTAAATATTTTGCATTTAATTTCAGCGTCATTGATGTGCCGAAGAACATCAATGAAGTGGGAATTAATACAGGTTATGTTGCAAAATAGTGGAATGGAATAATGATCTCCGGGTCCCGGGTTCTAACCGGTTGTAGCAGAATAATTATTTATTTATTTATTTTAGCTTAAGCAAACCTGCCCTCCCCCACTTGATAAACCAGGTACCCGAAAATTAATGAAGGATTTTTATTCAAAGTTTCCTCTTCGATTCCTGATAATCCACCGAGGCGTATGAAAAGATTATAGCCAAGATACCTTTTTGCATAATTATTTATTAGAGTGCTGTCAGCAGGTAGTTTTATTTACATGTGTATTGTGAGTTAGTTAAATCTTGTCTCAAATTTACTAGATGTATTCTTAATTCGAATCCCAGTCCCAACGGGGCTTTTATAAGAATGTAATTATATGGGGATTCACTGACAGGTTCTCCCCCTAGTATGTGAGACCCGTCAGCCAAATGGCGGCAAGTCACAAAATTAGGCGTAAGGAGTGATAACCCTACACTATAAAATACATCACGAAACGTGAATGTAACCTCCCAGGAGATTCTCTGCGAGGCCCAGGGCCTACACGGCCTGTCGTGCCAAGGGACAAAAAAATCTTAATACAGTTCTAAATCTGGATTAATACTCGTATATTAAATAAAAAAATAAAATAAAATAAATTGTGAGACAGAACTAAAATGCCGAATTAAGATTACAAACATTTTACTACTTAAATACCTCAAAAATAATTAATTGTTCATTGATGGCAGCATTGAATAAAATGGGTAAATATAAAGTATTAAAAAATTATAATTATTGTAGAAGAAAACCGCAGACATTTTTTCCAAAGTCATCATTTTATTTTTCGCAATGAAGAATATTAATATAGAAGTATGATACATCGTTGGAAAGCTGAAGAGTTAAAAAAAAAACACCAAAGTAAAAACTTGTAGAAGAAATAACAGAGTGACAATAGGGCATAACATTAAGTGATTGTGATAGGTAATATTTTCTATTATTATACTTTTCAATCTTAAATAAATGTTTTCTTCGAAACAAACGCTTTGACAACTAACTTAAGGTGGAAATATTATTTCGGTTTATTAATTTATTTTGGAGGGAGGGGAGGAGGTCATAAGGATAGTAATAAATATGTGCAGCAGTATGGCGTGGAAATATAAAAAAAAAAAAAAAACTACATATAAAAAAAAATGAAAAAAAATTATCCAACAGCCAAAGATGAATAAGATAATTAGGCGTAAATGATATAAACTTGAGTGAATCGTATACATAATTGTTAAATTATAAAATGAGAAAAGAATGTTTCAATCGAAACAGAAAATTGCTTTTTACTAACATTTACCTATATATGAAATACAAAGTAGAGGAAATTATTGCGATCGTGAAAAGTTTCGAATTCCATTTTTCGACGGATATAAATGTTTAAGGCTAACATGAGTCCAAATGGCAAAATCTCGAAAAAAGTTCTGTGTATGTGTGGGGTAAGTCCAGTAAGTAATGCAACTAACACAACATGTTAGTTGATGTTACAGCAATTTTTCATCAAAATCGGCAACCAGAAGAGCCATTTTATGCCATGCATTTCGCAAATTTTTACGATTTTCTCAAAAAAAGCCTCTGATTTTTATTAAACTCGCTATATTGATGTAAAATTTAAAGGGCTTAATATTATATAAGTTTCATTCTGATTGATATATTCTGATAGGGCTTAAATGCGGATATTTTAAATTCTCTTCTAATACACAACCTTTACTTTTGTACATTCCAAAAGATTAATCAAATCATCTATATGGCATTGAAGAAGGATGGCTAAAAATACAAGTGGACGAATTTCATGACCAACTAAAAGATAAAGGATCAAAAATATTTTTTAATGTAATTTTTGTTTTGTTGATAATAAGTAATATATAATATACCGTTGTAAACAGAAAGATTTTAGAAAAAATAATATCTGATACACAAAGTTCTAAAAGGTAATATAAAGTGAGAAATATGGAATAAACTTATTACGTATTGACAATTTTATATAGTTAAATTATTTCATCTAAATCATATGTTTCCAACGAAAATGAATACACGTTTTATTAAAACCAACTTAAAATATTTTTCAAGTTGAAGTATATTAAATTGATTTTTGCAAGCCCCTTTCGTTTACTACAGCACTTACTGGACAGACGCTCTAACGTTCCACTCAACTACAGAAGGATCATCTACATGACCATCATAAGGCCTATCTGGACTTACGGAGTTGAGCTTTGGGGCTCTACTAAACCATCAAATTCTTCCGGTATACAATCGTTACAATCCAAAATCCTTAACGCTTCTAACTTTGTCACGAATAAGCTTATCCATGTTCCACATGCTGCTGATTTGTCCCGAACCAGGTATCATTACTTCCATGACAAACTCCAACCAAAATAGTTTCATCCTAGCTTCCTCTTCCATTTCTGACAATCCTTCGAGGCGTCTGAAAAGAAGATAAGATTCTGGCTTGGATCTATTAGAGTGCTATTGCAGTTTCTCTTCGTGTCTTTTTCATGTGTTTTATCTAACACCTAATTTACTAGATGTATTAACCAATATAGTCGTAAATATCAACAAATAAAAAAGATTTTAACAGTCGAGGTAAGTGAAAGTCGTGTGTTCCCCGCACCGGATTTTTTTTTTCAATTTTAAGTTAATTTCAATTTCTATTTCAAGAAGGGTGTTAAGTTAATGTTGTGTGTAGTGAGCACCAGATTTTTAAAAATTGTATGAATAACGGATAATTTATAATTAAGTAGTTAACAATAAGTAGGATTAAAAGGTTCAATCTGATTTGAACGTTTCTGAAAATTCCCGATTGAGAAAATAAATTGAATTTGGGAGGTAGTGGGTGAAAGAGTGATGGGGGTTCGGTAGAAAGGTGGTGGAAGACTACTTGTTGGTCCCCAGCCACAAACATCCCCAATCCGACAAAGCCATAATTTCCCCTGTCTCTTTCCCCATGGCTTTTGGTCTTCAAGCTCTTCCTGCTCTATCCCAATAACGGATACCAATTAAACTTTAATTGGGCAAAATGCTGAAACAAATGATTACTTAGTTCTAGATAACGGTAGTGTTTTAATTGAAATGATATTTTATTTACTTTCAAAAACAAGATTGGTAAAAAAAACTTTAAGTTTTTATTGTTTCATTCAAAGCATTTTATTTCTTAGCAGCTTTTCACTCTTTCCAACTAATCTTTTCTAATTCAATATTTTATAATCTGGTGCGCACAACACGCGGCTTTAACTTACCTTGCTGCTTAAAAACCATTTGTTTACAAAAAAAAATTTTTTTTTAAATTATTTTATTTATAAATAATACAATATGCCACAATCATGGGCAATGAGTATTAATGCTATAAGAAGACATTCATTCCTCATGTACAGTAAATAAAAAAATAAAATAAAAATTACAAAGAAGAATAAATAAAAAATAGAATTAAAAAATAAAATAAATATACGGTGTTCTCAAAACAGGACATTCACCTAACCCCGTTTAAAATAAATTGAAGATCTATTAAAAAAAGTTTTTTTTTTTAAATTTATTTATTTAAAGAAATTCAAAACTGTATTGATTCAATTCAACAAGTAAATTTGATTAATATGAGATTAAGAGACATGATTGTCCTGTGAAGAAACTAAGCATTGGTAGAACTCCAAGGTCTCTTGGCCATCTTATTAAAAAAAAATAGTTAGTTAAAAAATAAGGTTATTGAAATAAGGTAATTATTTTTTAAGAAACCTTTTATCTTACCAAAGAACACACCTAACTACCGACAGGGATATGTTGTGTTTTAATACTACAAGTTTACATTTAAATTACATTATAAAAATTTTAAACTATAGTGATCAACGCTGCCTTAAAATTGTAGCTCTAGGCATGAAAAACGAAAATTGTAGGTGGCGAAAGGAATGGTTAAAACTAGCAAATGATTTAGATTGTCCGTTTGATAGGGAGTTCGTATCGGTGGCGAGGTGGAAGAGTCAGGTCGTTAATTTAATAGCTGCACCCAAGGAAAATTTTAAAAAAGAACTAGGAATCTCCGTCAGGCGTGCCGAATATTATCTAATCTATTAGAAGCTAGAAGACTATAGTGTAGAATACATAAATGATGAAAACAATATAGAGTTAATAAGAATGGTTTTTAAAACTAGAGCCGAAATGATATCCTTAAATTGATAACCATGGTTGAGGGAAATAGTTTACACATGTTCAATTTGTAACAGTAAGGAGGACGAAAAAATAACCCATCTATTATGTAAGTGTTCGGCATTTAATTATTAAAGAAAAAATATTTTGGGAAGAGTATTTTAACCAAAAACAAAACAATAGAAATTTTAAATGGAAAAATTGGAACTTATTATTTATATTTATGAAATGTGGTGTAAATCATAGAGACTATTTAATAAAGGAATTAAATTACAACAAATAAATAAACAGACTATAAGTTGTCACACATAAGTTATATTAATATTTTGTTTATTCTATGGAAAACAAGTAGATTATCCCGATATCTTTCAACAATGATGTATAATTTTTATTTATTATTTGTTATGTTGATTGTGAGTTTTTTGTTTTGTTTTTATAATAATATATATAAATAAACTAACTTCCTGGCAGACGTAAATCCATGCCAGTATTCTGTGTTCTTTAGACATTGTAAAGAAACATGTAAAATTTATGAATAAAACAAGTTTATCTATACATCTATCTATCTAAAGGTATAGTTGAATAAATTTTAAAGGATTGTATTCAATTTCATTTGAAACATGTGTTTTTAGATTAAATAATATAACAATATAAAATTTTCATGTAAAATATTAACTGAAGTTTATGCCCTATTCGTCACTCACCATTAACTTTTACATCTTTGAGTATATGATTACATATTTTCTAAAATGTCGGATTTTAGACTATATTCTCATTTTAAGGGTTTGAATTCTAAATCTCCTAAAAAATGTTTTCTTCTTTCATTTGGTATCACTTGTTTTTTTGTTGGTGCAGATCAAGTAGATATATTTGAGTTTTTTTATGAAAATTATGGATAAAACCAAAACACTCAAAATTTGATTTCCCACTCTAACAATTGAGAATCGGACTATAGGTCATATAAATTTTTTGTTCAATTTAGACTTAGTATCTGTTCTCAAAATATAAAAAGTCATTTATGTGACACCCTATACACATACTCAAAAAAGTCTCCATACACCCATAAATTGTTTGTTTGTTTATTTATTTAACGTCACTTTATGCTACTATAGCTAATCGGAAAATCCTTCAGTGGGAGTCCTAAATTTTGCCTATCCAGGTTTTATTAGGATAGGGAACTTTAACGAGTACCTGACATCGCACAGGCTCGGGACCACCTTTTAACGTCCCCTCCGAAGGACGGCGAAACTAAGGATTTTTTACTCCCATTAAAAAATCCTAGGACCACCTGCGGGTTTGAACCCGTGACCTTTAGCATGGGAGACTGTTACGCTAGTCACCCAACTACAAGTGATCCCACCCATAAATAAATTCTTAGTTTTGAAAGTTGAGGTTGTTTTCCTCCACACTTTTGATCTTCCATCTGGCCCAAAAATATTAAATTTGCATCCCTAAGAGAATATGACCCGTTTTCAGAAATTTTTGGGTTTATTTACAAACACTCTAGCAAATTACAGCCGCTTTTTCTGATCCAACTTACTGCAGAAGGGCTTTCTTCTTGCGTCTCGTCCACTGTATCTTTTTCTTCTTGGAATATTTTTAACTGTTTCTGGGTGGACTTGAATGCCATACTACCTATTTATGATGACCATTGATGATGTGACCATGATAAGGTGTCGGTAGTGTGAGGATTTGCATAGACTTCAGCAAGGATGGCACGCTTCCACCACGTGTTTTATCCTCTAAAGATTTGAACTCTCTATGTCTTTGTAGTCTATACTGTACAGTAGCATGTGACTTATTCAACATATATGCAATTTTTGTTATAGATAAGCCCTGCGAACCACGATCTCTCTCAAGTCACGAGAAACGCGCATATTAATAAGAAATCAGTTCCTCAGGCCCAAGTAAAGTTAATACTAAACTAAGATTTATACATATAACACTGGAAAGACGGTCATAGTACAACAAATAGGATTAATATTAAAAGTGTATAGAAACTATTTTGACCTACCAATAACAAATATTATTAATTTATTAATCGGGGAGCCCGTGGCTAAGTGGCTAACGCGCTAGTCTCTCGTGCTACAGGTTCTGAGTTCGAATTCCAATCCCGGCGGGGCTTTTATAATGATGTAAAAAAATGTGGATTCACTCACAACCTCTCCCCCGGGTATGTGAGACCCGTCAGCCAAAGGGTGGCCACTCACCAAATTAGTCGTTGGGAGTGATGACCCTACACTAAAAATTGCATCGTGAGACGTGAGTGTAAACTCACAGGAGTTTACACCGCAAGGCCCAGGGTCTTCACGGCCTGTCGCGCCACTGGAAGAATTTATTAATGATGAAATGAAAAAAAGTAAATATATATTTTTATCTAATATTAGTATTAATAATTTGTGCATTAGGAAAAAGTCGAAAATAAATAGCTATGCAAAATAAAAGCATGCTGTATGGAAACTTTTATAAGTGAGTGTATATCATCATGTAAATGAATCTCAAAAACCTATTACCCATTACCTCACTGAGGTATAAGGCAATATTATAAAATAAACCTTTTATAAAATATGTTATCTAAGATAAGAAATTGTAGAAGGTAAAGGACAAAGTATGTATAATAATTCATATTGTTATCTCATTTATTCTAAAATAAATATTTCCATCGAAACTCAAAGTATTTATTTATTTTTTATTTAACTTTATTTCAAATTTTTAGATTTAACTTTAACGAGGTAGTTGCGTAAAAGCCGTTTGTTGCACGCACCAGATTGTTTATTAAGGATCTTGGAAATTATCCTTATTTCAAAATATCGGTTCCAGTAACTGGCGGATTGAGGAAAGGAAATGGCAGTGCGGGGGGAAGGAAGTGTGGTTGCTGCCAAGTGTAAAGGATATTTGCTGGGATTTATCGGCATTGGCCATGATTCTCCATTTTCTGGACCATGCCTCATGGAAGCGGAAATAGGCCTGGATAGCACTGGAGAAGAAGATGGTCGCTTCGTGTGAGATAAATTTGGCGTCGTCCACTAAGGTGCTGTATACAGTCTAGGCAGCAATGTTTCTCGACCAAATTCAGAATGGATAACCAATAGAACAATCAGTTAAAGGATAATTAAGTTCGATAGAAATCATCATAATCGGTAGTCAACCAGTGTAATAATTTTTTGGGAAACATAATATAATTTGCTACACTCAATGACTAGAACTATTTATTCAATACACACAAATTAAACATAAAGGGTATAGCCGGGTAAGTATTATGAATCTGTCCCCGGGGCTATTTTTACTCAAACTTAGGGGATTAGTTTGGTGTCAAATAAAAATAATTCACCTACATTTTTAATTTTTTAATTCAAACGGTTTTCGAGATTAAAAAAAAAAAAACTCTTTTTTCGATTTTATTATTATTTTTTTTTTTTTGCGAAATTTGAAATTAATTAATTATGATTTTATACCTGGTTCTTAGGAGCCAAATACATAAAAAAAAAAGATATGATCATGAATCTTAAGCAAAAAGCCGATTTTTTAGCGGAAGAAAGAAAATCAAAATATATTTCTTTTTTGAAATATATCAAGTTTTGAAATTTTGAAAGGTGTCAACCATGGATTTTTTTTTCTAAAAACGTCTCTTATACTCTACTATACACAGGAGTTTTTTGAAGTAGTGGAACAATATGAAAAAAATTAAAAACTCATTTTTTTCTGAAATCTTACTTTTTAACTTATATAAATGTTTCCCACCTAAATTCAGAATTACAAAACTTATGAAACATTTACAATCATTTTACTATGAAATTATAGAATAAAAGCTGTTTTTCAAAACGTGCTCCTGGCTATCATTTCTTCTAAGATCTCGCTTGCTTAGGCATTTTCTCTGGCGAAGATGTATTTTGGGTTAAAAAGTATTTTTTTTACACATTTTCAATAAGTTTCTAAAAACGCAAGATTTCAGAAAAGAAATGGGTTTTTAATTTTTCATATTGTTCCACCACATTAAAAATTCGAAAATATTCTTGAGTACGGAGGAGCGTAAAAGACATTTTAAGGCGAAATTAGGTGAGTGACCACTCATGTACATTTTGCATATTCATTTTCAATTTTTTTTTAATTTGCTAGTCTTTTCTAATGTCAATTTCTAATATTTACATTTTTTCCCTCTTCAGTTATTTAAATTTGTATTTATTTATTTCTAATTTCTACTTTGTTTAATAATTTTGATTCTAAATTCCTTGCAAATACATAAGGAATAGAAAGGCTTTGGGAAAGTTCGAAATAAGAAAAGATCATTCCTCTTCTGCTTACCAAATAAGACGAAACTTCTTATCGTCATATTTGGCGGAATATATGTAAATACAAGAAACAAATATCAAGATTTATTTATAATTTATAATGCAAAAGGAATGTGGGCCTTACTACCGACATACCTATATTCATAAACATGTACCATGTACCTAATAATAATCTGCAATTTATTACAACCCCTGAGGACGGGGCATATACCCTAAAACTATGCCTGATAAAATTTAGTTTCAATAAATAATCAAATTTAAAAAGTTTCTCCACTGGTAACCAACATATTCATCTGTTTTATTTCTTAGCATTAGATTATGTGAAGAAGTCGATAGTAGGGATAGGAACACCATTTTTAATGATAGTAGTTGTTTTTTAAATAATATTGGTTTACATTGACTCCTGCCTCCATTTAAGTTTAGCTTGCAGGAGCTAGGAGGGAACAAAACGAGCCAGAGGAAACGGTTTGTTTGAGGTGGACTGGCCACAACAAGGCACACCGCTGGATCTAGCCTTCTCCATCTTCTTCATCGTCGATCCTTGTTGCCTTCTCTTCCGAGCCATTGGCATCTAATTCGCAAACAATCTAATCCCCTCCGAAACACAAACGCGTTAATAAAACTATTATAGTCTAAGATCCGAACTTGAAACTATCTGCACCGAGCTGATAATAGAATGAAACATATCTTTTAACAAATTTAGTGTATTAGAAAATATGTTAAGAATGGGTTGTCTAAAAAAATCCTGGACAGACTATTTGTAATTATTTAAAAAAAAAAGAAAAGATTTTTTAATTAAATAATCAACTGGAGTGCTGTCAATGGCCAACTTCTCCACTCATGCCTGAGAGTGTGTGCTCTAGCGCCCTCACTCAGCCTCCACTGGTTGGACTAGTGACGCGGCTGACTGAGAGGCGCTGGGATCTCCTGATAGTGTGCCTAGGCATCCATTTATCCATTTTTGGATGCAGAGATTCGATTCGGAGTTCCCAGGGACAGTATTTAAATATTGTATATAGGTATGAATGTGGCCAAGATTATAATTATTTTATTTTATTTTATATACTTTATTTTATTTTTTTATAATTTATTTATTTTTATTTTTTTTTGTTATTTAGGTTAACTTATTTTATTTTATTATTTTTTTGTTTTACTTTGCATATATGGAATGAATGACTTCTTTTATTTCTAATACTTATTGCCCGAGATAGTGGCAGATTGTATTATTTCTGAATAAAGCACTATTATCAATAATATATTAAACTGGTTAACTGTCCTTACTTCCCCATATTTTGTTTCTAACATTCTTTCAATCGTTTTATCATTCGTCATTATTTCCGTCTTCGCGGATGATATTTTTAACTCTGCTTTTTGGCTATTTCTTGTAGTTCTTCAATTTTCAAATTGCGTCTTGTTTATTTTCTGCCATAAGAGCCATGTCATTCGAGAATGTCAAACACCTGACCTCTACTCCATTCCTACCACCTAATCGTACCCCTGTCTTATTTATTTCCCAAAACGTTTAAAAAATGTTGTCCAATATAAAATTAAGAAGAACAGATGATAACCCATCACCTTGTCTTCATCCAGTTTTTATTTGGAAAGGTTCGCTTATTTCTCTCCTGAACTTAACATTCGAGTAGGTATCAGTTAACGCCACTTTAATTAAAATCAATGTTTTTCGATACAGCCCGTATTCATCCAAAATTTTTAATAAAACCTCTCTATCCACCGAATCGTATGGAAATTCACAAAGGTGTTATGGTTTATTTATTGGAATAATTATAAAGAATATAATTTTATCATTCCCCTCTGATACATATTACAACATATGAGAGAATGAGCTAAATTGTGGGTAGAATTATGAAAAGGAAGCCGATGAAAATAATAGAAGGTAAAAGAAACAAGGATATGTCCAAGTAGGCTAAGGAGAAAAAGGATCGCCTCCGCCCCAGGTCCCAGCCAAGAGATCAGGAGGAAGACCTAAAAGAAAACGGATTGATAAAGATAAATTGAGAAGGCTTGGAAGGGGACGGCCGCCACAATGGATGGAGAAGGATGGTTTAGGTATTGTCTGGGTTCGAGGCTCTATAGACAAAGGATTTTTCCCCATTGATTATGACAGACCACAATATAAGTCGTTATTCGGCCCTCAATGCACTCGACACACGAACGGTGGACAACAAAAATTATCAACTAAATGCAAGAAATAGACATTTGTTGAATATTTTTTTCTTACTTTCACTTATCTGTATAAAAAACATGTTTTATTACGGCTTGTTAGCATCGATACAAACAAACGGTAAATATGAAAGATGTAAAGAAATTAACAAACACCTTAAAAAGAAAACCGCTGACATATTCTTTCATGCTAAATTTTATTTTCCACTCATAAGAACTGTAATATATATGCATAATATGCGGTTAGAAAACTAAAAAAAAAAAAAAAAAATCTGGTGAGCGCAACACACGACTTTCACTTACAACCGTTGTTAAGCCCTGTCAGACCATTTTTATCCAAATAAAACCTACATGATATTAAAGCTCATTAAATTTAAACTTTCGGCATTAAACTGTCAGACTACTTTAATCAGAATAAAACCTACATCATTTTAAAGGCTATTATAGTTTACATAGATATAGCGAGTTTAATCAAAATCGTAAAAAGTTTAAATTGCATTATATAAAGTGGCTCTTCTGCTTGGCTGACTGATGGAAAACTTGCTGTGACATCTCAGGCATAAACGCTCTTAAAATAAAAAAATTCAGTTTTATACTGAAAATCGTTTTCGCACTAGTCATACCACATACGCACGCATGGACACACAGGCACACAGACGTTTTTGTGGGACTTGGTTCCTTGGACTCATGGGACCCTAAAACGCGTATTTCCGTTGAAAACTGGAATTCGAAAATTTTTACGATCGCAATACTTTTCCTTACTATATGTTTCATATACAGGTAAGTTAAAGTAAAAGAATTTAATTAGATAGTATTAGACATGCGGCTATTTCATGATAATTACGATTATGTTTCTATTGGGACTTAGCAGACAATATTTGTTAACATCACCTATACCAATTTAATTTTTACTTTCACCTACCTATATATGAAATGGAAAGAATTGCGACTGTGATAATTTTCAAATTCCAGTTTTAAATACGCGTTTTATGGTCCCTGGAATCTAAATGACCAAGTCGCGCTAAGGGTCTGTGTGTGTGGTTGATCCTAGCAAGAAAACGAAATATCGTACGAAAGTAAAATTTCATCTTTCTGGAACATATATGCCTAAGATGTTAAAGCTACTTTTTCATCAAAATTGGCAAAACTAGAAGTGCCATTAAATACCAAGCATTTTGAACTATTTTATGATTTTTTTTTCTTATTTAAAGGGCTCAAACTGTTTTGAATAATTTCGTTTTATCGATGTCAAATTTAATGGTCATTAATATCGTATAGGTTTTTTTTTTCTAATTTAAATAGTCCGATAAGGCTTAAATGCCGATATTTTAAATTTTATTTCTTTAGTGTACCTTTAATATTGTATATTAAAAAAGAATAACCATATGATCTAGTTTGAATCGATTAAAAACGGGTCGATCGATATTCAACTATAGGAGAAAAGAGCAAAAATATATATTTATTTTTTTTACAATTTTTGTGTTTTGAAAATAACACAATCATATATATAAATACACAGTTGAAAAGCTGTGATTTAGAAAATATTACCTTACACACGAAATTTTAAAAATTGATAGAGAGTGATGAAAATCGATAAAACTAGATAATAGTTGTAGATAATTTTATATAATTCAAAAAACACATGGTCCATCGAAACTCAATGTAATTAATTCTTTAACAGTTTATTTTATCTCTAAATGTATTTTCATCTTTAACTTTTTTTTTACCTAACTTTAAAGTTTAAAAATTCCTTATTGATGTTTAGGAGGCAAGTGAAAGTCTTGGAGTTACGCATACTAGTTTTTAGTTGTATTATATAAATATGTAAACGTTAAAAACAACTGAAAGTTAGTTTAAGATAAAATGAAAGCTAGGGCTCCCGTCCTGTACACCAATATGTCAGTCACTTTTGAATAAATCAGGGCTTAGAACACGCAAACCTAGTTTCTGATTTACTGTTGATCAATCACCCTAAAACAACTAGCCAATTTCTATGTAAAGGATGTAAATTCATTCCATTTGAAAACAGAAAAAATTACATAATTAACATGAAATGATGAACATCATTTAGTGTGTCAATAAAGTATGTATTAGTTAATTTAAAGTAAATAGATATTTCAAAGAGCTAAAAAAAGCCAATTTTTTATAAAGTAAAGACAACTATGTAATTAAAAAATATAAATTCGAAATTTAATTGGTATATCGTTATGTAGAATTTTAGAACTAATTTTGGAACATTGAAAGAAAAAAAAAGGAGATTTTTAATTTGAATTTCTTAAAATACTAATGAAAACAAAATGATGGAGTTTTGTTGACCGTTGCGAAATAGATGAGGAAGATGGTTGGGGATGCGTAATAATTAGAAACACACATTTAAAATAAGTGTTATTTTAATTATTCCGACTATTTGGCTTACAATGTGGCTTCATCAGGCTAATTGGTTGTTATCTTGATTTCTATTAGCCCTGATGAAGGCCCATATTGTAGGCCGAAACGTCGGCACATAATTAAAATAACACTTATTTTAATGTGTGTTTCTATTTGACCGCACCCAACCATCTCCTCAAAATGAAAACAAATACACACAAGATCATTTAATTTCCGTTAGTTCAATTATTCAGTAAAACATTTCTTTTTCGTACTTTGGAATTTCCCTGCTGGCTAAAATATTACCTTGGTGTCAGATAAAGTGGTGGAAAACACCGGGTAAAAAAAGAGGAAGAGAAAATAATAAAAAGATTTATTTTATAAAGGTTTATTTAAAATACTACATCTACTTAATGCTTTTTGTATTGACATTCTTGAGATACTGTTTGCATATTTTGCTTGCAGATAAATTAAATATTTTTCCTTCTCACATTCTAAACTAAATTAGGATCTACCACCTAAACTACATCCGAAACCCCCCCCCCCTCCCATTCATAATTGATAACTTACTTATAACTATACCCCAGTCAAATAATTTCAAGATTATCATCAGTTGAATGGATATTCTCAGGCCAAGTTGAAACTAGATATACAGTACTAAATTGAATGAATTGTTTTGTAACGAATCCATTACTAATCAAATTTTTTATTTGAAATTTATAAAGAATTTCTATGTCAATATTTGTCTATCACTTACCTATACATAAAATTTATAGTAAGGTAAAGTATTGAAATGTAAAAAAGTATGAAAATTCTAACTCGAGTTTTTACAAGTTTAGGGTCCGCTGAATCCAAATGACCAAGTCCCGAAAAATGTCTTTATGGCGAAAAGCTGTTTGTAGTAAGTCTAGGCACAAACGAAGAGTCGGATAAAAACTCGAATATATTTAAGACAATCATAAGCCCTCAAATGTTACAGTAAACATTTTAGAACAATCGACGAAACAACAAGGTTCGACAATGATGCACTTCGACTTTATAACATGAATTTATTTATATTTAAAACTTGTCATATATACAATATAATCGTAATTGCTTATTGTTATTGCTTTCTTGTTTTGAGCCTGGCAAATAAATAGTAGAATATGTGAGTGAGATTTGTTTTACTAATATGGTTACTGTATAATTTGTTAAATTTAACAGGTCGGCTCCGAATAGATGGGCTAAAAGACCATAATTCTATTAATGTTTTTTTTTTGTTTAAATTGTAAGATTATTATATTTTTGTTGTAATATGCTGAAATAACAGTTATCTATCTGCCTATCTATCTATCTTAATTATGCAAAATTTAAATGATCTATGAGCGGAAATTATTATAGATGTTATTAAAACGCCGCAAGGATAACAAAATTGTACCCTTGGACGACCTTTCCCTAAAGCACCAACTCTGGAAAATCTAGTTGTCTTAAAACTGACTCAATTAATTTATTTTTGCAGAAAATTAACTGCTCAAATAGTCAAATCGACTAAAAGTTAAAATTAAATTTGAATGAGTTCAACTATTATATACCGAATGCCTTTTTAAACGCTTATTTATTGATAAATTCATTAGTAAACAAATATAGTAAAAAAAAAATAAAAAAATGTTAACACACATAACTCTTTGATAAAAAGAAAACTGAAAAAAACTTTATCCTCGAAAAAATTAAATAAAAATGCGTTCTTTTTTTTTAAATGTAAATATAATTGAAATGTTCATAACAACAGCATCATTATTAAAGTAGTTATAGAAATTGAGTATAATAGGCTGAAAATAACAACCAATTTATAATAAACAAATTATAAATTTAAAAAAGTTGATAATGTTAAGTCATAAAAGTTTTACAATACATAATTTAATAAAACAGTAAGCTTTTACTTTTATAGTTCCTGATAAAAAGGCACATAAAACTGCATTTTCTCTACCCCCGTAGGATACGGTTCCTAAATAATAATATTCTCCTTAATTCTTACGTTAAAGTTTCTGGGTTTAAGATGCGAAGAAGGTTATATTAATACAAAGAAATAACCAGGATATCCACTTAGACCATTGTTTTTTTTTATTTTGCTAGAATTATATTTATTTTAAATTCTCCAACATGTTTCTCTAATACCAGTATCCTCTTAAAACCAAAATTATCTTCTATACTGACCGTAAATTACTTAAATTTCCTCCATTGAATACTTATCACTGTAGCAGAATTTACTACTATTAATTTTACTTACCCATATATGAAATATATAGTAAGGGAAAGTATTGCGATCGTGAAAATTTTCGAAATCCAGATTTCAACGGAAATACACGTTTTAGGGTCCCCTGAGTCCAAATAACGAAGTCCCGCAAAAAGGTCTATGTGTGTGGTAACTCCCGGGCAAAAACGAAAAGTCCGATGAAACTGAAATTTCATATTTAAGACAACTATACGCGCGAGATGTTACAGAATCTTTTTCATCAAAATCAGCTGACCGGAAGATCTACTTTATACCATGCATTTTGCACCATTTTACGATTTTCTCAAAAACGTCTATAACGATTTTGAATAACCTCGCTATGTGGATGTAAAATTGAACGCGCTTCAATATTATGTAGGTTTCATTCTGATTAAAATAGTCTGACAGGGCTATAATGCCGATATTTCAAAATTGTTGAGCGATTTTAATTTAAAAATTTTTAAATATTTAAATTTGATAAAATTGATATTTAAATTTTTTGCACATTTTTCACAAATTAAATTAAATTTTTGATTTTAAGGAAAGCCGAAATAATTACAAATATACTTGAAAAATGGTTGTTTATTCTAGATATATAAATAAAAATTCTCTCTCTCTCTTCTCTTCTCTCTCTCTCTCTCTCTCTCTCTCTCTCTCTCTCTCTCTCTCTCTATCTATCTCTCTCTCTCTCTCTCTCTCTCTCTCTCGCAGAGAACCGTCTGAAAGTAGTGTAAGTAATTTATTTATTTTTGCGAGTAATAAATTGTATAAATAAATTTTGTATGGGATTGGGATATGCACTAATGAGAGACGCCTTGGAATTGTAGCGCCGCTATTTATGAGCCAGTTGTAAAGCAATCAATTATGAAGTTGTGAATCTCTTAGCACACTTGAAGTAATTCCTTCTTAATAGCTTAGTTGACAAATAATCCTCTAAAGCGGTAATTAGCTTTTAATCTTTCCTTTATTGCGTGTAATAAAAATAACCTTATTTGTATTATTAACAAGGGATTAACAACGGCATATCTCAGTCAGTTCTATTAAGATTAAAAGAACTACTCTCGAATACATAAAAGAGCCTAAATTTAGCTGTAAATACTTCATTACAATTCAGAATTTAAGCTTTATAGTAGAAAGCGATTTAAATGTAATAACTGACTCATAAAAATGGATGATATTAATATTAAATTTTAATTCCATTTTCAAAAGAAGAATTTATTTCGAAAGTTAATAATTCAGCGACGTTTTTATACTAATGTTTTGTGAGTTAAATTATTTTATATTTTTCTCTTCATTTAAATAGTAATATTAATTATTTTTTAGCTAAGATGAAAACTAGAACAAAATATGACAGTACTCGTGAATCCACAGGCATACACATATATTAATATTTTAAAAATATATAATTTTGTTCTTAAACATTAACGTATCGAGCATTAAAAAACGATTATCTGGCCAAAAAATGAAATTAATAAAACACAAAACAATCTCTTGAGATATAATAATAATTTTAATGAAAAAAGAAAAGTTCCACGCAACCAACCACATAAAAAATTCTGGTGCAGCATGATATTCAGCACCATTAAGTGACTCGGGTTTTATAACCGTTAGTCATTTGTTGTTACTTCGATTTATTGCATTTTTTTTCGAATATCTTTTTCTCTTAGGTTTTTCTTCACTTGAAAAAATAAGTATCTTTAATAAAATCCTTTTAAATCTGTGAAGCGATCTTTCCAGAGCTTTGTCTTGTTTAGAAAAAGTCTGCCTCGACAAAATTTGGTTATAAAGATGCATCTCGAGGAAAAAAGTGGATTTTACTCTATTTAGGAAATCAGCTATTATTTTGAAACTACTGTAAATATAGTTTATAAAGACTTTGACACGTTGGACTCCCTGTTGGAAGACCGCCAATGCTAACCCCCTTCATCATAGTTATTTGAGAGAATCTACTAGGACTTATAGTGCCAGGCTCTAGAGAAACTTAAAGGACCTAGGATCTATATGAGCTGAGTGAGAATTATAACTTTATCGCTCCCTTATATATTATTATTATAGCATAAATTGCATTATTTCCGTATTGAAGAGTTAAATTATAATTATTTTAAACGCTCCCAAACTAAAAATGGAACAATAAAAAATGAGTTATGATAAGCATTATGATTGAAGATACTAAGCCATCAGTTCACTCTATCGTTGTATTGTTTACCAATAAATATAGATTTAAAACACTTACACATACTCAAAAAAGTTTCCATACACCCATAAATGAATTCTTAGTTTTAAAATTGCTGAATTATTGAATCCAAATTACTCATCTATATAGACATGTCGTCAATGCCAGCCTGCGTCACTCATTCTGATATTTACATATAATAAAGTATTTGTATTCTTTATTTCCTATTGATTTTGTCAATTACTGTTCCTTGCTGTGTACTATGTTATGTTTCTTTATATTGCTTATTATGTAATTCAATCTTGTATTTACTTGCCTTAATTTTATATCTTGTATATATGTATTCTTGTATATTAGTATTCTTTATTGCTTTTGGTTTAGTCAGTTACTGTGTACTGTTTTACTGTTTCTTGTTATTGTTTTTTTTTGTATTAATTAAGTATTAGATAATTCAATTTTGTATTTGCATGCCTTAAATTTATATCTGTGATATATGTATATGTATTCCTTATAGCTTTTAAGCTTAGTCAATCCCTGCTTCATACTGTGATCTGTGTTCCTGTTTCTTTATAATTGTATTTTTATATTCCTAATGTATTATATTGTTTTTTGCTGTGTAGTTTATTACTGTTTCTTTATAAAAATTATGTTATATTATTCAAGTATTGTATTGTATCATGCTGTGTACTGTTTGTTATTGTACTTTTATTAAATTGCCGCAGGTGAACTCCTTTCCCTCACACGGCCTCGCCTTAGTGGGATAGTGACTTCTACTTCCACTGTAAAATGCCTATATTTTGATTTAAATATTAAAAAAAAATAAAAAAAAAAAAAAAAAAATAAAAATAAAAAATAAAAAAAACCGAGGTAGATTTCCTTCACACTTTGGACCTTCCATCTGGCCCAAAATATTAAATTTGGGTTCTTATTAGGGGAATATAAACCGTTTCCAGAAATTTTTGGGTTAATCACAAGCTAACTAGCAAATTACAGCCGCTTCTTCTGGTTTAACTTACTGATGAAGGGCTTTCTTCTTGCGACTCGACCATCGTATCCTTCCATTCTTAGAATATTTGTGACTGTTTCTGGTTGGGCTTCAATCCCATAGTACCTATTTATTATGATGGCCATTGAGGTGTCGGTAGTGTGAGGATTTGCATAGACTTATGTAAGGATGGCTATTCTCCAGTCTCCTGTCTTCAAGGACATGGTTTATCCTCTAAAGATTTTAATTCTCCATGTCTTTGCAGTCTATAGTGTACTGTAGCATGTGACTTATTCAACAGATATGCAATTTTTTTTATAGATAAGACCTGCGAACCATGAGCTCTCTCAATTCAAGAAAACGCTCAAATTGAAAATAAATCAGTTTCCCTGGCCCAAGTAAAGTTAATACTAAACTAAGATTTGATTATCACGATAAAATTTATACATATAACACTAGAAATACAGTCATAGTACAACAAACATTAATAATATTGAAAGTGTATGGAAACTTTTTTGACCTACCATTAACAAATTACATTTCCCTCGTTTTATATTAATGATGAAATGAAAATAAAGAAATATATTTTTTTATCTAATATTAATATTAATGATTTGTACTTAAGGAAATTGTTAAGTTGAAAATAAATAGCTAAGCCAAATAAAAACATGCAGTACGGAAACGTTTTTGAGTGAGTGTATATTCGTATTAATGGTGCCAGAAATTGTGGTTCTCAAATACATTGAAAATAAAACAATTTTACCTTAAGACCTTAATGTTCCATATGTTGCTGATTTTAGATTGAACCAGGGACAATTTCTTGATTCAGGGACAAATCCATTCCTACTCTTACCCTATCAATTCTTTCTTCCTCTAAAATTCCTAAGGTTTCTTAAGAATAACATGTATTAACTCTTAAAACATACATTTGAAATATTGTCTGGCCAACAAACAAACAAAAAAAATTAATCGTTGTTTAAAATTATAAATGAATAAAAATACAACAAAAAACAAAAACAATTTTCAGAAGATAATTGCGTTGAAAAAAATGAAATGTAAATGAATTGATAGTTGAGTTTAATTATATAAGAAGAATTATGAAAAAAATTTTGGGGCTTAGTAGTCTAATAAAAACATTAGTTCTGGCATAAAATGGGATCTATATTTAGCCAAGAATTAATGAAAAATAAAATAATTTAACATACATAAACATAATATAGTGCAATATTTGAAAATGAATTCTTCTAGGAAGTATATATTAAAAATAATTTTCAAAGATTAAACTTAAAGATGCTCACTAAATATAAACACATGAGAATACAATTCAACTAAACTCGTTTCATTTTAGGATACTAGAAGGTACTGGAAAAAAATATATTTTAATGTAGAGAGTGAGGAAGCATGAGGGATGTTTGCTGCGAGGGAATTCCGAAAACTAGAACAACAATCCAAAAAGGACCATTCTTATTTTATTGTTCTGTGGTTAAGGGGTATAAATATTGGATAGATAGACGGGATCTCGTTTTTTGTGTATGAATTGATTGTTTGAACTTCAGGAGATTGTAGATATAGTATGCTGCGAGCACTAGATTTTATAAAATTAGTCGAAATCAAAAGTTTCGAAATTTATTTTAGCCAGGAAGGTAAGTGGAAATCCAGATGTTGCGTTAACCAACGTTTTAATTTTTTTTTCTCGTTAAAAGATATTATTCATTTTGTGATTTTAAAACATGGTACTCCTTATCCGTGTACAAACTTTCTCATAGCTCCATCCTATGTAAATTACCAAGATAGATCGAAAAGGGAGTCGCCTAAGGTTTATTCTTTATAGCTTTCACAGCTGGTTCATGAAGTGGCTAATATATCAACCCTCCACCAGCGCCCTCTACACTATCTCGCACAGTTAAGGGTCGCTGAGTTTAATTTCACAGAAAATCTACTGTTTGTCTTACCTTGCAAGTCTACGGTTATGAACAGTAGAACCTGTTCCCATATTATATAGCAAAACAACAAGAAAATAAATTGAAGATATGTATAAAAACTAAATGTTACGAGAGAGAAAGTATAAACTATCCCCAATAAACAGTTTTACTATGGTGATATTCCGGTACCAGGGTCACCTGAAGTGTAGTGGCTAGCACAGCTGCTCAATATCGCGCCTTCAAACCTGGTAGGTGACCATCGATTTTTAATGGGACTAAACAATCCTTAGTTATAACATCCTTCGAAGGAAACGTAAAAAGGTGGTCCTGAGCATGTGGGATGTCAGGTACTCGTTAAAGATCCTTATTCTAAGTAAAATTGGATAAAAACAATTTAGGCCTCCCAGTATAGCATCGTCCGAAAAACCACATTCTTGAAACTGAAAGCAAGGACCTCCGCAGGATTTTCATTATAATTGACCAAGAAGGTTTAAAATGTAATTTCCCCCCTTTTCCGTTAATGCGAAAGAAATGAAAAAAAAATACTCAGAGACATGTTACTACAGAAACAGATTAGTCACGTTTCTGCGCAGTAGTCTGGTTACTAATTTATTGATTAATGGGCACTTAATATGCATATTTGCAGTTCAAATACATATACATGCTCGGAGCAACGCATAATTACTTAAATATTGAACAAATGTTTGGGATTCTAGAAGTTAATTAACACGTCGAATGCCATGGCACATGCAGGGATTTTGGTCCCAAAAACCAATTTAATTTAATCATGTTACACTATTAAAAGCTATTATAGGAAAAAAACTGTACCCCTACAACCTATAAGGTCAGGGTTCAGTACTTTTAGAAATTCATACTGTTTCGCGACCAACTGCCATGCAAGGAGGTGATTATTCCTAAATCACGCTCAGCCGTCAGGTTTTCCCCTGATTTTTTGGTATTCACTTATATACAGGTCAATACAGGCTGGGTGTGCCCCAAGAGGGTCTTCATGCCCCAAGGTAGCTCCACGGCTGAAATAACAGAATAAATAATTCTGCCTTATCTGGGGTTCGATCCTAATACTCAATCCACTAAGCCACCGCCTCTCCATGTTCAAGTTTATTAATATAACGCTTTATAATAACGCCTCCCCCTAAATAAGTTTTGCTATTTAACAAATGATAGAGATCCAATCAGGTAATTAAATGACGACTGCTATGGCACTTTCAAGGAATACTGTCCTAGGAACAAATTTAATTTACCCGTGTTATATTATTAAAAACGTTAATTATAGAAGAAAGAATACTATTTAAATCCTTATAAATAGTGCTGCACATCTATATTAGGTTATAGAGCTAAATTATTTTTTTAAATAATTATAACAATAAGTACAACATAAATATGATATAGGGGAGCCGTGGCTGAGTGGCTACAGCGCTTGTCCACCACGCTAAAGGTTGTGAGTTCGAATCCCAGTCTCAGGAGGACTTTTTCAAGCATACAATTGAATGTGGATTCACATACAACCTCCCCCGGGTATGTGGAACCCGTCAGCCAATTGATGGATACTCACAAAAATAGGAGTAGGTAGTGATAACTCTACCCTCATAAAATGTCATCGAGTATCACGGTGTGGAAACCATACTGCGCGGCCGAGGGCCGCCAAGGCCTGTCGCGCCAACCGACAAAAATAAAATAAAAATATATATGATATAATAATGTAATATTTTTTTCCCTTTAACCATTAATATAATTTTTTTTTAATTAAAAATATTTAAATCATCAAAAATGTTAAGAGTCATCACACTCCCCCCCCCCCGAAATATAGTTTACCTCTTGTGAGTAAGATGTTTGGGTGAAAATCCGTTAGTAACACTTCGGATATCGTCTGGAAGTTGCGAGATAACTGTTAGTTTGCGTCCTAGGCAGGTAAACAACCAACGAGCTATCTCATGGTCGGCAATCGGTTAAACATTTGATACTTGAATAAAGACAGGGAAGATGATTTACTGATAGAGACAGCTAGCGAATTCCAAAAAGATTAGGAACCAACGAAAAATGATTCACGAAAGGGCGCATTTCTATGTGATGGAGAATGAGCATTGGTGTTCTGATGTTCAATGAAGGACGTGTTTAATGTCAGAACAGAGGATAAGGAGTTCAGTTCTACCGGAAAGTTTACTATCTTTAAAGTTTGGGATAAGAACCTTGAAAATATTTCCGTCGTAGAGAAGGGTAAAACCACTTTAACTCGGTATAATAGCCAGAAATATGGTCACCTAGGCCAGGGGTCTCAAAACTTTCCAGCCTTAGGGCCATACTGATTACTTCAGTAAGTTCCGAGGGCCAAAACCATATTATCATTGTTGCCGGTAAAAAGTGAAATATTCCACTGCTGAAAAAAAAGTCCGAAAAAGTACGCAACGTTTAAAAAAAGCTGCAAATCGGACTAAATTCCGCAAAACGGCAACACTGCATATTATTAATTTTTTTAAATCTCTTTTAATAATTAGTACAAGTAAAATTAGCCCACATCTACAAACTATTTTCAGTGGAAAATCTCAATTACATAAACCTCATTAGTATTTCATATGTCATTATGCTTGTTATAAGTTATGTTTTTATTTAAAATGTATAAAATGTTAGTTGGATGCATTTGTTAGTTATTTATATACTGAAGTTAAATTGTCTGCATATTATACATGTCTTTACTTATTATAATTCTGTGTTTCTTTATCCAGCTTATCACAATAACAATAACAATAACAATAAGCCTAAAACAATGTTATGATTAGTTAGCCCATGACCATATCAATGTAGATGTCATATTAATAATTATATAACATAAAATTAGAATATTTCATTAAACTAAATTTAATTAATATATTCGCTATGAAAAATACTCTACATCTATAAATATAAAAATTAATCGTCTTTTCCCTTAGTGATAGCATCACGCTAGAACGGCTTAACCAATTTCGCTAATTATTTTTTATTTGTAATAAATACATTTATAACAGCCAGGAAAAGGATTTTATGAATGGAAAAAAGAGAAACGTTAGTTTAGTAGATAGGTTTTTTTTTTTTTTTTTTTTTTATAAGGTAATCTTTTTATCTACATGTATAAAAATGAATTACCTTTTTCCTTGGACAACGTATCACGCGTGAACGGCCTTGACTGATTTAGCTAAGAATTAGCTAAGACACGACACCGTCTGTCAGTCAGCCAGAATATTATAAAAACTAACTTTTTAGGAATGATTTCTTCACTGAGCTTAGCAACTTTACACGCCCATTTGAGTCACCGCGATATCAACTCCTTTATACAGGCAGGGTACCATCTCCGTAATTCCCCGTTATTTAACTTTCTGAATTTTTCAGTGTTCTCATCTTATCTTTGTACCAAATACAAAAAAAAATAACTTTCTGGGTTAGTCTTACTGAGTCAACCCACAATGTAGGTCGAATCGTCGGCACACAGTAGAATAAGTTATTATTATCTTATTAGTGTTATCGTCTTAATGGCCACCCTTTAACCAACTTGTCCACCATATATTTACACGGTCAACAATAAATATATCAAAATTATTCTTACTGTGAAAAAAAAAAAAAAAAAAATATCACCCTTCAACCAACTTATGAATTCACCCATTATTTCATTTTAAACAAAACCAACCATTCAACTAAAGCCCATTTAATTTTTCATGGATATAATTAGTTTTAAAAAAACATTAGAGACTTTTTTGTCAAAACTGTAAAAAGATATAAACAGCATGTAGCGGCACGGGACAAAGTATTTCGTCTCGGAAACCATTTTTCCAAAAAAAAAAAAAAAAATCTACTTTAAAAGAGGCACGGTTAGGCTACACAAAGTTATTTGCTGTGTGAACATTTTAAGTCGCAGGCCTGTGTTTTTGCAAGACTTTAATTTTTACTCAGTTTATTTTTTACTTCCTTCTAGTAATAAACTCCTAATTTACCGAGCAAACATTATTTTTTAATTAATATAAGCAACGTGGCTAAAAATGTTTTGCTTTTTTTGATTAATTGCTCAAAGCCCTTCTTATTTATCCATTTTCCATCCATCCATCCCAATAATAACAATGAAAAAGGGTTCATATGTAGACGGAACGAAATTGAAGGTGATTCAGAAAAAGAATTTTGAAAAATATCAACTGCTTCAATCTCTAAAATTATTTAGCCTACCACAAGCCACACCTTCATACCTGCTGCACATCGAAACAAAAATAGTCCCAATGCTCATAGAAACATTAAAAATACAAAATAACTACATTCTAAAAGTTAAAAATCTACCAAAGCAATAGACTGCCATATATCATAAATAATGAAGTCATCAAACAAAATATTTTCTGGATTAAAGATATAAGAAAACTGGCTGAAAAAACATAATATTTCTATTGGCATTCAACTTGACAACAAATATAACTGGGCTCTAATTCTAACAGCAATTTAGGGAATCTCTGACAGGTATTTATAGATCAAAATGTTTACAAAGGGCTATAGTCTCAAAAAAAATGTTTCTATATAAAAATTTAGACTATGATTATGGGACACAATATTTATTTGATACCAAATTAAGTTTTAATGGGGCGAAATGGATATTTAAAGTTAGATGTGATTGGTATACCTCAACTATAATAGATTTTGGTCAAATGACAATGTGATTTGCTCTCTTTGTAATAGAAAAGAAGTAGAAAATACCTTTCATTTCCTCGCCACATGTCCCATTTTATCTGAAATTAGAATAAGGTGTTTTGGAAAGAATTATTTAAACACCGATGAAGTAATAAACTATCTTAATGGACAGAACTGGATGGCTGTATATAAATATTGTAAAATAGCATGGCCCTACAGATATAAACTTATAAAAGAATTTAACTATATTTAAAAATTATAATATATTAATATATATATAAAATTGTTTGGTTGTTTTGAGCCTGATAATGATATAGTTGAATCAGTGAGTGAGTTTGTTTTACTGTTATTGTGTAGTGTATCGTATATGAATTTAGTTACTGTTACATATTATAAAATTGAACAGGTCGGCTCCGGACTAGACGGTCTAAAAAACCATAGTTCTATTAATGTTTTTTTTATATGTTATATTTTTGTTGTAATATGCAGAAAGAAAAAATAAAAAAACACTTATCTATCTATTTATCTATCTATATCTAACTGCTTCAATCTCAGTCGGACTGTTTAAATAAAGATAAAAAACATATATTACATAAAAGCACATTTAATTTTACATCGATAAAGGCAATTTTAAAAAGAATGTCTGAAAAATTGATGAAATGGAATTTCCGGCAGGGGCATTTTGAAGAAGTTGCTATTGTGTTAATTATGTATATATGCGTTATTAATTTATTTTACCTTTAAAGAATAAAATGTTTATGACGATAGTTCCTATTAATCCATTTTTATTTAGTCTACTGGTGTTCCTCGAGTGTATATTCTTCGAATCATTATTTATACAGTCTATTAAGCTGATATGCAAACAAATCCTACCACATTATTTTCTAAATATGCTTATGACACTTGTTTGTTATCAATTAATAACAATCAAACTATTCCTACTTAATCCTAACTTCCTCTAAAATTTATAAGAATCCTCCGAGGCATCTGAAAAGAAGTTGTCCCTGTGACCTCATTGATAGCATACACAGCGTTTGAATACTCCCAGTAGATATTTTTCCCTACATGTGTATCATGCAATAGTTTAATACTGTCTCTCATTTACTAGATAAATTCGATGATACAGTTGTAAATTTCAATAAATTTATTATTTTTAAAAAAGTTTTACTAGCTCTACTGATAGCGGAATATTTTTAAAAATATTAAATAATGTCAATAATAATTCAAAATAATTAAAAAAAAAAACATTTTCACGTAAGCATGCACCCGAAACATGCATACGAAGTACAATACACATTAATATGTTATATATATATATTATATATATATATATATTTATATATATATATATATATATATATATATATATATATATATATATATATAATATATATATATATAATACATACATTATTATTATTATTATTCATACAAATATTAAGTATTTTAGCCTAAAGTTGGTAAGATTGAGATGATTTTCCATTGATTGATGATGTTTCAAATTTAATTATCTTTATAATAAATAATTATAATTTTTAAAAAACAAAAGGTTTTAGAATTATGTATATATATCATTTTTGCCCTTATGAACAGTTTTAGACTTGATATTCACTTATTTGCCATCTTTCTCCTCTTTTCACAAAATCTATTTATCCTTTGGCCGTGCTCCTGCTTCCTTTGTTCTGTCCACAATGTACGTCTCTCTTCTCATTTACCACAAATTGTGTGTTCCTCATTTTTTTCCCGAATTCCTTTCAGTCCCCTATCGTTTGCATATTGACCCCCAAGTGCCTCAAGTCTTCCTCTCTCTCTCTCTCTCTCTCTCTCTCTATATATATATATATATATATATATATATATATATATATATATATTATATATATATATATATATATGATATAATTAATTTGAGTACGAATACTAAAAAATAAATTAATACCCGTACTGTCTTATGTGTTTTTTTAATCTTTTTTTTTTTGTTCTTTGCTTTAGCGTTTCTTGTATTTTCTTACTCATAATTCATTTTGCGTGCTTTTATTCCATGGCAAATACGATCATTACATCAGTTATTGTATTTTGAGAATATGAACGAACACGTGTAAAGCTAATATTACCAGGCTTAATGAATGTACCACGTGGGTGCATGTAAAAGCAAAGCTTATTATCCCCTCTTTATTATCCCTAACATCGTTAAATACTAGGAAAATAATTATCATTGACAAGAGCATAGGCATTATTCCGGGAAAAGCATAATAAGCAAAAAGCAAACATGCTACCATTAGAAGTTCTTAGAACATGCTTCATGTAAAACAGTACACATTAATTGACTAAACCAAAATCAATAACGAATACAAATTAATATATACAAGATATAAAATCAAGGCAAGTAAATACAACATTAAATTACATAATTAGCAATTATAAAGAAACATTACATAGTACACAGTAAGAAACGGTAATTGACAAAATCAAAAGGGAATAAAGAATACATGTACTTGTATACAGGATAAATATCAGAATGAGTGACGCAGGCTGGCATGAGGAAATGTCTATAGCGATGAGTAATTTGAATTCAATAATTCATAAATTTTTTCTTCAATTAGGGATTTCGCTTATCTTTTAACGTTGTAGTAATAATTTGAATACTTTAAAGGATTTGTATGAGAAAATTGAAGCTTTGGAGGAATATTATTGCAAACAGTAGCAATGGAATAATAAGTCTGGTGTGTCGTCCAGGTATGTTTTGGTCTAGGCACAACTAAGCTAAAGTAATTTTTCAGTCTTGTAGAAAAACGGTGGTCAATCTTCCCGACTAGCTCATCCCGTCTAAAATACAGCTTCTTCATAATTGAGACCATGTAAAATTTTTTTGCAGTATCACATTAAGGTCCGGGAATATATTAATTGATCGGGGTCTTTTATTGATGGTCGATATTACCTTAATTATTTTTCTCTTCACAATCTCAATAAACAATCTTATAAACAAAATTATTCGTATTGATATTAATATAGTTTAGTTTTTATGTAAACATTTGTTGATGATCTAACCCATTCCATACATCACTCGAAACATCATCTGTATACCGATGACCTCCAAATTTACCTTCCTTCCATCCCATGTGGAGATGCCACAAGATGAAATTGACATCATTAATTCATGGACTATCAAGAATGTTATATAGAATAGTGGATGTAATTAGTTGACCGTTGAGAATTACTGAAAGGAATTAGTCCGGGTGGCTGTCATTAAATGAAACAACTAAATAGTTTCAACTGTTTATTGTTTGCCAACGTTTCGACCCTCTTTGTGGGTCATCATCAGGGCGCATAGTGGGAGAATGGAAACTGAAACTGGAAACTCAATTTCCATTCTCCCACTATGCGCCCTGATGATGACCCACAAAGAGGGTCGAAACGTTGGCAAACAATAAACAGTTGAAACTATTTAGTTGTTTCATTTAATGACCGCCATCCGGACTAATTCCTTCCAGTTATATAGAATAGAATAGAATAGAATAGAAAAACAAAATTATTCTGGGACTAGGTCCCCTAAGAATAACAGTTATGTACAATCGGATTGTATATGTCCTGACCAACAGACAAAAAACATGATTAATTATTATTTAAAATTACAATTATTTACAATTAGAAAAATACCGTTCATAAAAAATAACAAAGAAATTAATGAAAAATATATATTTTCTAATTTTATCTTCTGAGAAACTAAAATTTTATTTAAACGAAATCAATTTAAAATTTGGGCGGTAAACAGTAATCTTCATTCATTCAATGTAGATTTATAGATAGAATTGACATATCACATTTGCTGTTCGTCTATTTGGGATGACAGAAGGTATAGGAAAAGTTGGGATTTGAATGAGGATAAAGAGGCAGCATGGCGGATTTGGTTAGGTAGAGAATTCCAGAGTGTAGTAGAGCGAACAATAAGGGAACAATCAAAAGTTTTATCAATATCAATATATATACCGTAATATTGATAAAAACGAAGCCATTCTGTTAGGTTCCAAATATCTCCTCAACTCTCTCTCCTGTCACACTTTAATTTACCTTAACCATAGACCCATCATCTTCCACACATCTGTTTCAAAACTGGGTATATAACTTGACCAAAACTTTTCCTAGATTAATCACATTTCCACTTTTCCTGAAAACCTATTTACCAAACAGTTTCCATGCCATTCTCAGGCTATGCTACTTAATATACCCTAAAACCCGCCAGCTCCTTGTATCCTCCCTAATCTTCACCCAACTCAATTATGTCTGCCTGGTGTTTGGCGGATTGTCATAGAGGCTTGAGATGAGGCTGAAGAGATTAATAAACTGGTTCATTAGATTCATCTTTGGGATTCCCAAACTTCCTGTTGTCTCAACCTAATATGCTGAGTTGAAGTTTTGAAACCGATTCTTCCTAGGAGTCAATATTTTTCCTCAGAACAATAGAAGCTCCCTATAACTACATGTTCACCCCACTCACCTCCGTCAACTTCATCAAGACACCCTTGAACCAACTCAATTCATTCCACAGAACTGTCACCTTATTTATGCAGTCTAAGGTACTAATATTACCTCTTTATAAATAATGCCTGTGATAATGATAGTAATTCGTCATATGACACAGATATATATTTATATAATATTTTATTTTATTATTATATACAAGTGACCGTCAAGACTTGACACCAAATCCTATATGGTCAATACGTGTTTGCCACAGTTTAATAAAAACTTAGGTTATGGAACCAAAAATAATAAAAAAAAAATATCAATAAATTAAGTAGATAGAGAATAATATAAAAGAATGTAAATGAGAGAGGAAGGTAACTCAAAAGAGTTAGAAAAAATAAAATAATAACACTATTATCATTAAAATAAATTCTGTGAAGTGATTTTTTTTTCTATAGTTTGCACTGAGCGTTAGTAAAGAACTGCTTGATCATCAAAAAAAATTTTTTATCTAACTGTTGTTAAAACATGGCCCTCTTTCTAGGGGAACCATCGCTTCTCTTTGCTTCCCATATTTCCTGCATCGGAATAGAATGTGACGCGGGTCTTCAGGGACTTTGCATGTTACGCAATTGCCATAATTTTCTATTTTTATTAAATTTAGATATTTTTTTGAGCAGCCATGGTTAGTCCGTAGTCTTACAAGTTGGGCAATTTCTTTTCTATCGATTTGTTGGATCTTTGAGAACCATGGTATCAGGCTGACGGTTGGCTGGGTTTGATAATAGTCCTTCCCTTTGAATTGTGACTCCCAGTCATATTTATCCTGCCATTCCTGGACCGTTTCTTTCAGCAGACATTTTAAAAGGTCTCGGAGAGGTACTTTCGCATTTTCTTTTTTGTTTTTTCCCGGCAGCTCTATCTGCCGCTTCATTTCCTGACAGTCCTACATGGCTCGGTATCCATTGGAAGCAATAACTGTTGCTACTGGTTTTTATATTCCGGATAATATCTAGGGCTATGTATGATGTTAATTGTTTTTGTATACATGTTTCAATAATTTGCACGAGGAAGCCGAGTCTGTTAATATGACTACATTGGCGTTAGAGTATTCGCGTTGACAGTAAAAAATTGCTTTGAGAATGGCATACAGTTCAGCACTAAGAATGCTGAATTTAGAAGGTAGAGCGACCGAAATTGTAAATTCTTTGACTGAATCAATAACAGCTATTGAAGTTTGGTGGGAGGATTTGGAAGCATCCGTGAAGATTTGAACATGGTCTGGGTAATCGTTTACTATTGTGTTCAAAGCCAATTGTTTTAATATGGTTGGGTTATATGACGATTTCGTTCCGTGTGTGGTAGGTAATTTGGGATTGCTATTGATTTGCAGCATTTTAATTGGAAGCGGCGTGTTGCAATCTAAGGGAGGTTTAATAGTTAGTGTTGCCTGAAGTAGGGGTTGCATTTCTGTTATGACACTTTTCATGTGGGTTATATAATATTAAAATAATTTTCTAGCCATCAAACAAATTTTACAATGTACATTTATATTATTCTTAGGGGACTAGAAAATATTTTAAAAAATATTTAAATTTTTGTTTTTGTTTTGTTTTTAATGATTGAGAGAGGGATACTTCCAGCACAGAACGAAATAATGGCTCGGTCTGTCAGGTTATGATTTTTAGCTTTTGAACTGTAACAAAGTCGTGTCTTGTATATAATTTACAGAAATATATTCAATAACAAGATTACAATTATACATACATATATATATATGAAAGAAAAGAATTACCTTAATGTAGCAGTGGAAATGAATCTGATAAGGCTAGCTCAGCATGACATGTTTGATATGTCATTTATAAATATTTATTAATTTTTTTTTCGGAGGCGCGACAGGCCTTGTGGGCCCTTGGACACGTGTTGAGAACACTCTAGCGTTTCTTGATAATTTATTGGGTTATCACTCCCTGCGCTTAGTTTTGTGAGTGCAACCATTTGCTTGACATGTCTCCGGTATCCGGAGGAGAGGCTGTGAGTGAATCTCCATTTCATTAAATGCTTGAAAATGTCCCTAGATTCGAACTCACAACTATTGATATACAACACTCACAATGGCGTGACCTTGTTTCATGTGAGTGGACTGAGGATTTAAATTGCAGGAGACTGCGGATGTAGAGAGATGCTAGGAGTAAATGTAAAGGTATATTCCTAGGAAAAATTGTGTGTGAGTGGGAGAAAGGAGCCTCCTTAACTCGCCTTATACGTGAGTCACATGTAGGGATTGCAATCCGGAAAAACGGATCCGGTAATCCGACGGATCCGGCATTATCATATGTTTACCGGATCCGGTACTAATCTATCGATTCCGGTAACTAGATCCGATTGTACTAATTCATGCCCAAAACAGCAGAGTTTAATGAGTAGGTAGTTTAAATGAGTTACGTTTGGTGTGAATGTTAAGTAGTGAGTCGTTCGACGTAAAATTGCATCACTCCGTCGGTTCAGTTCAATACTATTAATTCAACTCGCGCGAGACAATAAATGTGTTTTTGATTTTGTCGGTGCTTCCTCTAAATGTAAGTAAACAGATATTATTTTCTGGAATTTACGCAAGCTATAGCATTTTATAAGTTGGTTGTAGACGAACTTGTGAAAAAATCCTAAAATTTGTTTTAGAGATATTGCTAACTTATGACATGATGTTAAGTACTGGATTGTATGAAACTTGCGTACAAATCTATTCAAATCTAGGAAGGCTCACCTACGTCACTACTCACGTCTTTCTAAATTACACTTTCTTATTTAGTTCAATTAATTTATTAAGTTTATTTATAAAATCTAATATAATTAAACTTGAGTTATTAACTGAATGCTAACAAATAAGTCTTATATTTATGATAGACCCCATCATCATTTGACGATTTTGTCTAATGAATGACATAATTATCACAATAATGAGTTTGTATTGTAAGTATTACATAAATTATTTTACTGACAATATTTGTTTTTAAAATAGTATTTGACCACTAATTACTTCATTGTATATTATAAAAAACTCTTTTGATTTTGAAAAAAGTATCGTTGAATACGAATAGTGTTAATCGCGTCACCTTACAGTCGACTTATAATGGAGCTACAAACATAGCCTGCCGCCAAAAAGGCGCTTCCAGCTTCTACACTTGTAGGCTTCATTTTTAGCAAATAATCATCAAAACCCGCCGTTTTAATAGCAGTTAAAATTTTACTAGTTACCTAAAGTAATTTTATTTATTGTAATTTACAACTGTATTAAACAACACAATAAGTAAATATGAGGAATGAAAAAAAAATGTCATGAAAATGTCTTGAGAAAGAACAACCCAGTGGTAGCACTTCACTAACTATTTTAACTCAGTAGGTCCCGAGGCCACCTTCTTTTCAGTCGCCTTGGAGGATTATCTGGGATATCTAAGGAAGATAAATTACGGACAAGTGGATTTGTATGGGCAGGGAGTTTAGAATGAAAAGAGGAGTATCTATCACGGGCTATGTCTGCAACAAATGGGATGTTAAGGTCATTATGAATGAGTTGATTTGTAACAAAATAAGGAGCATTCAGGATTTTTCGAAGGATTTTGGATTGTAAGGACTGGATGCGGGAGGAATTAGATGGTTTCGTAGAGCCCCAAAGCTCGATTCCATACGTCCAAATAGGTCTGATAATAGTGGTGTAAATGAGTCTTTTGTAATATACTGGAAGTTTTGAACGTTTGTCTAGTAAGTGTTGTAGTAATCGATATCTTCGAGCAGTTTCTTGTCGTTTCAGTCTGGTGTGAGGATTCCAAGTAAGGCGCTTGTCAAGATGGAGACCTAGGTATCGGATTTGCTCAGCAGGAGTAAGGGTAATGTTATTAAAAGATACTGGGGGGCAGGAACTCATTGGTTTGCGACGAAGGGTAAAGGTGATTTGGTGGGATTTGTTAGGGTTTATTTTAATCCTCCAATTTAGACACCATTCTTCAATGGCTGTGATGTGGGACTGAAGGGTTTGGGATGCAGTAGTTGGATCATTATGGACAGATAAGACACACGTGTCGTCAGCATAAGTATTGAGGACAGTATGAGGATGGAGTGGAATGTCAGCTGTATAAAGGGAATAGAGGATAGGACCTAAGATACTACCTTGAGGCACTCCAGCAGATTGGGAAAATATGGATGAGTAGGAAAAGTTATGGTTAACCTGAAAGGTTCTGCCAGTAAGGTAGGAACGCATTAATAGGAAATATGTAGGGGTGAGGAATTGACGGAGTTTGTAAAGCAGTCCCTGGTGCCAGACTCGATCAAATGCTTGTTCTACATCAAGAAAGGCTCCAGTGCAGTACATTCCGCGCTCCAATGTAGAGGACACTACATCCACCACGCGGTGACATTGCTGTATTGTAGAATGGGATGTTCGAAATCCAAACTGGTGGTCAGGGATAACGTGATTCTTTTCTAGGATAGGATAAAATCGTTTTAGGAGGAGTTTTTCTAGGATTTTGCCCATAATGGGCAAAAGAGAGATAGGACGATAGGAAAACGGATGTTCAGGAGGCTTATTGGGTTTTTGTATCATTTTTATTATTGAAAGTTTCCAAGAAGTAGGAAAATACGTGGATCTGAGAGTTGCATTGTATATATAGGTAAGGAAAAGTACGGCTTTGCGAGGAAGTTGTTTAAGGATGTGAGGTGTGATAAGATCATGGCCTGGGGTTTTTTGAGAGGGTAATTTTTTAATTATGTTTATGACTTCAGATGGATGAAAGGCTTTAGGAGGAAGGGACATTGGGAGGGGGATAGTTAGTTCTGCCTCAACATGTTCAATGTGGGTTGGATTTAGGATATCTGGATGAGGGTTAAAAATATTGAAGAGGTGTTTACCAAATACTTGTGACTTTTCTTGATCTGATCGGGACCAGTTATTGGATTCAGTGAGGAGTGGGTGATTAAAGGATTTAAATTTAAGGAGTTTTTTGGTTGTTATCCATAAGGATTTATCAGAGATGTTGAGGTTTTCTGTAAATTTCTGTAAAGTCTGTACTTTAAATTTTCTTATTTCTTTTTTTAATTTGTTAGTAAGTTGGGTGTAACGAGCTTTGTCAGATGGGTACCTAGTTTTATGCCACTTAGTCCTTGCTAGTCGTTTTTCTTTTAGAAGTGTTCGGATATGTCGTGGCAAGTTATTGTTAAGGTCTTGAGTGTTTTTGTTTGTAGGGTGTGATGTATTGTCATGGATAACTGTCTCAATTGTTTTTGTGAGATGTTCAATGGCTGAGTCAATGTGTTGTTTGGTTTTTAATGGAATTGTCAAGTCAAGTTTGCTTTCCATGTCAACCCGAAAATTGTCCCAGTTAACATGTCCAGTAATCAGTGAAGGAAAAGAAGGTTTGGGAAGAGGATAGGAGTGCATGAGAAGCAGAACTGGACTGTGATCTGAGGAGAGGTCATCTAAGGTTTTTATCGTGGATTGGGTTGTAGGTATTTGGGATGTAACGAATATATCGAGTATATCGGGGCGTTTTTTAAGGGATGTTGGCCAATAAGTAGGGTCTGATGGTGATAGGACAGAATAGCTATTGGAATGTGTGACCTGGGAAAGAATCCTGCCACGAGTATTGGATGTTCGACATCCCCACCGTTGGTCTTTGGCGTTGTAGTCACCACCAGCAATGAAGCGCGGACCAAAGGATCTGAATAAGGTATCTAGGTGATTATAGGATAGGGAATTACCAGGAGGGCAGTATACAGCTGAGATCGTTGTGGTAAAGGGGTGGCAGGATAAGGTGATAGAGGTTGACTGAATGGTGTCAGTTGGAGTAGAGGGAATCAGGGAGTGGGGTAAGGATTTGTGAATAAGGATACATGAGCCTGCATGGGATGTGTTATCTGGATGATTTGATCTGTAAGTGATGTAGTCCCGTATGTAAAAGTGAGAATGAGTTGTGAAATGAGTTTCAGTAATCAGGGCAATGTCAATGTGATTGTCGTGAAGAAAGATGTCAAGTTCGTTTCTGTGATTATTCAGACCATTGGAATTCCATAGTAGAATAGCTAGGGTCTGTTTGTTCATCTTGGGATATTAAGCGGGATCTGTGATAGGAGACTTGTAAGGAGATTGATGAGTGGTTTGATGGTGTTTTGGAGGTCAAGAAGGAAGGATGAAAGAATTGATGTGATATCAGTTGAAGGTTGATAGGAATAGGCAGGGGTGTCGAGGGATAAAGGATTAAACTCTTTCGGAGTGGTTGGGATTTTTCTCTGAGGGAGTTGATGAGGTTCAGCATATAATATAGGAGCTTCTAATGAGAGATTGTCTTGAACTGTGGGCATTAATGAAGGTGGATGTTTGGGATTGGTCTGTGAAGGGATTAGTGGTGGTAACTTTACCCTCAGAGAAGCAGATTTAGGATCACTTATTGGCATTTTCGTCTGAGGATGGGAATTTAGAGGTTTAGGATGAGTTCTCTGGGGCTGTGATTTTAAGGTCTGTGGCTGGTAATAGGGAATCTGGGGTTGAGGATGGGATGTTTGAGGCTGTGATGTGGAGGTTTGAGGCGACTGAGGTCGGGGCTGAGGTTTAGTGGCTACACAATAGGTGGATTTGTTAGAACTCGATGGTTGTTGGTATGCGGTGACTCCTGGAGCTCGATTGACGATCGGCGTAGTCCTGGTTGAAGGGCCGGGTGCTTCACTAGTAGCGCTACCTAAAGTAATAAATTTGAAATGTTTGGTATATGTCTAAAGCTAACATACCCTTTATTTTTATAAACTTCCTGTTATGAGTACTATTATACTCAAATAAGTTATAAATAGTTTATTTTGAACGGAAAGACAAAAATCAACCTAATTTTTAATTAGCGGATTAATAAAATTTAGGCCGTATCCGCCCGGATCGAATATGATGCCGGATTGCAATCCCTAGTCACATGAGACTTCTTCGAAGTACCGAGCACAAATCTAAAAGATATGTTCATAATGCGTTTAACCACATTTTTTTTTTTTACCCCTCGTTGCATATAAATTTCTCTTATAATGATCCTTTCCAGCTCGACGAGTTTCTCCTTAACAATCTCCTCGGTTCTAATTTTCTGGCTAGTTTTTAGTAAGCTGTAACAAAGGGAATGATAATTACGAAAGTTCCCTAAACGATTATCGTGTTTCGTTAGGCGTAATTACTGGGGGAAGTTTAACATTTTTTATTAAAGGGTATCTCTTCAAAGTTTTAGATAAAGTGGTCTTGAGCGATTACTAGAATATTAGTAAAAGTTATAGAAGAAAATATATAATATTCCGTTGAATATTACCAATAAAAATAAATATTGTCGAAAAATTTGAAAGAAATTTAAAACTACATCAAGATGCAAATAACTTCTGTTTGATGACTTAGTAAAAGTATCGGTTTATAAATGCAAATATAAAGCATACTTTTTTCTTTAGAATTCGAATCTAAATTATTTTGCTTCAAATATATTTTTGTTAAAACTATGTATATGAAATAAAATGAAATGAAAAAACTTCTTTATTATCCTGGGACTAAAGTCCCTTAAGAATAAAATAAAATACATAATTGATGACCGGAACAGTGTGGTCATGATTTAGAATAACAAAATACTAAACTAAAAAATAATTAAGGTAGTAATATATGTACATATTTACAAGTCAGACTTTCGGAATAAGAAAAACAAAAAAAAACAAAACAGAAATAGGTGGTTCATCAATGATAATTTGAGTAATACAAACACATAAAAAAAAAAAATAATAATAATAATAATTGGTATTTATAGCATCTGCAGTTTGAAGTTATTGTCTGTTTGACTGGGTAAGGAGAAGGTGGTTGAAAAGTAGCGATTTGAAGGAGGAAGCAGTACTTGCATGACGGATCTCAGGAGGAATAGAATTCCAAAGAGTGGTTGCTTTGGATAGAAAGGACTTGTCAAAGGCAGCAGTACGGTGAGGAGGAGGGTAGAGGTCAGAAAGACGGGATCTAGTAGAACGGGACTGAATTGATGATTTAAATTGAAGGGATTGGAGGATGTAGCTGGGACGATGAGTTCTGATAACCTGGTAGAGGAAGGAGGCTAGGAAATACTGGCATCTATAACGAGGATAAAGCCACCTTAACTCGGTGTAATACTGGGTCATATGCGTGTCTCTGGTGATTCCGAATACAAACCGTATTGCACAGTTCATAATACGCTTAAGTTTTGCTTCGAGCTCACCTGAAAGTCCGCTGTACACCTCGCATCCGTAGTCAAAGTGGGGAAAGACAAGGGAAGAAACAAGGAGTTTACGAATATTGAATGGTAGGAGGTGATGGAGGCGACGGAATTGCTTTAGGGTTGTTATGGTTCGGCGGGATATTTGGGAGATGTGCGGTTTCCAAGAGAGAGTTTGATCAAGAGTAATACCTAAGTTCTTGACAGATGAATGGAAAGAGATAGGAGTATTGTTTAGGAAAAGGTTGGGGGAACTGGGAAAGGATTTAAGGAGAGCAGGTGATGCTATCAGGATGGCTTTTGTTTTTTCAGCGCTTAGCAGGAGTTTGTTGCTGTTTGACCAAGCACTTATATTATTTATGTCCTCCTGAAGTTTAGAGATAGCATCAGGAAATTCATTTAGGTTAAAGGAAATATAAATCTGAATATCGTCGGCATAGAGGTGGTATTGGGAGTGCTTGATGGAGAGCGGAAGATCATTTATGAATATGGAGAAAAGGGTAGGAGATAACGAGGAAGCTTGGGGTACACCTTTTGTTAGTGGCAGTGAGTCGGAGCGGGGTTTATTGGGAACTACAACATACTGGGAACGGCCGGTAAGGAATGATTGAAACCATTGAAGAGCGCCTGTGGATACTGGGAGTCTATGGAGTTTGGTTAAGAGGATATTATGGTCCACAGAATCGAAGGCTTTGGAAAAATCAAGCAAAACAAGGATAGTTATTTTGTGCTGATCTATGGCCTTGTGAAGATCTTGGGAAATGTGGGAGAGAGCAGAGTGAGTAGAATAGCCAGGCCGAAAACCAGACTGGAGGGGGTTCAAAAGGTTATTTTGCTCGAGTGAGGGATACTGAGATTGGACCAGACGCTCTAAAGGTTTAGAAAGGTTTGAAAGGAGAGAAATTGGGCGAAAGTCATTAGGAGATACCGGATTTGAGTTTTTCATCAGTGGACGGACCAGAGCGGTTTTCCAGGAAGTTGGGAAGGTTGCACTGTCTAGAGAAAAGTTATAGATATGATATAATATTGGAAGGATGGAAGGAAGCGAGGCTTTGATTAGTTTTACTGGGATATTGTCAGGTCCGTAGTCATTGGTTTGGGATTTACGAATAGAATTAAAGAGGTCCTCAGGGGTGATATGGGAAAAAAAGAATGAATCCGGATTGAAATGGTGCATAGGAGCAGGCATCGGCGTCTGACATGATAAATGAGAGGAGCAGGAAGCAAAGTGGGTGTTAAGATCATCAGCGGAAATAGGAATAGGTTGGTTATGGGTGTGTTTTCCTAAGGATAGTTTACGCAGGATTGTCCATTTGGTTTTGGAGTCGGAAGCACAAGATAAGGATTGCTGAAAATATTGGGATTCAGCTTGGCGTATCATGGATTGGGTACTGTTTCTGAGATGTTTGAAGGTGGAGTAATCACTAGGAAGACGGGAGCGCCTGAATCGTCGCCTTGCAGCATCCCTGTGCCTCATACATTCCCTAATTTCTGGCGTTAACCAAGGAGCAGGAGGGTGTCGGATTTTCTTTGTGATAAGGGGAGCATGGTTGTCTAGGATATTATGGAGATGACAGGTAAGGGTTTCAACCATAGAATCTACGGTCCTAAGCGAGTATATGGTGTTCCATGGGATAGCTTCAAGATCTGGCGCCAAGATTTCAGAGGAAAGGGTGTTAAGGTTACGAAAAGAAATGGTTCTTGGGGAAAATAGAGTGATCGGAAGATTATAGGATATCTGGATAAGGTCGTGAGCAGACAAGAACGGAACAGGATGTTGAGACGAGGCGAGGAGTTTATCAGCAGAATCCAGAACATACAGATCGAGCCAGGATTCTGAGGACTGGGTGTGGTGTGTGGATTATATGGTACAATATAAAGATCGAGAGAGAAGAAGAGGTTGGTTAAGTAGGCATGGTCTGAGGAAGGCAACAATAGGTTGGCGTTAAAATCCCCAGTGAGGATGATATTGTTATAGGATGGGATTAGATTGTAAAGAGTGGATTCGAATTCTGTCTCAAAGGGTACTCTGGGAGGGCGGTATATGACTCCAAATAGTAGGGAATGTGAAGCTGTGGATATTTCGGCGAAAAGGTATTCGAGGTGAGGGCAATCGGAATGGGGTGATTGAATGAGTTGTTTGGATTTGAGGCTGTCATGAACAAAGAGACCCACGCCGCCACCCGTTCGGTCATCTCTGTCATGACGGAGCAATGTATAATTCGGAAGGGAAACTTGCGATGTCGGAATTGTAGGTTTCAGCCAGGTTTCAGAAACAGCTATAAAGTGATAAAAGTTATGGAGGAAAAAGTCATGGAATTCATCAATATGGGCTAGGAGTGACTGTGCGTTGACGTGACAGGTTAAAAGGACATTAGTCATGGGAAAGGAAAATTGGAAGTAGTGAACCGAGATGGTGGGCCATGAGAAAAGGGGAGCGAGGAATGAGAAGATGAATAAACCTGCAGTGCATTGACATTATTTGTGGAATAAGAACTAGAAACATAAACATTCTTAGAAAATAGAAATAAAACAAACATCATATAGAAAATCAAAAAGGTTTTTACAAATTCAACAGCTGTTAGTAGTCTGTACATAGCGAATAAAAATAAAATAATTATTACTCTTGTTGAGTTAGATAACAAAAAATTCCCGTATATTTGCGAATAAAGAAAAAAATTGCATTTTGTCTTAATGTTGAACAAAAATAAAAATAGCTACAGTAATAAAGAAAAAAATAATGATGAGATGAAAATCGCCAATTAGTGGTAAAAAAACGAATGGTCGAAAGCCGATGATCCCGAAAGGTGAAAAGTAGTCCCTGATGTCAGTCAAAAACTTCTAAGTCAGAAGGCGAGTTGATGACTATTACTGGTTGGCCATCCGCACGCCGACATTTCACTTTACCATCATTAAACCATGTGTATTTCAATTTGCCGGCGGCTCTTCTTTGCCGGGCCAGCCAGTAAAGATGCCTGTTGGTCGGGGACATCGCCTCACCCAAGAATATTTTATGGACATCGGGTCAATTGGGTGACCAATATATGGGTCAATCCATTGGAAATCGTCCAGTCCTTGCCGTTCTACATTTTTGATTTTAATGATTTTTTTGCCAGTTATTCTATATCCTTTCATAAATAAAAAACCGTGGATTATTTTTCTGTCAAATACTTTAAGCTTCAAGACTGAAAACATGTTTCGGGAAAATCTCTCTAATTCTGGTAATTTTGCGGATATCGATTCGAAACAAAAACTGACAATAAGATAAGATGAGGAAGATGGTTGGGGGAGCGATCACAAATTAGAAACACTCATTTAAAATAAGTGTTATTTTAATTTTAAATTTATTTTAATTATAAATATTTTAAATGTGTGTTTCTAATTTATGACCGCACCCCCAACCATCTTCCTCATCTAATTTCTCAACGGTCAACAAAACTCCATCATTATGACAATAAGATAAGGACGTGCTTTATATCGTTTTTCCTTAAAACCATTATTTTTTTTTTATTTATAGAAATTTACCACTGTATTAAGTAAATAAACTAGTAAATAGGATTTATATAAAATTAGAACACATGGTAGTCAAAACTACCCATTGGTAGCACTCCAATGTCTAATTTTATAACGTCTAAGCTCCCCGGTGGATTGTCGGGAATAGATATAGAGGAGAGGTCACGGATAAGCGTGTTTGAGTGGGCAGGAGTTTGGAATGAAAACAAGTATTTTTGTAACGGGCCAAGTCTTCAACAAATGGGATATTTAGGTCTTTATGGATGATTTTATAGTTCAAAAAAAGTTGAAAACAAATAAATTTAAACTAAAAAAGAAGAAATTAAATAATAATAATTAAATACGATAAGGTCATATTAATGAATGATTACTTAGAATCAAAAATCTAATTTAAAAATTACAAAAAACCAGCGTATGTTTGAAAAGATAGGTAGGTAGTAGTGATTTGAAATTTGAAAATGAAGAAGCACGACGTATATTGGAAGACATGAAATTCCAGAATGCAGTGTAAAGGTCAAGAAAAGATCGATTGAAGGCTTTATTCCTATGGAATGGGATATAAAGGTCGGAGTTACACCATCTCATTTTCAGTGAGTGGACGAAGGATTTAAATTGAAGGAGACTGTGGTATAGAAAGGATTTTAAGATTTTATTTTTTTTGGTAAAGTAATGTCGTTTGGAAGTACTGTCTGCGTTTGAAAGAAATGAGTCGATTTATCCCATCGTAGAGGTCTGCCAAGAAGACCGCCCCAAATTGATCAAAAAAATCTTTAAAAACAATTAATGAGTCGATTTACTATGTTCTCAAGTACCATAGAGCGGCTACGAAATACCGAACCATATAATTAGTGACAATGTTAGGGTAATTTAGAATTTTCGAATGATTTCGCATCGGAAGGATTGGAGCCACATAGCTCAATTCTTTATTTCTATGCCTAATATTGGTAGGAAATAAATGCAAATGGATTGAATAATAATTATTAACTTCTTAAAAGTAGAATCACAAATTTATATTGATAAAATAATGTTATTTTTTAAATTTATCATTAAAAATTTGCGATTATATTAATATTGAAATAATATATTAAATATAAAGTTATGTACATGATTTAATAGAATAACATTATAAACAAGTTCGATGCAATAAATTACCAGTGTAAATAATTAAAAAAGTCACAGTATTAATTAAACGTTGTCAAAGTTTAACTTTTATAATTTACTGTTATCACCACGGATTTTCCAGAATTTTAAATAAGTTCAGAAATATCAAAGTGGCGTACATATTTCTAAAATTAAATGTACTTACAATTTCTGTCATTTTTAGTATCTTTGAATACAATTTAGTAAGGTAACAGCATTAGACAGTAATGAGTTAAAGGATTGTCAAAGACGGGAAATAATTAGTTCCCATGTTCTCCCAGTTTCAAGAACTGTATTTTTCAAAGGGTTCTAGTAAACTTAAAAAATTTATTTAATTAAAGAACGTGTAATGAACTTTAAGCGATGTAATTTTTAATTGAATGGATAATTAATGATCAGGTTTTTTTTTATAATCCATTTCTTGTTTAAAACTCAAATCATTTATTTTCATTTTAAAAATTAATTTTAGCCTGTTGGAGTGATATTAATATATTTTTTTTTTCGTTTCTTTTTTTGGTATTAATTTCATGGGAATTTTACCGAGATATGAAAATATGCACAAACTGTTTATCTGCCTCTGTTTTTCCGTGTTAAACCGCATTTTACCAAAAAACTAAAGACAATATTAAAATCTTATTGATTAAGAATAATAAGAGTATTTATGATATACTTTTAAGTTATATATATTACGTATTAACCATAGTTTTATATATATATATATATATATATATATATATATATATATATATATAAGGTTTGATGTAGATAATTTACATCTATCTAGTTCCTGAGAAAAACTTGTAATTGCGTTTCATAATTTTTTTTTTTTTTCAATATTAATAACAGCAGAAAAATGTCATGTTTATTCTGGTTGTAATTGTCATATACAATATTATGTTTCTGTGTATTCACTGCCTGTGTTTAGTATATATTTAGAATTGTAATGTCAGATATAAAAAGTCGTATGTATTTTTACACTTTTATTGATTACGCAATTCCGTAAAAAGAGCACATTTCTAATGTTGAATTAGATATTTATGTACACAATGGTTATACAAATCTTTATTTAGATTTTCAATCTTTTTGGTACCCACTGGACATTTTTCACTATTATTATGTAATATAATTCTGGAAAGATATAGTTTCAGGAACATATAATTAAATATATAATGTCATCTAAGTGAATGGAGAGTGATTAACAACGTTATAAGTCATTTTTCTAGATATACATTTTTTTTTTTACCATTTAAACTACATCTCTATGGAAAGGAAAAGTAAAATTTAAAATTTTGTTTGAAGTAAACAGGTAAGGAAAAATAAGTTTTTAAAAATTGTTTAATTAAGTTTTCCTCAATTAATATCAAAGAAAATTTATCTTTTAACCAGTTTCTAATAAAAATAATAATATGTTAACGGTCGCACAATGTCGATTAATATTGTAATTGAAAAGAAGTTAAGTCCGGTAAAGTGATAAAATTTTAAAGTGGAAATTAGCAACTGAATATCAACGAAGTCGGTCGGTTTTATAAGCAATTTACGAATGGATTTCATCTCTGAAATCTACCATTCAGCCCTGATGAATATTCAGAGTCGTATGTTAAAAAGTTTTTCCAGATAAGCCCTGTTTGAAAACTATCAGAAAAGTTTCAAAACAATATCTTCAACATCCCGTTGGGATCCTACCCCTCCCCTTTCAAAGTTTCCAACAAAACTCTCTGTAAATAGATTCATATATGTGTGTGTGTGTAAGTGTATATCAGTTTGTGTGCGTTGGTTTTATATATATATATATATATATATATATATATATATATATATATATATATATAATATTATGTCATAGAAAAGGTGATGTGTACCGAGAAAGGCTTGAATATGGGTGACAAGATTCCAGTTTTGGGGTATGCCGATGATCTGGTACTGCTAGGTGAAGACACGGAAACCATACAACTAAATACAAGTGTGTTAATAAAAACCGGTAAAGAAATAGGACTCGAATTAAATACCCATAAGACGAAATATATGATTAGTAGCAGAAACGGTGTCGATCTTGGTGATATTGATGTATCAGGTCATACTTATGAACACGTGGAGAAATTCAAGTATTTAGGTTCAATGATAACAAGAAAAAATGAAATCCGGGAAGAAATAAAGTCCCGGTTAAAGGTGGGAAATGGGTGTTATTATTCAGTTGATAAGTTACTTAGTTCGCGGCTTCTATCTAAAAACTTAAAGATTAGAATTTATAAAACTATTATTCTTCCAACGGTTCTTTACGGATGTGAAACGTGGCCGCTTACTTTGAAGGATGAACAACGGCTTAAGGTTTTCGAAAATAAGGTATTGCGTAAAATATTTGGTCCGAAAAAAGATGAGGCCACTGGGGAGTTTAGAAGGTTGCACAACGCGGAATTGCGGAACTTGTATCCTGTGAATATAATTAAGCTGATTGCATCGCGGAGACTCAAATGGGCGCGTAAAGTTGTTGGGCTTAGTGAGGAACGGATTCCGAGAAAGTTGGTATTCGCTGAACCGACTGGTAGGCGTCCGAAAGGTAGGCCGAAGCGTCGATGGGAGGATTGCATTAAGGCTGATCTCGGGGGCTTGGGCTTGACCGGTGAACATTGGACGAGTCTGTGCAGGTGAAGTTTGGTGGTATATATATATATATATTATTTATTATTGTTTAATATATATATATATTATATATATATATATATATAATTTAATAGTATAAATACATTTTTTTTTAAATAAAACCAATGCTGGTGTACGAAACAACGGCTTTCACATACCTAGACTGTTAAAATCCATCAAAGAATAATTAAATGTTTAAAAAAATTAAAGTTAACTTAAAAAAAAAGTTTTGTTTACTATTGTTGGAAATATATGATTTAGATTAAATAATATAGCAATATAAAATAGTTGAAAATAATCATAAGTAATAATTTTATGCCTTATTTGTCACTTAACATTTAGTTTTACACCTTTCGGAAACCGAAGCAATCATCTTAACATAATGCAGACCCAATCTTCCCTCTACTATACAATTCAATGGCGTAACAAGAGGTATTTCAAAACAAGTTAAGTATTTAGGAGTCACCCTGGACTCAAAACTAATTTTCAAACATCATATTAACCATAAAATAAATATTGTCCGTAAACTATTATCTAAAATTTACCCCTACTTTAATAAAAATTTAAAATTATCACCAAAAAAAAAGCAAATCTGTAGAAAACTGTAATCAGGCCTATAATTACATATGCATGCCTAGCCTGTAGTCTAAAATGATAGAGGCCTAAGAATCATTAATAATTATCCACCATACACGGAAATAACTACCATGCACAAAGAACTGGACATTCCTACGATACATGAATTTATACACCAACAAACAGTATCATTTTTCTCAAAATGCCAACTGACTGACGATACCTTTATAAAACAAATTGGTAATTATACCAAGCTATCTACTACTAAATATAGACATAAGAAAACTCAACATATACTGTTACAAAAATTCTAAATTACTAAATCCTATCATATGATTTTAATATCTGTAATTTTGTTTATTTATTTTTCCATTATTATTTCTATTTGTTTATTTCATTTTTCTTTTGCTTCATTTATCTTTTTTTTTCTTAGTTAGATTGATTAGATTTTTACTAACAATAAAAATCATCGATGTACAAAATAAATTTCAGCACATAAGTAGCGTATTATAATGGATATCCCTAAAACATTTTTTTTTTGAAAAATGGAATTAAGAAAATTTCATGTTCCCAATACATTCCCTCACTAAATATTTCATATATAGCTAAGTGTAAGTAAAATATCGACTCTGAACATAACTTGTATTTAAACTTTTTTTTTTTTTATGCTACATTGGAATATTTGCTTTTATGTATTAACCAGTTTTCTGGAATCTCTTTTTTTATATGCTTGCCTTCTGATAGAGAGCGGAATGGAACAGTAGTTGTAAGCAAAGATTGTGCTTTTTCTATTTTGGTACCTAAAGTGCGGGTCATTGGCGATCACTCAACCTTAAGTGCTTCACTACAAATGGAACCTGCTACAACTGTGAGTGTGAAATCCTGTATGGAATTTTTTTCGAATCATGGGGAAAGCTGGAACTATTCCGACCCTAAAATCCATCATTCTACATCAAAATACAATCGTTCTAACAGGTCCTTAGGATAGAACTTTGCCGGTATAAAAAAAAAAAAAAAATGAAAATTGTTCCTCTATAGATCAATTCAGAATATGTTTTGCAAAAAAAAAAAATAAAAAATTTGGTAAGGGCAACACACGACTTCCACTTACCTCGACTGTTAAAATCAATTTTATAACTATTAAATATACTTAAATTTGAAAAATATAAAGTTGATTTTAATAAAACGTGTATTCATTTTCGTTAAAAACATATGATTTAGATTAAATAATATAATTACATTAAATTGTTGACCATGTTTATTCCCTATTCGTCACTTTATATTACCTTTTACCACTTTGTGTATCGGATGTTATTTTTTCTAAAATCTTTCTCTTTCCATCTGTATATTATACATTCATATTACTGTTCTTCACAACTAACCAAAATTAGATAATAAATAATAAAAAAAATCTTTTTTATCCTTCTCCTGTATATTTATCCGTCCCTTATCAATGTAACTAAGATCTTTTGTTAATCTTTTGGAATGTACAAGATAAAAGGTAGTCAGACTATTTCAATCAGGATGAAACTTATATGATGTAAAAGCCCATTAAATTTTACATCAATATATGGAGTTTAATCAAAATCATTACAGCCATTTTTGAGAAAATCGTAAAACGGCACAAAATTCATGGTTTAAAGTGCCTCTTCTGGTTAGCCGATTTTGAGCTGTAACATCTCGAGCGTCTAGTTGTCTTAAATATGACATTTCATTTTCGTACGACTTTTCCTTTTTGCACTAGAATAGCCACACACACACACACACACACCTTTTTTATTGACTTGGTCATTTTGACTCAGGGAACCCTAAGTGTATTTCCGTCAAAACTGGAATTCGAAAATTTTCACGATCGCAATACTTTCCCTTACTATATATAGTAAGTGAAAGAAAAAATATAAATGAAAATAAACTTTATTATCATTTATGCTATGAAGTGTAGACATTTCTCACACCACTTTAATCGGTATGCTGAAATTATTTAAAATTATTATTTAGGAAAGTGAAAGTAAATATATATATATATATATATATATATATATATATATATATATATATATATATATCCTGTACCACTACAACCCATGAAGGGTCTTGGGCTCAGTACATATAGAGATTCGTACTGTTTCAAGGCCAACGGCAGTGCAATGAGGTGATTAGGCCTTAATCGCGCTCAGCCGCCAGGTTTTTCCACAATTATTTTGGGTACCAACTTTATAGAGGCTGGGTCTGCCCCCAGGAGGGTCTCCATACCCTAGGGTCGCCCCCCGACTGAATTAACAGAATAAATAATATTCCGCCACAGCCCCTTATTCGAACCCAGGGGGCTAATATAATAATATTATATCATTATATAATAATATAATATTCGAACCCAGGACCCGGAGCACAGCAGGCTAGCACTCTATCCACTAGACCACGCCGCTCCCAAATATATATATATATATATAATATAATGGTAAATAATATAAAAACCCGTCTATTTTTAACTGTTATCTGTTTTCAATTTAAAAAAAAAAATTATAATATAGGCTTAGCGAGTATTCGAACTGATATGAGTATAAAGAGACACTTATTTCTATAATTTACTGTAAAAAAATTGTTTACGAAATCGATATTTTGACACATTTGTATTATAATCACCTAGTTTCTTCGAAATCTGCCATTCAATTTCATCAAAACAAACGTACAAGACAATTGTAATCTCTTTTGAAAATGATTGCTAAAATGTACTATGTTGTCACTCTTATCACCTCACTCGATTTTTTGAAATATTTACACGCTCTCTTGTTCTTATTAGGTATATTGTGACAACGGAGCGGAAAGTTCCTGTCAAAAAGAGGCTTAATTGACTTTATTTGATATTCCTAATACCCTAAAATGCCGCCTCTAAGGTATTAGGAATCCCCTATTATCTGGTTGACCTCACCATCTTCTGAAATGAAATGAGAAATAATTTTTATTCTGTGACTGCTAGTTCTCTAAGAATAATATAAATGTACATTAAATATTTATCTTCTGGCTATTAAGTCTTCAAAATATACATCATTTAAAAAAATACATGCTTGCACACACGTATATATATATTAGGAAGTGAAATCGCATGTAAATAGAGAAATTATGTATGTACTAGGTAATATAGCAACCTTATAATTAATACAAGAAATAAAATGATTAAAACGTTACAAAAGGTTACATTCTAATTGAAATAGTCTGACAGGGCTTAAATTCCGATATTTAAAATGTTCTTACTCTAAAGTACCTTAAATTTTATAGATTTCAAAAGAATAGGCTCATCATCTTGTCAGTATTTATAATTAACAGCTAAATATGCAGGATAAGCGAACTTGATAAACAAATAAAGGATAAAAGTGCAAATATATTTTTTTATGCAGTTTTTGTGTTATAATAATATAATATCCCGTTGGATAGCTAAGGATTTTAGAAAAAATATTATCTAATACACGGAATTGTAAAATTTAATGGAGATTGATGAAAAGCCGATGAAAACCCAATAGGTTGATGCAAAATTAATGCAGGTTTTTAGTAGGTATTGTAAATACGCCATATCTTTACTTTAACCATATATATTTAATCAAAATAATTTCCATCTGAATCAATGCACTTTTGCCAACGTTCAACAAGCTTTCTTATTCCACCAGAAAAAAAATCCGAATCCCTGGACTCAATGAAATCACGAAAAGAATTTTCAATGTCGTCCTGGTTTTGAAAATTTTTCTCCCTCAAAAAGTTGTCCAGATGCCTGAAAAAGTGGAAGTCTGTAGGAGAGAGGTCAGGTGAATAAGGCGGATGTTGGAGAACTTCGTAGCCCAACTCGTGCAGTCGTCGAAGCGTTGGTTGTGCAACGTGTGGTCTGGCGTTATCGTGGAGCAGGATCGGCCCCTTCCGATTCATCAATGCTGGGCAAGACGTTGCAATTTTTGAGTTCCGAGTTCCGCCGCCATTTCTCGTGTGGTTTTGGTTGGGTCTTCTTCCACTTTTGACCTCAGTTGGTCGTTGTCCAGAGCAAGATGACGGCCCCGACCTTCCTTGTCTTCGAGGTCGAAATCTCCTCTGCGAAACTTCTGGAACCAACGCTGCACCGTGCACTCATTAATAGCCCCCTGACCCCACACTTCATTAATATTACGAGCCGTTTGCGCAGCGCTGCGCCCTAATTTAAATTCGTAAAAATAAATTTGACGAAAATCGCACTTTGACATTTTCGATTCAAGACCTTTGAACACACTGAACAAAACGATTTTACTAAACAAATTCATGGTGAAAGAGAGGGTATTAGATAAGGTTTGTTTTGGTATAATAATGATCAATGTTAGGATTAGCTTTGTTTACACAATCGGAATTAAGATATTGCAATAGAGGAAACCTGCATTAATTTTGCATCAACCCAATAACTGATTGTTGTAGATAAAAATATAATAGATTATTTAATAAAGCACATGTTTCATTTGAAATTCAATTTAATTATTTCTTTAACAATTTATTTTTATCTCTAAATGTATAAATGCTTATATTGATTTCAACAATGGAGGTAAGGGTAAGTCGTATGTTGTGCGCATCATATTTTTATTCCATAATGGGAAGTTAAGAATCCATTTTGAACGTTATGAAAAAATTAAAAATAGCGTATGTAAATGGTGTCAAAAGTATTCGGAATTACATGATTTCCAATTAAATTATTACAGTGATCATAAATATACATCCAGTCGATAAAACTTTTTGTATAATTATATATCAGCTTACTAGGAATTGATCTTAATAATTAATTGATTGTTTGTGAGAATTATTATCCCACTCAAGCACTTATTGTTTCTTGAGGACATTTTCATTTTGAGTATAGTATTTTCTGATTTTTCTTTTTAGTGGGGCCCACAAATAGTTATATAAATTTAAAAAAAAATGAGAACTGTATTAAAATTTTGCAGCAACTAAATCTGAATAGACGTATATATATCCAGAGTCATGGTCGCGGGTATGTTAAAAAGTTAACTTATTCCTGGATTTTCTTATACTTTTATTTCTGGCTTTTCATATTTATAAAATACACAAACCTATCAATAATTCTGACTATGAATCCAAGGTTATTAAACTTTTTCAAAGTAAAGAAAACCTAATTATCACTGACCGCTCTAGGCGTTTTACAATGCCATACTAAATTCTTTATTTGGTCTCCTCCAAACTATAATTTGTTTAAAAGAACCATGTATTTTAGTACAGGAGTCCCTATAAACATTTTAATTCATCAATCTTCTCTTTAAAAAATTGTTACAAACATTCAGCGTATTCTCTTATTGCCTTGCATGCTGAAAGATGTGTTCCGTACTTCTTGTACCATGTCTTTCTCTTCACCATATTTTTTTAGAACCCGACGAACAGTTGAAACACTAAATGTGTATCTAGAAACTCTTAAAAAATCATAAATAGCTATTCACATACTCTTATAATTATTTTTTTTTTAACATTTCAACTATTTATCTTTTAAAAATCATTCGAAGACGTTGTTCAATCGTTGCTTTTTTTTTATGTTAGGGCCTTATTTAAAAAAAAAAAAAAAAATTCTTTCCAAGGTTGGGTATATGTAACATGAGGGAGAAGAAATGTTTAGAACATAAAATTATGTCGAGGATTAGTGAGAATAAGAACATTTGAAACCAATAAAAAACAAGATATTACGATTTCTAAATACTTTTGACAATGAATGATCTTGTAATATTACATCATTAATCGGATATTTTTTTTAGTAATAACGATTTTTATTGAGAAAATTTTACAATCTGTCCCAATTTGGACATTAATAGTATTGCTGAATGATATCAAACATACTACATTCATACAATATTTACACAACATAAAATTACAATAAAATATATACACAATAATGAATCAATACAAAAGTCAATAATTCACTTATACCTATATACACATACACACACTCATACATACATCACATTGAGTGGAGAATCTAGCCAGTGCTAGAACTCCAATATATTTACAAAAGGTCGCGGGGCCACTGCCGTTTCAACCTTCTAGGTGGGTTGTATGGATGAGTGGAGCTGGATAGGGATTGAGCTAAAGGATTAGGATGATGAATGAGGTTCTGGTGGAATTTGGAAAATTTGGATGGAATTAGGTCTGAAATAAATGGAACATTAAGGTCGTGGTGCAAGGTATAATTGGAGACATAATAAGGAGCATTTACTATTGTACGGAGGACTTTGGATTGAAAGGATTGAATGCGTTTGATGTTAGAACGTTTAGCTGTCCCCCACAGTTCAAGTCCGTAGGTCCAGATGGGCTTCAGTATTGTCTTGTAGATTAATAATTTGTTTTCAACTGTAAGTTCAGATTTTCTGTTGAGTAGTCGGTATAACTGTCCGAATCGTCGGTTGAGTTCTTGTCTTTTAAGTCTTGTATGTGGGTTCCAAGTCAATCTTTTGTCTAACAGTAAGCCAAGATACCGGACTGTATCTGAGAGAGGAATCGGTAATGAGTTGAAATAAACTGGCGGACAGGATTTTCGTCTAAGAGTAAAGGTTATGTGTTTACATTTGGCTTCGTTCACCTTTACACGCCAGTTATTACACCAGTGTTCGATAAGGAAAAGGTGTCTCTGAAGGTTTAAGGATGCTGTTTCAGGATTGGAACTGGATGATAGGATGGCGGTGTCGTCTGCAAAAGTTGCCAGAAAGGTATCAGGATGTGTAGGAATATCAGCAGTGTAAAGGATGTAGAGGATGGGTCCCAAGACGCTGCCTTGAGGAACACCGGCCTCAACGGGATAAAGGTTAGAAAATTCTTCACCACAGCGAACTCGGAAGGAACGGTTCGAGAGATAGGATCGGAGAATGAGGTATAGGGACTGGGGTAAATGGGTTTTCAGCTTGAAGAGTAATCCAGTGTGCCATACCCGGTCAAAAGCTTGCGCAATGTCCAGAAACGCACCAGAACAATACTCTTTGCATTCAAGAGCTGAGGAAATATGGTCTACAACTCGGAGCCCCTGTTGAACTGTGGAATGCTGAGGACGGAATCCAAACTGATGGGAAGGAAGATTTTGAGATTCTAATATGGGTAGGATACGTTTAAGAAGAAGCCTTTCGAAGATTTTTGAGAGGATGGGGAGTAGACTAATAGGCCTGTAGGATGAAGTGTTGTTGGAAGGTTTACCTGGTTTTAAAAAAAGGATGATGGTGGAATGTTTCCATAACAGAGGAAAATAGGTGGTGCGGAGGATGCAGTTATAAATATAAGTAAGGAATATAATAGCTTTCTGCGGAAGTTGTCGGAGGATCTGGGGAGTAAGGAGATCGTGTCCAGGAGATTTAGGGAGAGTCAGTTTTTGGAGAAGATATTTGACCTCAGATGGATTAATAGCTTTAGGAGGTAGGGAAAGTGGAATCGGTGACATAAGAAAGTCTTGCACTTTTGCGGTGTGATTGATGTGGGATTCCGGGTGAGGAGTGAATACTTTGGAGAGGTGTGTGGCGAATTCCTCGGCTTTATCTTCATCAGACGCAGCCCAGGAGTCATCACCACGTCGGAGAGGATGGGAAACATGATGGTATTTTAGGATCTTTTTCGTGACATTCCACAGGGAATTATCACGAGCTGATAGAGAGGAGAGGTAGGAATTAAAGGACTGGGAACGGAAGTTCGCCAACTCCCTCTTCAATTGTCTACAATAGAAGTTATAGGAGCGGCGATCTGTTGGGTGTCGGGTGCGCTGCCATAATGATCTTGCTCGGCGTTTGGTGTGGATAAGGTCTATAATAGGTTGTGGAAAATGATTTTGGTCTGGATTTATATTGGAGTGTTTAGGAGAGGAAGCAGTCCAGACAGCTTGTTGGATGGCGGTGGTAAAGGAATAGACGGAATTATCTAGGTCATCTTGGGTTTTGAGGGTTACTCTGAGGTCAATATTATCGGTCAGGATTTGGCGGAAAAGGTTCCAGTTGACAGGGCCTCGGATGAATGATGGTGGAATGGGTTTTGGAATTGGAGTGAGAGATACTTTTAGGATCAGTGGACTATGGTCTGAGGATAGTTCATCAAGGCGAGTTAAAGACAAGTTGAGAGAGCCTATTCCGCTGTGGATAAAGAAGTCGAGGATGTCAGGATTGCGGTTAGGATCGCTTGGCCAGTAGGTAGGGGAGTCAGGAGGCAGGATATTAAAATTTCGGGAGTTGAGTGCAGACAGCAAATTTCGTCCCCGAGAATTCGTGGTTCTGGAACCCCACTGCTGATGCTTGGCGTTTAAGTCTGCACCCAGAATTAAACGATTTCCTAAGGAATCCAGGAAGGATACAAATTCAGAATTGGAAATGGAATGTTTAGGAGGGCAATATGCAGATGTGAGGGTTACCGGAAAGGAAAAAGTCTTGATTACTATGGATGTGGCTTGTAGGAAATCATAGGTGGGAAGTGGGAGTAAATGATGAGAGAGGGATTGGTGGACAATGATAGCAGAACCAGCATGGGCTTTACCGTCTGGGTGGTCAGTACGGTATGTCATGTATTGCGGTATTTTGAAGTACTGTTTAGTCGTTAGTCTTGTTTCAGTTATAAGTGCAACATCGATTGTTTTGTCTTGCAACAACGCTGTCAGTTCGTCAGTATGATTTCTAACACCATTCGCATTCCAAAGGAGAATGGATAAGGAGTTAGGTGAAGTCATTTAAGGATTTTTCAAGGCAGGGATTAGATTCGATACTAGATTTGTAAGGAGTGATATAAGGGGCATAACAAGAGATTTGATTTCGGAGATGAACGATGTCATTAGACTGGTAAGATCTGTGACGTTTGATGGTGGAGGGATATGAGAAATTTGATGTTGAGGAGTTTTTTGAAGATTAGGTAAACTTTGAGGGATAGATTCTTGTACAATCGATTGAGAATGTTGAGGAAAATGTTGTTCCGGCAGTGCCTCGACTTCATGATTCTGGTTACCACCTCCAAGCAAGTGGGCAAATGACACGTTAGAATTTACAAGTTTTGATGGTTCTCTTCTGCTTCTGGTTGGTACAGCTGTTTCATTCGGATCCTGAGGTTTTTGGTATCTGGTTCTGAGTTTCTTGTAGATTTCACATCCCTTGTAGTTAGCCGGGTGGTCCTTGAGGCACAGAGCACATACAGCGGGTGCTGATCTTGATCTTGTACATTCTTCTGTTTTATGCTGTTCACCGCATTTCACACAGCGTGGTATGTGATGGCAATAACTTTTGGTATGACCATATGCCTGACAGTTATGGCACTGGACTATTTCTTTCTTTGTGTAAGGTTTTTCAACTTTTACACGGGTATAGTACAGTCTGCTGAGGTCATAGATTTTTTCGACTCCTGCTGATGGTTCCAAGTCCACGAAGAATAGAGGCAGTGGACTTTTATCTTTTAGAACGTTGGTGACTTGCCTCACTTGGAATCCTAATTCTGTCAGTTCTTCTTTGATTGCTTCAACGGGTGTTGAGGAATGTAGGTTTCTGATTACGACCCTTAATGCTCTCTCTTGGCGCAGCTGATAAGTATGAAAGTCAGCTTTGGTCTCAGTCAGATATTTTACAATCTTTCTGTAGGTTTCAGCAGTAGTCGGAGATATTTTAGTATCATTGGTTCTACTTATACAATAATAACTATTAGGATCTGTTACTTTGTTTAAATGCGCACACATCAGTTTAAAATTTTTAATATTTTTAACAAATATTGGTGGAGGTAGTGGTTCTCTGGGTATAGGAGAAGATTCCATGGTTTCTTTTTCATTTTGGAGGATCTGAAATGGATTCGGTGTAAAAAACGGAGATTCATCAGTTATTCCTTGTGATGATGTGCTGGGCTGTGGTTCAGAACCTAATGAGGTAGCTGACGCGGTCGCTGGTGGAATCATTTTTTTATTTTGTTCACGGCGGGGTCTCTGTTTTGTGGGAGACGAGTTAGAACCTGCAGATCTAGATCTTTTACTTGCAGACTTTGAGGACATGACTTGATGAAAATATCTCATTGATTAAGAAAATAATAATAATAAATAAATAATGAGATAAGAATTAAAGATAAAAGAAAGATAATTAAAAGAAAAGCAAGCCCGAGCTTGCCGAGCTAGCGGCAATCAGCTGATCAGTGACCCTTCTTTCACTTTTTCGTGATTGTACAAAGTAAATTATAACTTTGCTTACCGAAACTTCTCCAATATTCACTGCCGTAATATTCCTGAGGTCTAGTGATGTTCTCCAGACTGAATTCTAGCGAATTCCTACTGAAAAAAGCAAAAATCTGAGAGACGATGTAACGTATGACTGTTATCATCGAGCGCATCAGCTGATCATCCGGATATTTTTAAAAACAATAAACTTTTCGGTTATCTGGTCAGCAATTTCCCTTTACGGGGGTCTCTCTTGAAGATTAATGACTGAAAAAGAATTATATAAATTCATAGTTATGAAATATACTTCATAAATAAAAATAAATTCGAATTCCGAATACTTTTGACAATCACTGTAGACCGACAATGACATGTTTTCCCAAAACAGGATTAGATTAAACATTGCTACAAAGGAGTAGTGTGGTCTGATGGATTTGGTTTGAATGGACATAACAGAACAAAAATAACATGGTTTAATGCCAAATTATATTACGCAGCACGCGTCATTACAATATATGATAATTTTTGTGTAAAACGCTTAAAAATGTGACAGTTTTTACTTGGGAGTGGGCAGAAGGGGGCCAGACACACCTGGCTCCACATCACACCCCACCACAGCGGCTAAACGAATAGCGACGCGATGATCCACCTCCCGTCAACCCTGCAATTAATTCAGCATACCCTGTCTCTTTCAGGGATAATACCTCACTCCCGCGGTTTTATTTACACAACAGACATTTTACAAACGTTTAAGTTAAAAATATTTATTTTTAGAAGAAAAAAATCTTGTACGGAAAACACACATTCAGTTAATGGGTTGTTAAAATTGTTTTAAGAACTATTAAAGATACTTGAGTTAAAAAAAAAGTGTAAAGTTATATTCAATTTCATTGGGAACATATGTTTTAGATAAAACATTGTTATGTACAGTTATTAGTTTAGTCTATGCCCTATTCGTAACTCTACATTACCTTCCAGAACTTTATATATAGCATCACATTTTTTTTCTAAAATCGTGACTTTTGTCTATCAATATCACTATTCTTTTGTTCGGGGAAAAAAAATACTTAAAAAAAAGTTTTGCTCTTTTCTCATTTAATCTGGTTATTAAATTAGTTCAAATTTTATATTAGCCGTAATTTATCAATGCTAATAAAATTATATAGTAAAGAGTATAGCCAGGTTAGGATGATAATTCTGCCCCCGTGGCTTTTTCGACTCAAACTTGGGAGATCAGTTGGGTGTCGAATAAAAATAATTTACCTAAATTTGTAGCTTTTTAATTCAAACGGTTTTCGAATTTTTTTTTTAAAAAACCTCTTTTATAGATTTTTTTTTAAAACCTCTTTTATAGATTTTTTTAAAAAAACCTCTTTTATAGATTTTTTAAAAAAAACGTCTTTTATAGATTAGGTTCCTTTAATTAAAATGATCCATTTCATTCAACTCATTTTATTTTCTTATTTTTTTCTCCCTACGTATCGGCTCTTTGCCATTGTCAAGGGATCTACAAAAAACATTTATTTTAAAATTAAAAGATACACAACATTATTTTTTACATTATTATAAAGCAATTTACATACCTCTTTATATTCCATTATGCACTCTATATAATATATAAATATATATTTTGTCACAATTTAGTAAAATAAAATTAAAACTATTACAGGCTGACCAGCCCTGTCCTGGTTGTTATCATCTACTGGATTAAAGAAATGTATTCCCTCACTCTTAACTATTGATATCAAAACCAATATACACACATATATTGTTTTATTACCTCCTCCTCAGTCAAGTCTACATTTGTTTTCACAGCCAAAAACTTTTTCTTTTAAAATTCTTTAATAAATTATTACCATACATAAACACATACACACACACACACACACACACACACACACACACACACACACACACACACACACACACATAACACATAAACAAATATATTAATATTCAATTAAAAACAAGATAATTCACTTAACCATAAAATTCCAAATATTATTCTATTATATTGTTATTTTAAACTTTATTCAAGAAATTCAATTTATTTAAATTATATTACTTATTAATTTTGCTCAAAATCTCAGCATAATGATCATTTAAATTCTTTGTGTCAGTTTTGTAATTTATACTGTAGTCAATGTGTTCTGATATATGTATTGCCTCTAAAATTTTTCTTCTAAAACCATTGCTTTCTTTATGTACTACCATAGTATTTTCAAAGTCAAATTGATGTTTTTTATTTATCACACGTTGTACTAAAGCAGTCTTATAACTATCTTTTTCTTTATTTTTAACATCATTTTGGTGTTGATACATCCTATCCTTCAAGAACTGCTTTGTTTCACCAATATATACTGCAGGACAATTCACACATGGTATTTTATATACCATTCCAGATTGAGAGTTTTTTTCTATTTTATCTTTTAGCTCACTATAATAATTTTTATTTTGTTTCTTGGTTTGAAGGCAAGAGTATATTCTTCCATATCATATAATTTGAAGGATTTTTTAATTTCTTCAGAAAGTCCCTTTATATAATTGCAGCTTTGGAATTTTTGGGTTGTCTTTAATTTGTTTATTTTTTCACCATTGCTATTATTTTTATTTTTAGTTCTAATATTCAATTCCCATATGGTTTTTTACTATTTTTTTGGGGTAAAAATTTTCTGAAAAAATTTGAAAAACCTTTTCTTTGACCTTATTTAATCTTTCATTATCTGTAATTGTGATAACTTTTTTGCAAAAATTGTTTACTATATTGTACTTCATATGATACGGATGACATGAAAAATAATTAAGAATTGTGTTACTAACCTCCTTAAATTAAATTAAATTTGTAGCTTTTTAATTCAAACGGTTTTCGAATTTTTTTTTTTTAAAACCACTTTTATAGATTTTTTTTTAAACCTCTTTTATAGATTTTTTTTTTTAAACCTCTTTTATAGATTTTTTTTAAAAACCTCTTTTATAGATTTTTTAATAGTAAAATTTGAAATTAATTAAAGATTATTTTTCTCCGATTTTTAGGAGTCAAAGGCATGAAAAAATGATAAATCATGATTCTTAAACGAAAAGCCAATTTTTAGCAGAAAAAAACAAAATATGTATTGAAGTGGTGGAACAATATGAAAAAAAAAATAAAAACATTTTTTTTTTCTGAAATCTTGCATTTAACTTATATTTCTTATTATAAATGTGTTAACAATTATTTCTTAACAAAAATTAAGAATTAAATCACTTATAAACAATTTTCAATAATTTAACTACAAAATGAGGGGATGGATGTTTTTTGAAAAAGCGCTTTATAACGCAGCTATTTATCCACTATCAATCATTTCTTTAATGGTCTCGCTTGTTCAAGTATTCTCTCATGGCTTTCTCTAGGGAGGATAAATTTTCGGTTAAATAATAATATTTTACACATTTTTCGATAATCTAAAAACTATAAGTTTCTTATCGGAAGATTTCAAGGGGAAAAAAATCATTTTTCATTTATTTTATATTTTTCCACCTCTTCTAAAAATTTAAAAAATATTTTGCTTTTCATTCAAGAGGGGTATAAAAGACATTTTCTTAAAAAATTTCGGTCAAAAAAGTTACAAAATATATATTTTGATTTTCATTCTCCGAATTTTGTCAGAAAACGTCTTTTATGCTCCTCTGTACTGTAGAAATTTTTTTTTTTTTTTTAACCGAAAATACACCCTCCCTTGAGAAAGCCATAAAGAATACCTGAACAAGTAAGTCCTTAGAAGAAATGATTAATAGTGGCTAAATAGACGGCGTTATAAAGCGATTTGAAAATGCAATCATTTTGTAGTAAAATAATTGAAAATTGTTTATAAGTGATTTAATTCTAAATTTCGGGTGAGAAATGATTTTTTACACATTTCTCAATAATAATAAGAAATATAGTTAAATGCAAGATTTCAGAAAAAAATAAGTTTTTATTTTATTTTTTCATATTGTTCCACCACTTCAAAAAATTTCGCTGTATATAGGAGACATTTTCTGAAAAAAAATCGGTTATTGTCACTTTTCAAATTGGTTAAAAAATACATATTTTGATTTTCTTTTTTTCGCTAAAAATTGGCTTTTCGTTTAAGAATCATGATCATGTAATTTCTCCTTGCCTTTGACTTCTTACTACCTGACTTTGAACTAGGTATATATTTGAAACATGACAAATATATTAGATAAGATATTAAATATATATATATATATATTATATATATATATATATATATATATATATATATATTATAGATGTATTACGAATTAAGGTCATTATAAAACCGCTGGAAGCCTCCTTAGGAATTTCAAGGCAAGCCGCCTTCTATTTTTGTTTTTTACGCGATGGCTGGCGGATATTGGCGGGGTAAGGTCGGAGCTGAGACTCTATAATTAACTTTAGTTTTAGTAAAGATGTTATCAACTCCTATTTTGCACTTCCCTCATTTCTGTCGAGGGGAAATTCGGGGGAGGGAGTTAATTGCAAGCTTAACGATTCCCCTGAGGCAAGGCCCCCCACTATCGATTCTCTTCTCATTCAAAAATTTGTCAGACTAGTCCAGGAAGCTTCCTGTTATCAGTTGATAATAAGGGAAACTCAGTTTCTTCTAATATGTTAATTGACAATTCCCATTAAAATATGGAGGGAAAAATTGAGCTAGTTATATAGTATAACCGAAAATAATAAACTTATCATGCCTCAGCCGGATTCGAACCCGGGACCCGGAGAACATTAGTTCGTTATAGAGAAATAATCAATTTAAAAGTGCAGAGTATTTTATTCAAACACTCAGACCACTGAAGTACAGATACAGTATAGCCTGCTCTCTATCTGGTGACTTAGTGACTCATTTAGTTTTTCCAGGGTCACTTGTGGGGTAATGGCTAGCATAAAATATCCAAGGTCCTTCATTTCACATCATGCAGGACATCTTTAGTAATAGTGTTTGGGTATACCTAATGTGCCTAAATCGTTAAAGTTTGAAGAAAAGTATCTAACTTTCCTTCAAACTTAAACGATGTTGTAACCAACGTAGTAGTAGTAGAGTGTGAAGTATGGTTACTCGATTTATTAATACACATTGTCAGCGATAACGATACTAAATTAAAAAAATTTATCTATCGTAGGATTATGTCTATGATAAGATAAAATTAATTTCATTATAGTCACTCCGTGGTTATGAATAATGTTTGTTAGGAGTCTCCTGTGGAGTAGTATTATTAAACTACCTTATTTGATTATTCCCCTATTACAATCTAGATTTGTTTCACTATAGTAATAGCATCATATTAAAGTTATAAAATGAAATGTTAGCATGATTTGGAACGAAAATAAATGTATAATTTAGTACCTTTAGAAAATTATTGTATTTCTAAATCTCGGTTTTAATGGACTTGAGAGTTCAATAAATTAAATCAAATAGAAGATTAAGACAAAACTAAATGATAAGAATATAAATATGTAAACAAATCAGTTTCTTAAAAAATGTGTTTTAGTACCTTTTGGAAATCAACATCTTATATCAGAATTTCAGGTGGACGTATTACAGCAATTTATCTACGATTAAAATTCATCCATACATATAATTTAGAATATATTCAATCCTAATTTGGCAATAAGTTCGTTGTTAATTAAGAAATAAGCAATAGCCAATAAAAATAGTATAGAGTATTATAAGTAATAATTAATTAACCAACGTTTCCGGGATCTACCTCATCTTCAGTGAAATTTCTTAATTTTTTGTTTTAATTTTATGAAGATATCATAATTAGCAGTACACTACATTTATTTATAACTAAAACGATTTTTAGTTTAAACTTTTGGTTGTTTTTTTTTTACTTCGAAACCCCATTTAGAATTTTATTTATAACGTATAACTCAATTGAGTTGTTATAGAGCTAATGTTTGATACGTGTAAAATGGAATATATTAAGTGCTATTGCGATATTTCTATGCTGTATGTCATATCTTTGTAGTAATAGTAGTAATAATATATATTTCCTCTAAAAGTTTGGGTTTTAAAAATCCGAATATATATTTCATTTCATTTAGATCCTAGCACTGTCCTCAAAACTTGCGCGGATGACACTTGTGTGTTATCCGTCCATAGAGATCCAACCGCTGCATCCCAAACCCTTCAGTCCCACATCACAGCCATCGTGTCAGAACTGGAGGATAAAAATAAATCCTAAAAGATCCCACCAAATTACCTTTACCCTCCGTCGCAAACCGATGACCTCCTGCTCCACCGTATTCTTCAATAATACCCCACTTATAGCTGTTGAAAAAATCCAATACCTAGGACTCCATCTTGACAAACGTCTTACATGGAATCCCCATACGCGACTTAAACGACAAGAAACTGCCCGTAGATACCGATTAGTACAACACTTACTCGACAAACGTTCAAAACTTCAATTCATTACAAAAACCTCATTTATGTTACTGTCATCAGACCCATCTGGACATATGGAATCGGGCTCTACTGAGCCATCTAATTCCTCTCGCGTCCAGTCGTTACAATCCAAAATCCTTCGCAAAATCCTAAGTGCTCCTTATTTCGTCACAAATAAAATCATCAATAACGACCTTAATATCCTATTTGTTGCAGACCTTTCTCGTACCAGATATACCACTTTTAATTCCAAACTCCCAACCCATATAAACCCTCTTGTCCGCAACCTATCAACCTCACATATTCCTGACAACCCTCCGAGGCGATTGAAAAGAAGATTGCCTCGGGACCTCCTTACTTTAATAGACATCGAAGTTCTACCACTTGGTGGTTTCTTCACAATCATTTGAACACACACGCCCTTTAATGTAATTCAACACTAATACTTGTTGTATGTATGTATGTACAGTTGTAAAATTCAATAAAATATAATTTTTTTTTTTTTTTTTTTTTTTTTTTTTTTTTTTTTTTTATTCGTAATATTACAATTTGTCATAATATACAATAATAATAGTGCTACAGGATTCATTCATACAATTTACAATATAAACAAAAGGAAAGTCAAATTACATAAATATAATCAAATAAATAAACGTATACAATAACAAAATTAAAATATAAATTAAAAAAAAAATCATTTAGGCCTGTAAAAATCGGTGTCTTCATATATAGGATCATTGCTTTAAACCACGCATGTTTGATTGCTAACAATAATTTCTTTTCTATTACAGTACTGTATATATCCTGGGCGTATATAAACTTTATCGTTATCAAGAAAATATTTTGGTCATTATTCGGCTAACTGGGTAAAGTAGAAATAAGCTTTGAAATAGGCTTCCAAGTTGGATTCGGGTATTGGATTTTAAACTAATAACTTAATACTCTGTAAAGTATTCAAGCAGCGTACTTTGTTGAGAATAACCAAAGCCCATAACAAAAGCCTTTATGAATTCAAGTTGTAAGCTTACGTTATACCGCAATCTTTAAAAAACTAAAATAAAATCTCTAGAATACCAATTGGGCGAGGAACGAATTTCCATCAGAAAAAAAATTCTAGAGTAAAAGCAAATAAATAATTATAAAAATTCCAATGGATTTGATTTTTTTTTATTAAAAAATATTATTTGACTCGGATTTGTTCGATAGTTCGCTTTTTTAAAGTACCAAAATTATCTTATTCACTAAATTGTCAGATTTTGAAAATAAACCAAATGTATTATTTAAATAAATTAGTGTTTATTACATAATAGTAAATTCTAAGCTTACCTTTAAGCCCATGTAAGAAATATAATGTCTGACTTACCTGAAAAGAGAAAAACAAATTGTTAAAACACAATACATAAATATTATTTAAAAATACAAAACAATATAATAGCTTTTTACATAAATAAACTTATTACAATAAATAAATATTAATTAAATTATTAAAATTCTTGATATATTTTGTTTTTTCAAATTTTACATGATAATTGTTAATAGATAATATACTTTTTTCAGGCAATGTTGAAATATCTTATTAAGTGTTCAATAACCAATTAACCAAATTCATTTTGAGATAAACTATTAATTTTGTTTACAAGAGCAATAATTTTAATGACGTTTACTGTAGTATGGAACACATTTCTCCTTCCAAAACATGTTTCAAAGTTTGCATGAAGTAAAAATATGCAAGAAGTAGACAAAACATTTCTTCAGATTGTATATTTTTCCGTTATTTATCAATGCTAATAAGAAAATATGGTTAGTTTTTGGAATCTACAAAATTAAAGGTACTTAAGAGGAAAGAAAATATAGGCATTTAAGCTCTATCAGATTGTTTCAATAGTATAATAGTATAAACCTACTTGATACTAAAGCTGTTTTCGTTTTCGCAAAACTTTTCCAATGACATCCAAAATAACCAAAATCTTTTGACTTTCTTAACTGTATATATATCGTCATCAATACTTTACTTAAATATAACAAACAAATTAACCTGAACAAATTTCGATTCATTGACAAATTTGTGATTAAATACAATAATCAACAAACGTTATAATATAGACATAATACTTACTTGCCAATAACAATTATTGCTAAGATGAACTAACAATCCTATAGCGATAAATCAGAGCTTTTTTAAACATGTATGAAACCACATTTGAATTATATTCGTACGAACCAGGGGACCCGCCCCGAATATAAATTCTATTAAATGATTTTTTTTTTTTTTAATTTCGAAATAAATCAACATTAAGGCCAACGTGAGGACAACTTTGCGCAATTAAAGCTCTAATTGTTAAATTAGTTAAAAAGGATTTCTCTGATGAATTGCTGATAAGTGGTTAGCTAAGGGAAGAAACATTTTTTTGTTTTTTAGAGACTTCCCTTGTAATTCCTGGCCAGAGTGAAGCCGTGGAAGGACGCTATAATTGAGAAATAGTGGAATTTTAAAAAGCACTCCGTTTGTAATTTCGATTCCAGGGGCTGGAAATCAGTTTGCCCATGGAGCCTCCATTCTTACTCCAACTCTACCTCTTTTTAATGCTTTTATCTCATGTCAATTTATTTATAAATTGCTTTCAGGGTGTTGTTTTACCGAAAATTTGAGCTCATTTTTATTCTTTTTTTTTAAATATTTTTATTGAAATTTACAACTGTATTTTGTAATACAACAAGTAAATATGTTGGTAATGATAAAATAAATGAAAAAAACATGAAGAGAAAATGCCCATTGGCATCACTCCACCAGGTAACTAAACTAGAGCAGCACTCTAAAAGTCTAAAACTCTAAAAGTATTTTAAACTAGGTTTAAGGTCTAGAGGGCCATCTTCTTTTCATGCGCCTCAGAGGATTGTCAGGGATTGAAGAGGAAGCAAGGATTGAAACTAGAGGATTAGAGTGGGAGTGGAGTTTGTCATGGGAGGATTGATACCTGGTTCGGGCCAAATCAGCAATATATGGGGGAATTAAGGTCTTTATGGATGAGTTTTTTTGTGACAAAGTAAGGAGCATTGAGGATTTTTCGAAGGATTTTGGATTGCAAGGATTGAATACAGGGAGAATTTGATGGTTTCGTAGAGCCCCAAAGCTTAACTCCATAAGTCCAGATAGGCCTTATGATGGTGATATAGATGAGCCTTTTATAGATAAGTGGAAGTTTGGAGCGTCTATCCAGTAAGTGCTGTAGTAAGCGAAAGCGACGGGCAGTTTCTTGTCGTTTCAGTCTTGTGTGGGGATCCCAAGTCCTAGATAATGGTTCTGTTTAACTGGAACAAGCGGATTATTATTAAAGGAAACTGTAGGGCAGGATGCCATTGGTTCACGACGAAGGGTAAAGGTAATTTGGTGGGATTTCATGAGGGACAACAGCAGACTGAGTAAAAAGGGATGAATAGGAACTATTGTGGTTTATTTTGAAGGATCTTTTAGAGAGGTAGGACTGGATGATAAGGTAGTATGTAAGAGGGAGGAATTTGTGGAGCTTGTAAAGCAGTCCTGGGTGCCAAACTCGGTCAAAGGCTCTTTATTATTAAATTTTGTACGGACAACATGGATATCCTCCTGTAGCTGTTAACATCCGTTTTTGGACCTTTCTTGTGCGAAGTTTATATCACTGCAATCCTCCACTCATCCGGAATCTCTTCTTCAGCCAAATGTTTCTCATCAGCTCCGCGACCCTCTTTCTGAAGTCCTCCCTATTCAACTTCCACATCTTGTTAGAATATTTTCTAACCTTACCTAAGCTTATCCGCTAACACTCCATCGTGACCTGATGCATTGTTGTTCTTGAGGGGCGCTATGATATCATCTACTTTTTCGTCATCTGGGGGATCTGACTCCATTAGCTTCACGGACTTTATCCAAGTTGTCATTCTTTTTTGTGGTTCTTCGGAGTTGAGCAGGTTCTAAAAGTATTCGGCAAAGATTTCCTCCCAGATTTGCACCAATTATAGATTTTGTTTCTAAAAAAATCAGATAAATTGGTTCAATAATAGATCCTCGCGTTTCATGTAATCATCATCATCATCCGTGGCGCTACAGACCGATGTGGTCCTTGGCCTCCTCAATAAGTCTTCGCCAGATGGTTCGGTCTTGAGCAGTCGCTCGCCAGTTGCGGGCGTCAAGTAGGCGAAGAGCATCCCTGGCAACGGTGTCCTCCCATCTAAGCCGAGGTCTTCCTCTTCCCCCTTGTCCGGTGGAGCCTCCCATCCAGCAGCTTTTTGGGAATTTCATCGTCTGGCATCCGTACTACGTGGCCAGCCCATCGCAGTCTTCCTAAGCTGATTAATCTCATCACATCAGCTTCGCCATAGATCCGGTAGATCTCCAAGTTTGTCCTCCGCCTCCAGCTTTCCCCGATCTTAACTGGCCCAAATATCCTTCTTAAGATTTTTCTTTCAAATATGAGGATATCCCTCTCCTCTTTACCAGTGAGGGTCCACGTCTCAGATCCATAAGTTAAGACGGGCCTAATGAGGGTCTTATACAAAAGGCACTTTGTGCGACGGGTGAGGTAGGCACTTCTCAGGTGCTTTCTGAGACCAAAATAGCACCTGTTGGCTTTGAGGAGACGCTGACTTGTTTCCCCGGAGATCCTATTTCCACAATTTACCACTGATCCGAGGTACACAAATTGGTCAACGCTCTGGAACGCAAATGGGCCCATTATAACAGGATGTCGGTCTGCAGTCTCTGTTCCCGGCCCAGCTCTCATGTATTTTGTCTTCTCCTGATTGATGTGCATCCCCATATCCTTCGCTGCCTCCGTCAACCTGAGGAAAGCATCTTCTAAGGACTCAAATGACCTTGCGACAATGTCCAGGTCGTCAGCAAAGCCGAGAATTTGGACCAGCCGATTGAAGATGGTGTCCGAAGTCTGTATCCCTGAATCGCGCACTACCTTTTCCAAAGCCAAATTGAACAACAAACAGGCGAGGCCATCACCCTGCCTAACACCTTTTGTAGCTTCGAACTGTGGAGAGAGGTCCGTTTGAATGCGTACAGTGCACCATGTGTCATCCATTGTCATCCTGATCAGCCGAACCAATTTCAGAGGAACTCCAAGCTCTACCAACGCTGCGTACAACTTCGGCCTTTTTATGCTATCATAAGCACTCCGGAAGTCCACAAATAGATGATGGGTAATCATTCTGTACTCCTGGGACTTCTCGAGAATCATTCTCAGGCCAAACATTTGATCCGCTGTTGATTTACCTCCCCTGAAACCAGCCTGATATTTACCTATTTTTCTCTCGGCAAATGGTAGAAGCTTACCATAAATGACGTTGGTGAGAACCTTGTAGGCGCACTGTAAAAGCGATATGCCACGGTAATTAGAGCATTCCAGGATATCACCTTTCTTGCGGAGTGGATGAATAATGGCTTTCTTCCACTGTTGAGGCACTGTTTCATGTAAAGTTTCATAAATAGATGTACTAACTTCGGAAATTATGTCTGTTGCTGCGAGCACTATTCGATCCGATATACTGAACATATTTTAATCAATCTCCCAAATACGGCCTGACCTTAAGAGGAAGACAATTTAAAATATCTCCATTCAAGCCTTATCAGACAATTTATCAAAATAAAACCTACATGATTTTAAATCCTATTAAACTTTAAAAGCATTTAGCGAGTGTAATCCAAATCGCTGGAGCCGTTTTCGAGAAAATCGTAGAAAGATGCGGGACTAATTGTATTAAGTATCCCTTCCTTTTAGCCGATTTCGTTGTAACATTTCAAGGTTAGAGTTGTCTAAAATATGGAATTTCAATTTCGTACGAGTTTTCGTTTTTGTGCTATACTATACGTCTTCACACATGGACCTTTTCATTTTTTTTTTTTTTTTTGGTCTTGGTTATTCAGAGTCAGGAGATCCTAAAACGTGTATTACCGATAAAAATCGGAATTAAAAAAATTTCACGATTGCGATACGTTTCCTTACTATATATTTAATATATATGTAGGTTAAAGTAATAAAAATTACTTCTGTCTATAAATCGAAGACATAACAAATATATATTTGATTTTTATAGCAAATAATAACTGACGGAACTATTTTTTTCCTGTATTTTTTTAAATGGTATAAACATATTTTGGAGAGGATATGTAGTAGTGTTTACATTGGTCCCCAACAACCTGATCCTAGCTAAATCATTAATCAATGTTTTTGTTGAAGCTTTGGCCTTTCAGTTTGAGGGGAGCTTCCAATTAGTGCGAGCAAACAAACCTCTTTTTGACTCGATCTATCATCATATACTACCCTCTAACTTTTAAATATCAGAATGTCAGGCAAGAAAGTAAGTAGTAATTACTTAATTTAAGTTAAAATACAACCTAAATTAAGCTCAAATTGTATCTCGAATACTAAAATATAAATGTTTCATTAATTTTAATTACATTTTATATATATATATATATATATATATATATTATAGTGAGCATCAGGAACGACGTTCAGTTAATTACCTTCGTTTGAGGGTTAACAAAATATTTGAAGAATTACATTGAGTTTTGATAAAAACTATAATTTTAGATTAAATATTATTTAGTATCTACTACAATAACTAAATTGTATCTCCTTTGCCATAATTACGGTACATAATACATCAAAATTACTTTTCTAACATACGGAGGAAAACAAGTCTTATTTTGTTTGACAAATGTTATGCAGATACATTACAATTAGTCTCAAATGGACAATAATAATAATAATTCTATAAGATCACATTAATACAATATTTACAGTTTAAACGATTACTGACAAATGTTCAGTAGAGGTGATTAGATGGGTAATTAAAATCAGAGGTGATGTTTTAAACCTAAATTATAACAATTCCATGCAAAAAAATAATATATGTAGTTTTTGCAATCCAAATGAAATAGAAGATCTCTTCCACTTTCTGGCTGCCTATCTGATACTTTCAGAGTTTATAAAGAAATACTTGAATTCTAAATATCTAACTTGCGATCAAACATTAAAGTCAATAAATGGAAAAGATTGGCTGGGGTTGGTCAATTACTACAGATCGGCTTTATCCTATAGAATGGTGCTCACAATAGAATTTAACTATTAGTGATTTTGATTTTAATACATAAATAACATCCAAAGTGTTGATATATTGTTTCTTATTTTATTATTAATTGATTATATTGATAGATTAAAGATTAATTTTGTCAATAAACCCATACTCCACGGACGGTTAATAGGACATGTAGTGAGTCTGATTTTTGTTATTGTATTTTGTAATTTGTAAATTGGTTATTTTTCATTTGTCTTTTTTCTATTTGCTGTGATTTTGAAAAATAAAAAGACTTTTCTATCTATCTCTATCTCTATACACTACATTATAAACAATGAAGAAATGGAATCCAGGAAAAAATAAAATTGAATCAGGGTTTCAACAGACAAAAATACTGATAACAAGAAATCCCTTTCTTGAGAATTTTAATTATACTCACTGTAAAACTGCGATCATGCCAGAAGCATTGAATGCAACAGAAACCCTAATCATGAATCGATTGAGCCAAATAGAAGAAGTAAAAATTAAGGAAAGAAAAATTCTCAGGAAAATTATCAGAACAAAGTTTCAGAATAATAAAATAATCTGTTAAAAATGAGACTCTTTAAAATAAAATCGAAAACAAATTCGGACACCATGCGAAAATGACGACCAAAATTTTACGGGCACTTTTTGAGAATGAATCCGAATAGGTTAACCAAACAAATCTTTGATTTTTTTCAAAAACCGTAAAAATAAATCACGCCTTATCACATGAATTAGAATAGACCTAAATGAATTGAAAATTACAAACAAGGCTCTACTAGATAAAGAAAAGCTCAAAGACGAAAAAGTTATAATTCAAGACATGTATAAATTTAAAGCAGAACCCATTATATCAGATGAATAAAGGAAAAGACGATCGGAAAGAATAAAGCAGTACTGTGCATATAAAGAATATTTTCCAAAGAAATGACCACATAATGGCTCCAAAGCGAGTAAAACGATAAAAAATAAAATTTATTTATTTATTTATTTTATTTATTTACAGTAATTTACAACCGTATTAAAGAACACAAGAAGTAAAAATGAGGAATGGAAAAAAAAAATGTCATGAAAATGTCTTGTGAGAGAACTAACCAGTGGTAGCACTTCACTAACTATTAAAAAATAAATAAATAAAAAAAAATAAAAAAATCTAGTCTAGAAAAATACTTCTGCTATTTTTTTTTTAGATTTTCTTATTATGAAGAGTATATTTATTTAATTAGGTTATTTAGGAATATTCTCTTTTTTTAACTGTTATTCATTTATTTTTCATTATACATAATTAAGGTTTTATGGCTTATACGCCCCATCTTCAGAATTTTTAGTCATCAACTAATAACGATTCAATATTATATTAATTTAAACATTCAACAATAATAAATATCAAAATTAAATAACTCATAATCACCCTATAACAAATTAAAACAGTATTATATCTATAACTTACGTTAAAACACATCTTTTAATATTGTCAAACGCACAGTGGGTGTGCGTGTGTGTTTGTAAATATATACATCAAAGTATATACTAAAAAACGGAAAATATCATGTAACAATTAGCAAAAAGGGACTTTAATGATGGCTTCCATTGAAGCCTTGCAAAGGACCATATTCTTTTGAGACATAATCTGCTCTTGATTGGGAAGGAAAATTGAGAGCTAACAACTTTGTGTGGGTTCGCAGCTCATGACGAAAGAATCTATTTTCTGCCATGTCAATAAAGTATCGGATATTTATTTCCCCTTGATATTTCTGTATTTCACGGCAATAATTTAATAATGTTTGTCAAGGATTTTAATTCCATTTTGATATAGGTGGGATTAGATATTTCTGTCCGACCATATATCCAATAACATATCTGATATGATTTTTTTATTTTGATATTTTAATTTATTAAGAGATAATACAATCTGCCACCTACTGGGGCAATGAATCTTACAGCTAGAAGAAACTATTCATCTCATATGTACATCGTAAATGAAAAAAATAAAATAAAATTAAATAAAACAAAAAAAAATACAAGAACAATTAATAAAGACTAAACAAAAAAGAAAAGATATATCTATATAAAATAAAATAAATAATTGGGGATGTAAGTAGTTGACCGTTGAGAATTACTGGAAGGAATTAGTCCGGGTGACGGTCATTAAATGAAACAACTAAATAGTTTCAACTATTTATTGTTTGCCAACGTTTCGACCCCCTTTGTGGGTCATCATCAGGGCGCATGGTGGGAGAATGGAAACTAATGGTTTCCATGGTTGGTTCCATGAAAATGGTTTCCATTCTTTTTTTTTTACATTATTATATTGGTATGTATCTCTTCTGTTCTGATGTTTGTAGCCTTGATAATGGCTCACAAGCTTGAGCCGAAACGTCGCCAAATTAAAAAAAAAAAAAACGACTGTCTCCCGATTATTTCTACTTTCGGAAAAGAAATAGTGGTATTATGTTATTAGTATTGACCAAAAACGGGTAAATATGCAGTGGAACAAATTTAATAAACAACTAAATGAGAAAATAGGAAACATATATTTTTTTTAGGTAATTCACTAACACAAGAATACTAATATAGATCAATCATATACCTTTCAAAATCTTAAGTTTTGAGAAAAAAATGTTTAATATTCAAAGTTGTGAAAGATATTACAAGGTGACGAATATAGCATAAACATTAGTGATTATTGTATAAAAAAAATTATATATTGTTATGATATTGAATCTGAAATATATATTTCCGACGAAGCAAAATATCATTCCTTAAACTTATTCAACTATTACTTTTTCTAAAAATTCTTAAATTGAGTTAGACAACCAAGGTAAGTTAAAATCGTTTGTTGCCCACTCCAGATGTTTTTAAAGAGTATAAAAGAAAAATATCAACTCCAAAATCATAAAAACTGCAAAAAAAAAGCGACCGGTTAAAACGATTTTGTGTTTTAGGAAAGTCCTGCAACAACATTAGGGACTTTATGCAGGACTTTATGGTCACGTGGGAACGGGGCCCACTTCGCTTGGGGAATAATCCTTCAAACCCCTTCCCCCACTCCCACAGAACCTTCAATATATTTCAAAAATCGACACTTCTATCGGTAATCGAAACTCTTTCCCATCTATCTTCATATATTATGTATTAGGGATAAAGTATCGTACCGGTGGAGAAAATATAATAACCAAAAGTATAACAAACTCGGTCACATTATGGACAATAAAACTAAAAACGCTTCAAATTCTTACACAATGGTTTATTTTATTATTTTAAATATTATTAATTGATATTCAAAACTGTAGTAAATATCATCTAGTAAGTAGACAAACAGAAGATATGCATGAAAAAGACATGTAGAGAATGTTGTACACCAACAGCAATCTAAAAATATTCTAAACCAGAAGGTCTCGAGGTCATCTTCTTTTCAGACTCCTCGGAGGATTATCAGGAATCAAAGTGGAAGACAGGATTAAAACTAGAGGATCAGAGTGGGAATAGAGTTTGTCATGGAAGGAGGGGTATCTGGTTGATGATTAAGGATGAAGCTGATTAAGGATACTAGGATGCAAATTGTAGGTTTATTCCTTATGGATGAGTTTATTCGTGACAAAGTAAGGAGCATTGAAGATTTTACGAAGGATTTTCACTTTTAAAGATTATATTCGAGAGGATTTTGATGGTTTAGTTGAGCCCCAAAGCTCTACTGCATACGTCCAGATTGGCCTTATAATAGTCATGTAAATGAGCCTTTTGCAACTTGTTGGGGGATTAGAATGTTTGTCTAGTGTTAAAGTAGACGAAAACGTCTAGCAGTTTCTTGTAGTTTCAGCCATGTATGAGGGTTCCAAGTAAGTCATTTGTCAATATGGAGTCCTAGAGATCGGATCTGTTCAACAGGGACAAGTGGAGAATTATTAAAGGGGACTGTAGGGCAGGAAGTCGTAGATTTACTACGAACGCTGCAAATTATTACGCAATGGTTTATTTCATTCTTTTAAATATAATTTATTGATATTTACAACTGTATTTTACAACACATCTAGTAAATAGGCTACAAGAAAATAGTCACGAGCAAGAAATGTAGAGAACCTGAACATCGACAGCACTCTAAAAATTTCTAAACTAGAGGGTCTCGAGGCCATCTCCTTTTCAGAGGCCTCAGAGGATTATCAGGAATTGAAGTGGAATAAAAGATTGAAACTAGAGAACAAGAGTGGGAATGGAGTTTGCCATGGAAGGAATGATATGTGGTTCCGGCCAACTCAGTGATATACGGAACATAATGGTTTATTATTTCCAATTAACTATATTAGGGTATAACTGTTTATATAGCTGGTTAAAGGCAATCATCTAATATGAAAAGCAATATTTAATTAAAAGTAAAACGGTCAATCACCACTAGTAATTTCAAAACGATATATCTCTGCACTTTCTAAACTATTTTGATAAAAAAAATGAAGAAGCATATATGAGACGTTGATTTCCAAAAGGTACTAAAGGACATTTATTACGAAATTTATTTTTTTACATATTTTTATTCTCATCATTTAGTTTCATTTAAATATTCTATTTGATTTTATCAAATGAACTCTCAAGTACTTAAAAAACGCGATTTAGAAATGCGGTCATTTTCTTAATGTACTTAATACGCATTTATTTTCGTTCGAAATCATTCTAAAAAAATTCATTTTATAACTTTAATATGATGTTATTATTATAGTAAAAAAATAATTTTAAAGTTTAATGCAAAAAGACCCAAATTAGCTGATTTAGTAATATAGTAATGAGATATTTTCGCACTTCCTGTAAAATTTCCTAAAATGGATATAGTACCTTTTGGAAATCAACGTCTCATATATAGACATTCTCATTCTTGGTCGATTACAAAGGCTTGTTTTTTTTTGTGTTTTTTTTTTTTATAATTAATAGTTGTGCTGATTTTAAAATACAGTAGCATTTTTTCTCTATCTTAGAAAATAACGAAGTTAAAAGTGTATAGAAAGGCAAAATTGTAAATTTTTTTCCTTTTTTTTTTTTTAAGTATTCGCGTTTTTTTTTTGTTACAAAATTCTAATAAATTGTTTCTTGGTCGATTACAAAGGTTATTATTGAAATTTATGATGCACGCAAAACAGAATTATCACTTATCTTCCTCCTTAGCAGAAAAATGATTCAAATAATAAATGAGGTATACTTTTAATTTAAAAAATATTTTATTATTATCTGAAAAGGGCTTATTAACCTGTTGACCGAGCGGTACGTATAAATATGTCAAACGCGAACAATATCGAGTATACAAACAATTCACATATAAATAAACGAAAAAGTATATAATTCATTGTATTTTCATTTATTAAAACCAAACAAAAAAGAAATAATGATATAAAATCCCGTTCATGAAATTACGTAATTAAGAATTTCCTCCCGATATTTGCTGGGTAGGTATAAAGGGCATTTCCCGTTTTACAGGTTAATTATGATAATACTGTCCTTTAAATCCTATGTTATTAAAATATTTAATAAATATAGTTTAAATAAGGGAATTAGAATAATAATTAAGAGTTCAATTTCCTTTTATGTTTATTTATATTTATTTTTGGTCTCATAATTAGTGTTTTATTTTATTCTGATGAGCATATGTTTTTGTAAACACCAAATAATACTGTTATAAGAAATTAGTGTCTATTAATTACTAATGTAAGAGACCATACTCAATGTTATGTTATGTTATAGCGTATATACAATGCCTGTTCATTGCAAGAGAGGACCAACTAGTCCAAAATGTAACAGGTCATAATTAAACATAATTCTCAATTCGTAATTCCTAAATGAATTTTAAATGTTTTAATGTCAGAACTGGAGAATAAAAATAAAGTCCAATAAATCACATCAAATAACCTTTACCCTTTGTCGTAGACATATGCCTTCCTGCCCTACAGTATCCTTTAATAACACTCAACTAGTTCCTGTTGAACAGATCAGATATCTAGGCTCTATCTTGACAAACGACTAACTTGGACCATCGTACAAGACTAAACCGACAAGAAACCGCTCGCCATTTTCAACTACTTCAACACATACTAGACAAGCCGTTAAACCTTCCTCTTAACTACAAACTGCTCATTTATCTATATAACTATTATACGACTTACCTGGAATTACGAAATTGAGCTATGGGCCTCTAACAAACCATCTAATTCCTCTCGTTTTCAGTCCTTAAAATCCCAAAATCCTTCGTAAAATATTCAACGCTCCTTACTTTTTCACGAATAAACTCATCCACAAAGACCTTGATGTTCCCTATGCTACTTTTTTGGCCGGAACCAGGTATGAATCCTTCCATGAAAAACTCCATTCCCACTCTAATCTACTAATTTCTATTCTGGATTCCTGATCGATCCCTGATAAACCTCCTATGCGTCTGAAAATAAGGCCTCGAAACCTTCTTGTTTAGATTGACTAGTAGAGTGCTGCCAATGGGAAGTCTACATGTTTTTCATCAATTTTATCGTCAATCAGCATATTTACTTGTTGTATTATAAAATGCAATTGTAATGTTCAATAAAATGTTTTAAAAGAGCTATAAATAAAATAAAAAAGAATTATATTGTTTCGAAGTAAATTTTTATAGTACCAAAAGGTACTATATACATTCTAAGAAATTTTACAGGAGACGCGAATATCACTAATTATTATATTATTAAATTAGCTAATTTGATTCTTTTCGCATTGAAACCCAGAATTGTTTTTTTAGTATATTAATAACATCATATTAAAGTTATGAAATGATATGGTTTGGTATAATTTAGACCGAAATTAAGTGTGTAATTAGTTCCTTTAGAAAATAATTATATTTCTAAATTGCCTTTATAAAGGACTTAGGTGTACATTAGATAAAATCAAATAAAAGATTTTGATAAAACTAAATGATGAGAATACAAATATGTAAAAATCAATTTTGTAAAAAATGTCCTTTAGTACCTTTTGGAAATCAACGTCTCAATTGGATTCATTATCTACAAAAATTACTTAGAATTGTCTGTATTTTGTTGGTCTTTTTTTTTAGAGCTTTGTGTGATAAATATGTTTTTCAATTTTCAACGGCATATTATCCACCTATACTGCGCAGAAACGAATAGGGAATATTTGTAATTTATCTTCTCTTCTCTTCTCTCTATATAATATGATAACGCGATTCTTGCTTTCTGCGAACTTTTTAAACCACGCGACGGATTTTGATACGTTATTCACTATCATTTAGGTCATTCTTTCTTAAAGTTTTACACCCCATTTTGTAAACTACATTGCGATTAAGTTATTCTATGGAAGGGAAAATTTAATTTTCTGTAATCAAGACAGCAAAAAAGTTATGAATTCTAAAATAGACGTACAATATACCGTTGAAGAAGTACAAGATTTTAGAAAAAGGTAATATACAATAAAATAAGTTGAAAAACGTAGTAGAAAGTTGTCATAAGTCCATCAACTTATAAAAATATATAATTTGTAATGTTTTGATAAAGAAGATTATGATGATCAAGTGTTGCCACCGTACAGTATCGTTCAAGTTATATTCTTCTATACAGTGAGCAATGTTTTAGAAAAAAAAATATTACAAACTAAATCGTGCCTAAGTTTATAAAGTAAATGGGAAGTTTGTTTAAATAAATACATAAACTAAAATCGTTATTGATTATTCCTACTTTTTGATCATTTCATTGAAACAGATGTTCCACCAGAAGCTAAATAGTACACCAATTATAACTAAATAAATCTTTAAAATTGTATTTAGAAAATGTTTATGAGAGAGTTTAGTGATTGTTTTTTTAGGGAGCGCCGTAGTCTAGTGTATAGAGCACTAGTCTACTGTTTTCCGGGTCCCGGGTTCGAACCCTAGCTGCAAGGTAGAATCATTTTTTTCTGTTTTTTCAGCCGTGGAGCAGCCCTGGGGTATGGAGATACTCTTGGGGCACACCCAGCCTCTATAAAGTGGATAATACAATTAGAGGGAAAAACCTCTAATTGCCTCCTTGCACGGTCGTTGGCAGTGAAACAGTACAAATCTCTATAAGTGCTGAACACACGATCCTTCATGGGTTCTATTGGTAAAGATTTTTTAAAAATTATTTTTATTAAATATAAAATAGTAATAAATCTAATAATATAGGAGCCATGTATTATAACAGACAAATGAATAGAAGCAATTTCGATTTTTTTACCAATTCATGTTTCTTATTTCTGCTGATAGTAAAATATAAGAATAAAAAGACATTTTAAATTAAACATAATATATTTTTGCTATGTGCTCTCTTCTTTATCATGAGCTCATAATCCCAATATTATTAACTGTTAATTGGTCAAAATTAACATTTTTTAAAAATTAGTAGCACCACATTTAAATTTTTATAGGTGCGAAGCAGTTGGTCACTAGTTGAAAATAAAACGCGGAGGTCGGATGATGATTACACGGATTTAGGATTTTGACCTGAATCCTATAAGAACCATAATGCCCTATTCATAGAATCCTGTATTATACTTACAATATATCATGCGAATTTTAAAGTTTACAGGATTTAATTAGAGATCGTAACGGTCCTAATCCCTGGATAAATTCCAATCCAGCTGACTTTTTGTATAATCCCTCACAAAGGTTGGAATGGATCTGAATTTGAGATATCAGTTTTTTTTTAATCTCAATATCAGCTGCCCTGGGAGGGCATATTTTATCCAAACGAATATTTATTTTTAAAAACATCAACAAAAAACTAATGCTGTCAAATCTTAATTATTATAATTTGTTTTTATATTTTTACAACTCAGATTAAAAATAAAGATTTATTTCACTGTATATCTCATATATAAATAAGCAAAAAGGGTCTACAGATATATATATAGTAATGTATTGAGTATACTGAGAGGAGTTCAATATTAATTAATTTTTAAATGTAACAATTAAATATAACGAACCTTTGTCGGCAAAACATCAAAAGGAGTTTACCTCCATGGGGCCTCCCAGCAATATGGAAACTTCATCGACACTAGGACAAAGGACCTTGGGCACTTCCCAGATCAGCCCTTCCCCGAGGTGACGACGATGAGGAGAAGATTCGAAAAAGTCAGTCAAGTTCTATCCTCAAGAAGATGTGAGTCAAGTTCCACCTAGAAGAAGAGATGTCTGCCTGGGGGTCAGAGAGAGAACAGCTGTAGGATGAAGCAGAGAATGGGCGCCTAAGATCATTCCGCCTTCGCCAGCCGACAAAGTGTTTTAAAGGTATTTGCGTATATTGTAATATTGTATGGCAAGTGTAACTATAATGCCCCTCAGTATTCTCAGACATAGTTTAATTATATTGTGTATGTGTTAAGTGGTTTTAAATAATAATGTCAGTTTGTAAAACATGTCTAATTTAATCTTACCCTGCATGCCACCTATTGGATTGGTAAACACGATACCTTTGGGAAGGAGATCCAATGGTATCATTAATAATAATAATAATAATAATAAATCTTTATTTATTCTGGGACTAGTCCCTTTAGAATAACATAACAGGAAAATCAAAATAAAAACTTTAAGGTCTTAGAGTATACAAAAAGAATACAAAGAAACAATAGAAATTACAAACAATGGATTAAAAAGCAGTCTCAAATAATAATATTGAAAATTAAAGTAGATAATAAACATAATAAGAAATATCTACATATATACAATTTTCATTAAAAAAGCATTTCAGTGTTTTTTGTTTTTTAATATACTAATAATATAATAAGTGCAAAACACCAGATAAAATAAAATATAATGGGTATATAAACGCTTCTATCTGTTTTGTTATTAATTTTAATTGAAATTAGAAAACTAATTAGGATTCCTCGGAAATTGGAGGGACAGGAGATGATTGAACAGGCGAGATTTGAATGTCGAAAGAGTATTGGAGTCACGGATATTAGAAGGAATAGAGTTCCATAAGGATGAAGATCGAATTAGGAAAGATCTGTCGAAAGCTGCAGTTCGATGGGGCATCATATACATGTCCGAAGGCCGTGAGCGAGAGTGGACTGAGGATTTGAAAAGAAACATATCTGTTATGTAAGACGGACGGCGGGATTGGAGAACTTGGAAGAGAAAGGAAGCCAGGAAGTACTTACAACGGTAAGAAGGGTAAAGCCACTTCAACTCTTCGTAGAATCGGGTGACAGAGGTGTCCCTGGATATCCCAAAGATGAAGCGGATAAAGCAGTTGAATAATCGTTTTATTAAATATAGTTTATATATGGATTAAATATATCAAGTAAGCTAGTTTTTGAAGGTACCGCTGCCTTAGAAAAGCAACCGGTCAATAAACATAACAATATATATATATATATATATATATATATATATATATATATTATATATATATTATTTTTTTTAAATTATTATAGGTTGAATAATCAGGAGTCAGTCATTTTTTTAAAATTTTTGCCAACGTATCGGCTCAAGCTTGTGAGCCATCATCAGGGCATTACTGAACTATATCCAAGCATAAATCACAGAAGCAGCTTATGCTTGGGCATGGCTCAGTAATGCCCTGATGATGGCTCACAAGCTTGAGCCGAAACGTTAGCAAAAAGTTAAAAAAATTCAAAAAATGTGTGACTCCTGATTATTCAACCTATAATAGTTTCTACAGTCAACTATACATCTTCTAATTAGTACAGATTGTAATATTACTCAATAAATTAATTATCTGAATATAAAAGTTAATAAAATATTTTTCTGACTAATGCATTGCTTAATAATACTCCTAATAAACATTTTTATCTTGAAAATCACAGCCCCTTTTTTATTTATGAATTTTCAAAATGGCAATAATTTATTTTTGCAATGTTTACCCGGAAATATATCAAAAGGGACTGAGTTAAAAATTAAGAAACTAATAAATATTACAAATCTATTAATGTAATAGTGACATAAATTTAGTGACACTCTGCTGGTTCCCTCATCGAAAAATGTTTCTCAAAGTTAATAATCATTTTTGTTTACAAATTATGAACTCCGTTAATCTTTCATATCACCGGTAAACATACTTTGTTAAGGTTTAATTTTTGTTATAACAGTTGTAAGTTATTAACGTGGAATTTATTTATACTTTAAAACGTTAAAATATGTTTAACCAACTAACAAATTAAATTCCAATAATAACTTTAGTATGGGATCAAAACTATATGTCCACATAATTAAAAGTGATTCCGACGAATATAAGTTCGCAGTACTTTTACTTTTTGCAAAGGCATATTTTTTTTTTTTTTCAGGAACATACAGTATTATTTGTCCAAAGAGTCATCAAAAGCACTGTTTCAGCTATAGACCAATCGGTAGATACTGAAACGTAGTTGTTAGGTTAGAACCTAATTTATGTTTGGAGTCGTGATGAAGGCAGAAGGCACTAATCCGTGAGCCAGCAACGAAAAATGTGACTAATTTTACTAAAAGTTTTAGTTTTGGTAAAATGTTTTATGCGAAGCATCTATCATGGTAAAGCAAAAATTACACGTCCGCCAACTGAAAAAGGGTGTATCAAGAAATATCACTGTTTTCTAAAATAATTATGGTTACTATCATAGAAGCGGCTTATCTTATAAGGATAATTGTTATAAAGTAAATCATCAATTATTTATTAAGCTTTCAGTTCAGTGGTAAAAGACATTTGTATGTTCAATATTCAACGATATGGATGTATTACAAAAACAAACAATTTTGCGAAAAACGAGACATCACTCTTTTCTAACATTATTATGGCTACTAAAATGTAAACGGCTCATGCTAAGAGGATAATTGTTAAACAAATTAATATCAAAAATTAAATTACCTTTAATTTGAGTTGTAAAACACGTTTGTACGACTAATAGTAATATAGATATGGTTATTACAATTACCGAAAACCGAGAAACTCCTTATTTTTGTTATTAATTTGGTTTATATTATGTTAACTGCTGTTCCTAACAATATAATGTTTAGAAAGTAATTTACGAGCCATAAAACTAGCATTAATTTGTGTATTAATAGAAATCCCTAGGTCTAATAATACCGACATAACGTCAGTGCAATGGTTAAATGGGTCAGAATTTCTTTCACTAAAAACGCGTCTGTCGCGGTTTCCCACCAAGCTGTGAATGACAAAATAGCAAGGTTTGATTTGTATTATCGCCTGGTATTATGAGGTCAAAAGGAAAATTGTGGTAAAATGAGTCAGAAAAAAGTCTTTTTGAAAGGCCGCCAATTTTTAATCTACCCGTTTGAGTTGGCAGACGTGTATTTTTTTCTTTACCATGATAGATGCTTTTCATAAAACATACCAAGATTTTTTGTATAATGAGGAACATTTTTCGTTGCTGGCTAACGAACAATAGGAAATCAGGATCAAGAACTCAATCTAGCTAGAGTTGGGCAGCAGCAGCGTTAGTATCTCAATGAGGCGGAAGGTGGTATATTTACTGGATAGGCTCAATGAGAATTGAGACGTTGATTTCCAAAAGGTACTAAAGGACATTTTTTACGAAATTGATATTTTTACATATTTGTATTCTCATCATTTAGTTTCATTTAAATATTCTATTTGATTTTATCAAATGAACTCTCAAGTACTTAAAAAACGCGATTTAGAAATGCGGTCATTTTCTTAATGTACTTATTACGAATTTATTTTCGTTCGAAATCATTCTAAAAAAATTCATTTTATAACTTTAATATGATATTATTATTATAGTAAAAAAATAATTTTAAACTTTAATGCAAAAAGACCCAAATTAGCTGATTTAATAATATAGTAATGAGATATTTTCGCGCTTCCTGTAAAATTTCCTAAAATGGATATAGTACCTTTTGGAAATCAACGTCTCATATATAGACATTCTCTTTCTCGGTCGATTACAAAGGCTTGTTTTTTTTTTGTGTTTTTTTTTATAATTAATAGTTGTGCTGATTTTAAAATACTCTCTAATGATTAATAATGATAATAAAATATTCTCCTCATTTAGTTTTATCTAAATCTTAGATTTTATCGTATCTAATGACCACTCATGTCCTTTAATAACGTGATTTAGAAATGCTATTAATTTGTTAAGATACTAATTACACATTTAGTTTCATTCCAAATCATACCAGAACATTTCATTTCGAAACTTTAATATGGTTTTATTAATATAGCAAAGGAATAATTCTAGATTATAATGCGAAAAGAATCAAATTAGCTGGTTTAATACTTTAGTAATGAGAAACTTTCGCGCTTCCTGTAAAATTTCCCAGAATGGATATAGTACCTTTTGGAAATCAACGTCTCAATTGGTGCATTCAGGGAGTTGAATACTGGGAGGTCGGATGCAGCTCTAAATTCGTGGTTAAGACAATACATCCAGAGCGTGACGACCTTGAACACAAATCTCCCTGTCCTTCAGGTAAAACGTTGGACGACGGGCTAACTACCCGTCCCCGGAAAACGTCTACTGTTTGGAGACCTCATAAAGAAATAACTGGACTATTTAAGAAACGCGCCGCTGCCAGGGATACCCGTCGTATTATATATTCAGATTCAAAATAAAATATGTTCTTGATAAAAATAGTTTAATTAGAATATTACGCAGGGCAAGATCGAAGTGGCATAGGACTAGTCACCCAGCATACAAAACTACCTATACTATTCTGACCAACAAACAGCAGAAATCAGGAAATTAAAAATTCAAAACTTACCGAATACGACAGAAAATCTCACTAAAACTGATAAATCGCTTTTGACTACTACTTGTGAATATTGTACATAGGTATGAATGTGACATGTTTTGTTTATTTATTTGTTAACTTCATTTATTTGTATTTATTTTGTCTACAAATTTTCTTTTGTATACGTTTATTTATTTTGATTTCATTTTATGTAATTTGACTTTCATTTTGTTTATATTGTATGAATGAGATCCTGTAGCACTATTATTATTGTCTATTCAGACAAATTGTAATATATAGGAATAAAAAAAAAAAAAAAAAAAAAAAAAAAACAACTAAGAAACTGATTCATTTCAGAGATATTATTTATCATTACTCTCCTCAATGAATCCTAATCCTGGACCAGATCTGATGAAGAAAAATCCCAAACATTCGCTGAACACCTTTAAAATCTACAATTCGCATTCTGATATCCTTAATCAGCTTCATCTTGAGTGCGTTAAAGCAGAACTGGATATTCCACTTCTACTTGGCAAACGTCTAACATGGAATCCGCGCACAAGACTGAAACGACAAGAAACTGACCGTCCCTTTCGCTTACTACAACACTTACTGGACAGACGTTCTAACCTTCCACTTATCTGCAAAAGGCTCATCTATTTCACCATCATAAGGACTATCTGGACTTATGGTGTTGAGCATTGGGGCTCTACTAAACCATCAAATTCTTCCCGTATTCAATCCGAAATCCTTCGAAAAATTCTTGATGCTCCTTACTTTGTCACGATAAATCATCATAAAATCTTAACACCCAATATGATGCTGATTTGGCCCGAACCAGGAATCAATCCTTTCATGACAAACTCTACTAAAACTATAACCCACTAGTTTCAATCTTTGCTTCCTCTTATATACCTGACAATCCTCCGAGGCTCCTGAAAAGAAGATGGCCTCGAGACCTTCTAGTTTAGGTTACCTAGTGGAGTGATGCCAATGGGAATTTTCTCTTTATGTATATTATCTGACAGCTAATTTACATGATGTATTAAACTAATACAGTTGTAAATCTCAATAAATGAAAAAAATAAAATAAAAAGTTAGATCCCTATAATAATTGGAAACTTGGGTAAGGCACCACTATTGCATATTCGATAAGGATTTCATATAAAGTTATTTAATGACAACTAATAATAATATCAATACATGTTTACTTTATTGTCCTTAATAAACACTCGATCAATAATTGTTGTGCCATAATTTATTAAGGGACGGCATTTAAAAGGAATTAGGACACAGCATGTTAATTGCCTCCCAATTTACTAATTAGATATCGATAATTAATTATTGTTCTACTTAAAACAATACCACTGATTAGTGTGATATTATTCATATATATCCATTTGATTGAACTCTTGTTATAACTAAATAATTTTTTTTTTTTTTTTTATTCAGATATATTACAATTTGTCATAATAGACAGTAATAATAGTGCTACAGGATCTCATTCATACAATATTTACAATATAAACAAAAGGAAAGGACTAAATAAATTAACAAATATATATGTATACATTCCATAACGAAAAAGTATATAACCCCCAAGTTACCCCAAGGATTTGTTTCATCAATCCTTCTAGTCTTTAAATTTTACAAAGCATTTTTGCGTTTTGCGTGGTACATAATTTTTTTCATACAGAATCAAAAGTTTTACAATCTATAATTTGAAGAAATTCCTAATTTATATAAAACACATCTATTAGCAGCTTTTAGCAACTCCGAGCCACAATTAGATGTTTTTAGGATTTTTCCAGTATTCTAATGTAGGGTAGTTTTAAATTTTTGAAAATAAATTTGATGTTTGACCACTGTGCGCTCGCCAATCGTGTCAAAAAATTAATTAGTTTTTATAATATTTAAAATATTTTTTTCCGTGATCTGGGACCCTATAGGTTAAGTATGGACAAGTTTCATAATTTCGTCCCCTAAATTGGTTATATTTTACACTGTGAGGCGGGCAAATGGATTTTTTTTTTTTTTGGGGGGGGGGGGAGGGGTTCTACGTACCTTCGAAACGTAAGCACTCAAATTTTGAGGAGGGAGGGTGGATTTATTTTTTTTTCAATTACAAATGTTCATTATTAAAAATAATAAACCAAAAACTATTAATTTGTTTTAAAAAATCTAATTAATTAAAAAAACTTTTATTTATTTTTTTATAGTAATTTACAACTGTACTAAATAATACAATAACTAAATATGTAGAATGAAGATAAAAGGTCATGAAAATTTCTTGAGAATGAACTACCCAGTGGTACTTCACTAACTATTTTAAGACAGCAGGTCCCGAGACCACCTTCTTTTCAGTCCTCTTGGAGAGTTATCAGGGATATCTGAGGAAGATAAATTACGGACAAGTGGGTTTGTATGGGCAGGGGGTTTAGAATTGAAAGAGGAGTATCTATAACGGGCTATGTCTGCAACAAATGGGATGTTTAGGTCATTATGGAGGAGTTGATTTGTGACAAAATAAGGAGCATTCAGGATTTTGCGAAGGATTTGGATTGTAAGGACTGGATGCGGGAGGAATTAGATGGTTTCGTAGAGCCCCAAAGCTCGATTCCATATGTCCAAATAGGTCTGATAATGTTGTTTGTAATGAACGTTTGTCTAGTAAGTATTGTAGTAATCGATGTAGTAATCTACGAGCAGTTTCTTGTCGTTTCAGTCTTGTGTGAGGATTAATTAAAAATTAAAACATTAAATATAATATTAAAATTATACATAACTTTTTATATATATATATATATATATATATATATAATATATATATATAAATATATATATATAAACACGAGTAACTAAATACACTATTAAAGTTCTTAGGCCTTAACCTGATCTGTTAAATGAAGATGAGAAATTTTACCGGTATCGAATATATCCATTGAACGCGGAGCCTCCGTCACTTACGAGAACTCCTTCACAACTTTTCCTCTCACCGCCACTTTTTTTTTCTCCCCTCCTTCCTCTTTACATGGGACACTGAAGAGGAAAAAGTGAAATGGTTCGTAAATGAAGATATGTGGTGCGGGGTTAAGGGAAAAGCCCCTCATGCGCGGGGAAACACCGGCTCTCGTATCTATTTTTTCAAGTGTTGAAGTGCTACCTTGTTGAAATAAGTCAAATGATTCTGAATTTTTAAATAAAATAATATAAAATTGAGACGTTGATTTCCAAAAGGTACTAAAAGACATTTTTTATGAAATTGATATTTTGACTAATTTGTATTCTCATTATTTATTTTCATCTAAATCTTCTATTTGATTTTATCTAATGATCACTTAAGTCCTTTAAGAACGCGGTTTAGAAATGCAATTATTTATTAAAGATACTTCTTACACACTTTGTTTCGTTCCTAATGATGCTAAAATATTTTATTTCATAACTTTAAAGTAGTGTTATTAATATAATAAAAGAATAATTCTAGATTTTAAAGCGAAAAGAATCATATGAGTTGGTTTAATAACATAGTAATGAGAGATTTTAGCTTTTTTGACTCAAACTTTGGGGATTAATTTGGTGTTGAATAAAAATAATTCACCTAATTTTTTAGCTTTTTAATTCAAACGTTTGTCGAGATTTTTTTAAAAACCTCTTTTTTCATATATTTTTTTATGTCGTTGACTCCTTAAAAAATGATTATTTAGCTTTTTATCTAGATAGAGTTAAAAAAAAAACGCTTTTTAGATTTATTTTTTTTTTTTGTAGTATTTTGAAATTAGGTATAATGAATGCTTTTTTGAAAGGTGTGACTCACCGATTTTTTTTTAAGAATATGTCTTTTATGCTCCTCTGCACTGTAGAATGTTTCAGATTTTTTTTCAAATTTCGAATTTGAAGAGGTGGAACAATATGAAAAAAATACAACCGCCTCCCCCCCCAAATCTTGCGTTTTAAGAAACTTGTAGTTTTTATATTATTAAAATATATGTAGACAATTATTTTTTTAACCGAAAATACATATTTCGTGGAGAAACCCCTAGAGAATACTTGAACAAGCGAGACCTTATAATAAATTATTGATAGAGGCTAAATTGACGACGTTACAGAGCACTAGCCTGGCGCACGTTTTGGAAACATAGCTTTAATCAAATCATTTTGTAGAAAAATGATTGAAAATGTTTTATAAGTAATGTGATTCTGAATTTTTTATTAGAAATAATTGTTTACACATTTGTCAATAATAAGAAGAAATATAAGTTAAATGCAGGATTTCAGAAAAAAGAAGTTTTTATTTTCTTTCATATTGTTTCACCTCTTCCGAAAATTCGGAATAATTCCTGTGTATAGAATAGCATAAGAGACATTTTCTGAGGTGATTGACAGTTTTCAAAAGGGTTGAAAAATATAATATTTTTCTTTTATTTCGTCTTTCTAAAAATTGGCTTTTCGTTTAAGAATCATGATCATATAATTTGTTCGTGCCTTTGACTCCTAATAATTAGAAAAAAAATTATCATGAATTAATTCCCCATTCTACTATTAAAAATTAAAATCCAAAATAGAGGTTTTTAAAAAAAAATCTCGAAAACTGTTTGAATTACAAAGCTAAAAATTCAGGTGAATTATTTTTATTCGACACCACATTGATCCCCTAAGTTTGAGTCAAATAAGCCTCGGGGGTAGATTTACCATCCTAACCCGGCCATACCCTTCCCTAGAATAAATATAGTAAAAAAACAAAATAACACAGAAGAGTAACTTTACACATGGATTTTGCAATTGTTTACGATTTTTGGTTCAAACAATTTTGATTAAACTCGCTATATTGGTGTAAAATTAAATATGCTTTATTAATAATGCCAGTTTCGTTCTGATTGAAGTGGTCTGACTGTGATAAAATACTGATATTTAAAATTTTCTTCCTCTAAGGTATATTGTTTTTTTAAATTCGAAAACATTAAACATTTCATGTTGTTAGCATTAATTAAAAACGGATTTTCACAAAACCGACAAACCTGAAGTGCCAATATTTGTCATTCACTCCTTTTTAAGAATTTCCCTTAAACGGCTCAAATGATTTTAATTAAACACGCTGTGTTGATGTGAACTCAAATTGGCTTTATTGCCATGTAGGTTTCATCCTGATTGAAATACTCTTACCTGGTTTGAGTGCTGAATTTTCAAAATATTTCCAATGAAGTAACTTTAATTATGTATATTCTAAATAATTAATTATTTCTCGTTGATACATAAGATATAGTTATTATGGAAATTGTTATGGAAGTATAAGAACATGGACATGCCAAATCTGCAGCAAACAAAACATTAATATGATTTTGGATAATTTTATTGACAACATTATAGGGAAATTTAGGGTTAGGATACGAGCAAAATTCAATGATGTACAGGTCCAAAAAGGCCTTATTATAGTCAATTAAATGAACCTTAGAACTAAAATGGAAGACTAAAGTTTATCCAGAACGTATTGAAATATCTAAAAAAGATAAAAACTTTCTAGCCGTACGGAAAGTATGTAGGAAAGTTTAAAATTAATCAAGACTTGATTGATGCAAGATGTTATAGAAGAATACTTACTGAAAAAAGAAAAGAAATATATACCTTTACAACCCTTGAATGGTCTCAGGTTAAGTACGAATAGATATTCAAGCATGAGCTGATTTTTCCAAGTTTTATCCCTAATTTATGTTACCCACTTTATACGGAAAACGCCCAAAATATAGTAAATAGTTACCCGAATTCTATACTAGGCCTGAAGATTAGTAGTCCAGTGTCCTAGCCTCTCTACACTTTAATGAAAGACAGCATGTCATAAATTTCCCAATAAAAAAATTAAGGAAATTTATATTTCGATGCTTTTTATAGAAATTATGACACAATATACATTCAAAATGCTACTTCTCATAATAACTACTGTATGTTAAGGAATCTATTAAAAAAACCGAAACTAGTTATGAAAACTTATCCTCATTAAAATAATTAATATTTTCTAATTAAATTATTATTAAAAATTTTAAAGAGATGTAACTATCAAAAAACCCTGTGTGTATATATATATATATATATATATATATATATATATATATATATATATATATATATATATATATATATATATTTAATATATAAGAAGAGAGGAAAAGAGAAAAGATTTTATCTTTGAAATACTACAAGCCATAAAGGAGGCCAAGATATTCCACAAGATAGGAGTAGTCTATTTCCGTACGATAATCTTATGGAATAAAAACGAAAAATTAGTTTAATAACAGGCTCAACTATAGTACAACTATTTTCGTTATTATTATATTTTATAATTCACAATCAACAAAGAATAAATGTGTGTGTCTATATATATATATATATATATATATATATATAATTGTAATTTTAGCGTCATGTTTGTGATTTTTTTCTTTTTTAATTTATTTTATTAAGAGATAATCTTCCACCTTCTGGGGCAATGAGTATTACAGATAAAATAAATCATTCATCTCATATATACATTGTAAATAAAATTAAAAAAAAGATGAATTATTATTAAACAAAGAAAAAAAAGAAAGAAGAAAAAAATAATATATATACACAAAATTAAATAAATATTATAAAGAAAATCATAATAACAATCTTGATCACATTCATACCTAATTTTTGCGATTAGCCACTAGTTGGTTAACTGGTCTCAGACACCTTGGGGAAGGTTTAGGATGAATCCAAATTAAAATAGATGCTAAAGAAGTTATTCCCGGGGCTAGGATAATATATATATATGTGTGTGTGTGTGTGTGTGTGTGTGTATTTATTTATTAAGTAATACTCCATTCATTCACAGATGTACAGAGAGCAAATTAAAAAAAAAAAAGGTTAATTTTTGCATTACATAAACCCACAAAACGTTGCAAGAAGACCTCTCACTCTATATGAAATATTTAGCAAGGAAAGTATAGAGATTTCTAAATTCGATATTTCACGGGAAACTGGACGTTTTAGGGTTTCCTGAGTAGAAATTACCAAGTCCCGCAAAAAGGTCTCTGTGTGTTTGTGGTAAGTCTAGAACGAAAAATAAAAGTCATACGAATCCGAAACTTCATATTAAAGACACATATATCGCCACAATGTTACAGCAACTTTTTCATCAACATCGGAGAATATGAAGAATCATTTTACACTATGAATTTTACTTTTTACCATTTTCTAAAAAACTGCCCGAACGATTAAAATCGCTATATTCGTGTGAAACTTAATGAGCCTTAAAATAATGTAGGTTTCATAATGGTTGAAATAGGCAGACAGACCTACAGTGGTTTTTACTATAGAACCTTTAATTTTGCATAAACCAGAAATAAACTATATCATCTGGTTAGAATTGATTAAAAACGGTTAAATATATAAGTTGAAGGAATTTACCGCTAGAAAGCTAAAGATTAGTAAAAAAAAAAAAAAAAATTATCTTAAAAACAGATTTGTGGAAGGTAATGTAGAATAGAATAAAATTTGTTAATGACCTGTTACATTTAGGACAAACTGGTCCTCACTTACAATGAACAGGAATTGTATATACATTTATAATTAACCTTGAGTCAGGCATTTAACGTCAATAATTAATAAACATATAATTCTATTTGATGTTTACATTATCAGAATAAAATAAAAATCAAACTTGAGATTAAAATAAAAATAAATAAACTTAAAAGGGAATTTTAACTCTCCATTATTCTTTATGCATAAATGTTTCTTGTACTCTTAGATACATTACAGATTTTAATACACACAAAATTTAAATACATTATTTAAAAATATTAACAAATCCTTATAGCATAATAATATAATGTTTTTAAAATAAAAATTATTCTTTGTTTTTTTTAATTGGTAAATGTGAGTTCGCTGTGGTGTAGAATTTTCCAACCTTTATCCCGTTGAGGCCGGTGTTCCTCAAGGCAGCGTTTTGGGACCCGTCCTCTGCACCCTTTACACCACCGATAACCCAACTAATCCCGATACTTTTCTGGCAACATTTGCTGATGACACCGCCATATTATCATTCAATTTCTATCCTTAAGCAGCATCACTGAATCTCCAAAGGCACCTTTCTCTTATCGAATACAAGTGTAATGCTTGGCGTATTAAGGTGAACGAAAGCAAAATTTCAATTCCATACCGCTTCCTTCCTCAGACACAGTCCGGTATCTTGGCTTTTTACTAGACAAAAGATTATCATGGAACCCACATACAAGACTTAAAAGACAAGAACTCAACCGACTACTCGGACAGTTATACCGACTTCTCAACCGGAAATCTAAGCATATAGTTGACAACAAATTATTAATCTACAAGACGATACTGAAGCCTATCTGGACCTACGGACTTGAACTGTGGAGGACAGCTTTACGTTCTAACATCAAATACATTCAATCCTTTCAATCAAAAGTCCTCCGAATAATAGTAAATGCTCCTTATTATGTCACCAACTATACCTTATACCACGACCTTAATGTCCCATTTATTTTAGATCTGATTCCTTCCAAATTTTCCAAATTCCATCAGAACCTCATTCATCATCCTAATCCTCTAGAACAATCCCTATCCAGCTCTACTCATCCATACAACCCTCCTAGAAGGTCGAAACGGCAGTGGCCCCGAGACGTTTTGTAAATATCTATTCTGGAGTTCTGACGCTGGTCAGATTCTCCTCTCATGTGAGGTGTGTTTGTGGCTATGGCGCCCTCACTCAGCTTCCGCTGGCTCTGACCAGTGATGCGGCTGAGAGGGAGGCGCTGGGACCCCCCGGATTCTGCTTATCCTCAACAAGTGGGGGAGAGGCGGACTCCGTCCGTGGTTTCCTAGCAAATTGTATATAAGTATGAGTGTGTTCATGTTTTGTTAATTTATTTGTTAACCTAGTATTTATATCATTTATAAATTTTGTTATTATATACCTTTTTTAATTTTAGTTTCATTTTATGTAATTTGACTTTTCTTTTGTTTATATTGTTAATATTGTATGAATGTTATCATGTAGCAATATTATAATTGTCCATTGCGATAAACTGTAATATATCCGAAAAAATACATATATTATCTAAAAAAAAAAAAAATTGTTAAATGTAAAGTGATGAATGAAGTATAAACTTTATTGTTATATCATTAAATGTATAACATATTTTTCTAAAGAAATTGAATATAATTCTTTAAACTTTTTTGAACTCTACATTTATTTAATAGTTCTAAAATTGATTTTAACAACCGATGTAAGTTAAAGTCATTGCGTTCAACCACCAGATTTTTTTTAAATTTATATCAACCTAAAATAGCCAGAAAGTATCACAAAACAAAGTTAGTTTGAAACAACTGTCAGGAACCAGGGGAGAGTGACAAATATTGGCTTACATTCTTGGTAAAAAGAAATGACACGAATTGTTATAAGGCAGGGTCTTGTGTTTCCTATCGTACCCCACATTCATTATTCAAGGGGAAGGTTTTTGAAATTCATTGTTTAACCAATCAGATTCAATACTACACGGAAAAGTGAGCAACGAGTTAATAAATAAATGAATAAAGGTTGTTGGAACATTCAATTCTTTCTAAAAGATGGGGAAATTAGGATGTTAATAATTTATATATGTATTTCTTCACAATTTATAACAGTTTATAATTTGAGTTCAGAATTGTTATACTACGATATACTAAAAAAAAAAAAAAAAATCTGTACATGAAGGGTCATGGGCTCAGTACATGTAGAAATTCGTATTGTTTCTAGGCCAACGGCAGCGCAATGAGGTGATAATGCCTTGATCACACTTAGCCGCCAGGTATTTTCCCCAATACGGGTAACCAGTTTAAAGAAGCGGGCCTGCCCAAGGAGGATCTCCATACCCTAGGATCGCCCCTCGGCTGAATTAACGGAATATTTTTTTTTTTTTTTTATTGAGATATATTACAATTTGTTTCTATATGAACATTAGTAATAGTGATATAAGATCCCATTCACATAATATATACAGTATACAGTGAAAAAGTCAAATAAATAAAATATAATATATGTACAAAATAAGAAAACAAACAACAACATATAACTGAGATAAATACAAATAAATTATATATATTTTAATTAACGGAATAAAAATATTATTCTGTCATAGCCGGGATCTGAACTCAAGACTCGAAGAACAGTTGACTAGTGTTTTAAATGTTATAACAATATTATTGTGGATGTAATTAGTTGACCGTTGAGAATTACTGGAAGGAATTAGCCGGGTGGCGGTCATTAAATGAAACAACTAAATAGTTTCAACTATTTAATTGTTTGCCAACGTTTCGACCCTTATATAATATGATATTATATAATAATATTATATGAATATATTTTTATGATGAATGATTTTTACCTCTTTGATTCTTTTGAGTGTAAAGTTACTATAGAATATTCCTACTCTTGATTCTCTTTCTCTCTCTCTCAAAATATACATGTATATATATATATATATATATATATATATATATATATATATATATATATATATATATATATATATATATATAATATAATTAATAATTTTCACTATTAGATTATAGTGGATAGAGCACATTAGAAGAGAAAAAACAATCTTTAACTAAAGAATATGAACATGTTCACTGGGATGCAATAATATGTTCGATCAAAATAGTCATTTTGGGAAAAGCGAAAAATGTTTGGTATTAAGTGGCAGTTGAGATAAGTCGGTTGTAGTAGAAAAGTTGCTGTTACTCCTTTTGCTTTTCTATATTAAAATGAACTATTTCATATATAAAAGTTCAGTTCTGAAAAACTTAGTTTTTTAACACAGATGTCATGTGACACTTCATAATTTCGAATTAAAGTACCTTAAAAGTGTATTTTCATCGAAAGTTTGTGAAAGCTGTTACGATCGCAATACTTCTCTTATTGAATACCTATATAAATTATATATAAACACATTTATTATATAGAAAATGAAATTTCTTCCCATATACTTTTGCTTTCTAATTTATCATTATAGTTATTAAGGTAGATTTCGGGCTGAATAAATTCTTCCATAAATACTCAATTTTTTATAATTTTTTATTTCATCAACATGACGTTTCGGGATATTCTCCCATCTTTAGAAGACTACAAAGTAAATTAAGCAATTACCATTACATTAAAAAATACTATACTGAAGTGAAAAGGGAGCGGCGTGGTCTAGTGGATAGAGCACTAGTCTGCTGTGCTCCGGGTCCTGGGTTCGAATCCCGGCTATGACAGAATATTATTTATTCTGTTAATTCAGTCGGGGGGCGACCCTAGGGTATGGAGACCCTCCTGGGGCAGACCCAGCCTCTATAAATTGGGTACCCAAATTAATTGGGGAAAAACCTGGCGGCTGAGCGTGATTAAGGCCTAATCACCTCATTGCACTGCCGTTGGCCTAGAAACAGTACGAATCTCTATATGTACTGAGCCCAAGACCCTTCATGGGTTGTAGTGGTACAGGTTTTTTTTTTTTTTTTTTTTTTTTATACTGAAGTGAATGGTTTAAAACGTTATGAAAAAATATTATAAATTAGGTGTCTATTGATAACAAAATTTAAAACTATTAAATAACAAATTTAAAATCAAAAGGAGGCATTAAAAGCCAAATTAACAATGTTACATAGTACTTAGTTAAATAAATAAATAAATATTATAAAATTACCTTGTTACATATTCAGAACTCCCAGCATTTTCACTAATACACACATTCAACTAGGTAAATTAGTAAAAATGAAGTCAATATTTAAAATCATCAGATCTGAGCAAGAGTATTGCTCAGATCTTTGTCCTCAACTGGATTATGGATTAGACCAATTATTAACTTGTATATGGTCATTGTTATTTCATATTGTGAAATTCTTTAAAACATTTTATTATTAATTTATATTATATTTTTAATTTTTTAATTAAATCAGAATAGTGGTAACTTAACTGTCTTGAGTCAGTTTTAAAATTCACGGTGTTATCTATAGTTTTATTGATATATATATATATATATATATAGCCTCTATGGTTTTTCTATTTTGTTTATTTTTGACTATTTCCAAACTTTGTGGTCTATTGAGATCAAACTTATGTTTTAAACGTATGCTATGTTGTGATAAAGCAGTTGTATTTATATTATAGTTATGATTGTGTGTATGATGTTGATTTATTTTTCACTTAGAATTTATCTCAATTTTAGGTTGTAGTTTTGATTACTTTTTTTTTTTTTTTTGTATTTATATTATATTTTATATAATTTGACTTTGTCATTATTTTCTGTATATATTGTGTGAATGTGGTCTCATATCATTATAACTACTGTTCATTTATAAACAGATTTTAATATATCTCAATAAATATTAAAAACATAAAAAATAATCATCAAACCTACTTATGAGTAATTCAAAACTAAATGATGCGCTCAATTAGTGGTAATTTTAACATAAAACAAAGCGGTATTTGTTACATTCCATCACAGCTCACAGAATTAATATTCATTTTGTTGATGCCCTAGGAAATGAATCCAGTCTCCGATCATTGTTGTAAAGGGATAGAAAAGTCTAGGTCTTGGGGGTTTGACTAATAAGAGCGACTTGCCCTACTTCTAGCCTGTCAACAAAGTCTGTGCCTTTTTTACTTTTTAATTCCTAAAAGCAATCTGAAAACAAAAACAACTATTTTCTTTGATTTTTTATTTGAATTTCTTCGGAGTCAGAAGTATATTTTTTTAATTATGTCAATCCTTTTTTACTTTCACTTACCTATATATGAAATAAATAGTAAGGGAAAGTATTGCGATCGTGAAAATGCCAGTTTTCGACGGAAATACTAGTTTTAGGGTCCCCCGAGTCCAAATAACCAAGTCTCGAAAAAAGGTCTGTGTGTGTGCCGTGTACGTGTGTGTGCTCAAAAACGAAAAGTTTTACAGAAATCAAATTTCATATTTTAGACAACTATACGCCCGAGATGTTACAGGAACTTTTTTTATCAAAATCGGCTGTCCATAAGAACCACTTAATATCATGCATTACGATTTTCTTAAATATAGTTTTAACGAATTTTATAAAACTCTTTCTATCGATGTAAAATTTAATTTGCTTTAATATCATGTAGATTTTATTCTGTTTGAAATAGTCTGACAGGGCTTAAATGCCGATATCTTAAATTTTCTTCTTCTAAACTACCTTTAATTTAGTGCATTCCAAAAGTTTGACCATATCATTTTAATGAAATTGATGAAGAAAGGCTAATTATGCAAGTAGAACGAATTATATGATAAACTAAAGGTTAAAAGAGAAAAAATAGTTTTTAATGTAATTTTTAACAGTAATATAGACATATACCGTTGGAAAGATAAAAATTTTAGAAAAAAATATTATCTGATACCCAAAGTTGTAAAAGGTAATATAAAGAGACGAATAGGAATAAACGTGTGAAAATCAAGAAAATTTTGGAATTTGAATATTTACCTCAAATACACATTTTAGGATCCACTGAGTCCAAATGAACAAGTCCCGCAGATAGATTTGTGTGTTCTTGTCCGTATGTATGTGTATGTCTTGCACGAAAACTAACTAGTAAAACTAAACTAAAAATCTAAAATTTCATATTTTGGATATATATATATATATATATATATATATATATATATATATATATATATATATATATATATATATATATATATTCCAGAGATGTTAAAGCATCTTTTTCATCAATATGAGCAATCAAGAAGAGCTACTTTCGCCATGCATTTTACACTTTTTTATGAATATCTTAAAAATAACAATCTAGCGAGTTTACTATACCTCAGTAAAATTTAATGGGCTTTGATATCATGCAGGTTTTATTCTGATTGACAAAGTCTTACAGGGCTTGAATGCCGATATTTTAAATTTTCTTTAACTTAATTGCCTTTAATTTTGCAGATTAAAAAAAATTAAACATATCAAATTGTTAGCATAGGTAAAAACTAGTTTTTTATAATATACCGTTGGAAAGATAAAGATTTTAGAAAAAAATATTATCTGATACACAAAGTTGTAAAAGGTATTATAAAGAGATGAATAGGGATAAACGTGTGAAAATCAAGAAAATTTTCGAATTTGAATATTCACCTCAAATACACGTTTTAGGATCCACTGAGTCCAAATGACCAAGTCCCGCAGATAGATTTATGTGTTCTTGTCCGTATGAATGTGTATGTCATAAACGAAAACGAAAACTAACTAGTAATAAACTAAAATTTCATATTTTGGAGCATATATACCAGAGATTTTACAGCATCTTTTTCATCAATATGAGCAATCAAGAAGAGCTACTTTCGCCATGCATTTTACACTTTTTTATGGATATCTTAAAAAATAACGATCTAGCGAGTTTAATATACCTTAGTAAAATTTAATGGGCTTTGATATGCAGTCTGACAGGGTTTGAATGCAGATATTTTAAATTTTCTTTAGCTCAATTGCCGTTGATTTTGCAGATTAAAAAAAATTAAACATATCAAATGGTTAGCATAGATAAAAATCGGTTAAATTTATAAGTTGAACAAATTTAATATCCAACCATAGCAGAGAAGAGAAAAAATATGATGAATAATAAACCGTTGAAAAGCTGAAGATTTTAGAAAAAAAAGGACATTATTTTTTCAAAAGTTGTAAAAGGTGAAGGAGATTTTTCACCAAAGCGGACAAAACTAACGGGTTGTTGTAAATGATAACATCCATGGTTATTTAATATAACTCTATTAAATCTGTTATATCGAAACTCTATTTAATTTCTTACCGTATTTTTAAGTTTAACTTTATTTAAAAATTCTTACGTCGATTTTAACAACGGATATAATTGAAAGTCGTGTGTAGCACGCACCGGATTTTTTCAACTTTATTTAATTTAAATATAAAACTTTAAAAGTCGATTTCTAGAAGGGAGGTATGTGAATGATTTTTGTTGTTAGCACAGGATTTTTCATAAGTATTTTTATTTCACATATTTATGAATATTGTTTTGTTTTTGGTTCAAGCAGAGAACAAAATATGTTTATAAGCAATACTCAGCCTCCGTCTTTTATTCTGCTTTATAGAATTCTGGTTTAAAAGAAAGCAGGGCGTGTAGATAGGTGGAAACGAATATAGGGCAGACGAGTTTGGGCACAAGCGAGCAACTCTCTCATCAGATAAGAATTCGTTCAAACTTTATGTATTTACTTTCACTGTATTAGAACGTAAATTTTAACTTCTCTTATCCCGATAAAAACTCCAAGGTTTTATTCATTTAGTAACTTTATATTCGCTTAGCTTTACCCACTAAATAAATATTAAATACTGTAGTTTTTTTCCTTTTTTTAGCTTTTTTTTTTTTCTTTTTTTTTGTATACTATAATCCTTCAATGAAGTTCTAGGAACACAAGATGTAATTTAATTTTAACTTCATGCTACTTTTCTTTTCTTTGTTTGGAATGGAGCAATTTCTAAAAAAAAAATTACTAAGGTGGTCTTTTATTTATATTTTATTAAATATATTGATGCTTAGGATACTGAGGGAAATTAAATTCACTATCAAAAATAATTATAATAGGGGTACTCACTACGTTCGCTATAGCATATTTTCCTAATTATCTTAAGTTACCTGGTTTTTTACTTTCCATTACTATATATAGAAAGGAAAAGTATTGCGATCGTGAAAATTTTCGAATTCCAGTTTTCAACGAAAATACACATTTTAGGGTCCCCTGAGTCCAAATAACCAAGTCCTGCAAAAAGGTCTGTGTGTGGTTACTCCCGGGCGGAAACGACAAGTCCTATGAAACTGAAATTTCATATTTAAGACAAATATACGCCTGAGATGCTACAAAACCTTTTTCATCAAAATGAGCTCACCAGAAGAGCCACTTTAGACCATGCATTTTGCATCTTTTTTCGATTTTCTCGAAAACGGTTCTGACGGTTGTAATTAAACTCGCTATATCGATGTAAAATTGAATGAGCTTTAATGTCAAGCAGGTTTCATTCTGATTAAAATGTTCTGACAGGGCTCAAATGCCGATATTTTAAATTTTCTTTCTCTAAAGTAACTTTAATTTTGTTGATTCTATATAAATGACTATTTTATCTTGTTACTACTGATGAAAAACAGGTAAATATGTAAGTTGTGCGAATTTAAAAAACAACTAAAGGAGAAAACTGAAAAAAAAAATTAATGCAATTTTTCGTTTTTGAACATAAGAGCAGTAATGTATGATATACCGTTGGAAAGCCAAAGATTTTAGAAGAAATATTATCTCATACACAAGCTTTTAAAAGTTAATAGAGAGTTATGAAAAGAAGATTAAACAAACTGATTATTTTAGATAATAATATAATAGATTTTTTTATAAAACTCATGTTTATATATAAATTAAATTTAATTAATTATTTAATAGTTTCACGTATTTTTATCTCTAACTGTATTTGAAAATTCTTTCATTGATTTTAAAAATGGAGGTAAGTGAAAGTCGTGAGTTGCCCGCAACAGATTTTTTAATATTGTTTTGGAAAGCTAATAGAAATAAGTCCCTGAGAATTATTAACCATAGTTCTAAGCTTTGTGTAAATAGAAGGGACATGTATTAGCTAATATTAATAATAACATCGTTTAATCAAATCTGTTGGTTATTTAATCTTTCCCTGCATGCCACCTAATTCTATAGTTAGATTGGTATACAAGACACCTTTGTAAAGGAACTACAATGATTTCAAACAATATAGTAAATACATACATTAAATATATTAATTCATACTGTTTTTGAAGTTACCGCTGCCCTAGAAAAGCAGATAGTCAAAAGAATAGCAATATCTATAATTTATTTTGATATATAATATACTATAAAAATAATGAGAAAAAGCGATTCGAGAAGTATTATATAAAATATTAATATTTATAGTGTATGCATGAATTGAGGCATTGATTTCGAATCGAAAAATATATAGGTACTTTGGAGTATAAAATATATAAATAAAAGAAAACCCAAACCTCTTTGCGCGACTTCGTCATTTGGTCTCAGGGTACCCCAAAACGTGCTTTGCCGGTGAAAACTACACTTCGAAAATTTTCACAATCGCAATACTTTCCCTTGTTATATATTTCATATATAGATAAGAAAAAGTAAAAAAATAACTAATACTGTTTATTATACTTCCCGTATTGATTGGTAAAAATCTTCGTACTTTAACTCGTCTGTTTTTGTCGAGAGAATCTTCCCCCATCTTTAAAGAAAACTAATATTTGTACAGTTTAATATTTTTTTTTTCTATTATCTCCAAAAACAGTTTTCTTGTATGTCGATTTTAGTTAAACAATTTCCGTTAAATATTAACCACATTTCTATCCTAAATAAGTAAATTTCTTTTTATTTTCGATTTAAACTTAAGATATACACTGACGCAGATGAATACTTTTTGGGAAACTTGCTCATTTGGACTCAGGGTACATTTAAAGGCATATTTACCTTCCTTTACTATATATTTGATCTATAGGTAAGATAAAGTAAAATGAAAAATTTATAAAGTTATATAAAAATTAAATACATTCAGGAACACTACCCAGTGACAGTACTCCAATAAGGCTTCAGAATCAGAACGTACCGTGGCCATTTTCTTTTTAGAAGCCTCGGAATAAATGTAGTTTGTCATGACTATGGTAGAACGGTGCCTGGTTCAAGCCAGGTAAGCTGCATATGTGAACATTAATACCTTTATGGATGTGTGTATTCATGACAAAGTAACGAGCACAGAGGTTTTTATAAAGGATTTTGTATTCTAACTATACGAGAAGATTTTGATATTTTACTACAGCCCCATAAGTCTACTCCGTAAGTCCATATCAGCCTTTTGTAGTTAAGTGGAAGGTTTGAGCGCTTGTTCAGTAAGGGTGAGTTTATAGTGCGGGCGTTTTGGAGTCTGGAGCGGTGGCGTGTTCTATATAATTCTTTAGACCCATTGCCTCTGCCGCCCCTAAAACGCCTGCAGTATAAACACACCCTAAGTATTGAATTAGTCGAAAACGCCAAATAATTTCTTATAGTTTCAGTCTTGTATGAGGATCTTAGTAAAGTTTTAGTCAAGGAGGAGTCCTAAGTATCGAATCTGTTCAACAGTAACTAGTTGAGTTTTATTAAAGGATACTGTAGTGCAGGAAGTCATACGTTTACTACCAAGGGTAAACAAAGGTTATTTGGTAGGATTTATTAAAAAAAAAAAAAATATTATTTTTCATTTTTGTGATATTCTAGTAGAGACCAATAGCTCGTGTTGTAGATAAAGGTACACGCCCTTATCCATAGAGGACTAGAGCCGAAATAGACCGGGACGATTTGGACGGGGGAAGATGCGGTTGCTGGTTTGGAAGGGGATATGTGAGCCTAGGTTCTGCATCACAATCCGCCCTATGATCAGTTAAGACTCCTGATTTGCATATGAATTAGGCGGGGGTGGGTTGTATGCTCCTAGCTAAACCCAGTCGGTAATGAATTGTACGACAGTGTCACCTTCTAGCCATGATCATCATGGGACCAAACCCAGCGCCCTGAGTTTCGCCTTAAACCGTCCCCTCCAACACCCTTCCTATTTTCAATATTCAATACACTCCCTCAGTATCCGGATTCAATATACCCTTTTCCATAATAATGGCCTCTTGTTTATTTAAACCATATAGTGGTGTCTGCAGGATAACAGGCACCAATAGCAAAATACACGGAATACATTTAGATTACTGAAACGGCTGTCAATATAAGTTTGATGTTTAAAGTGTTTCGACTAATTGTAATTAAACCCCCGAGACCCAGCCATTCTTGGTAATCATCTCCTCTAATATTACAAGAAAATAAAATCTGGTGCGTGCAACACACGCCGTTCACTTCCCTCCGTTTTTAAAATCGATTAAAGAATTTTCAAATACAATTAGAGATAAAAATTAGTGAAACTATTAAAGGATTAACTAAATTGAGTTTCTATAGAAACATATGTTTTAATAAAAAGTCGATTATATTATTATCTAAAATAATCAGTTTTATCGGTTTTTCATAAATCTTTATTAACTTTTTCAAGATTGTGTATCTGATATTTTTTTTTTCTAAAATTTTTAATTTTCCAACAGTATATTATACATGTATATTACTGTTCTTATGTTCAGTGTTATCCTTTATTTGGATATCGAATTCGTTCAAGTTATACATTTACATGTTTTTTTATCAATGGTAAAATGATGATATTGTTATTTTTATAGAATCTACAAGATTAAAAGTAGTTTAGAGGAAGAAAATTTAAAATATAGGAATTAAAGCTCAATCAAACTATTTCAATAAGAATGAAACCTACATGATATTGAAGCACATTAAATTATACATCGATATAGCGAGTTCAATCAAAATATTTAAAGGCGTTTCTGAGAAAATCGTAAAAACGTGCAAAATGCATGGTATAAAGTGGCTCGTCTGATTAGCTGATTTTGATGAAAAAGTTGCTGTAACATCTCGGGCTTATAGTTGTTTATCGTAGGTTTCAGTTTTATAGGACTTTTAGTTTACGAGCTGGAGTTACTACCCACGCACACACACACACACACACACACACACACACACAATGGACACACAGACCTTTTCTTGGGATTTGGTAATTAGGACTCAGGGAACACTATACGTATGTTTTTTTGTTTTTTTTAGATCTCTTTACTTATTAAATGAAGTGAAGAACTGCCACATCTGACAGCTAGAGGCGTTTACTATTGCCCACCCCCTTATTAGGAGCAAAATATTACATCTTGAAAAAATTTCATTATTACAGTAACCTAAACATTATTTTTTTTTTAATTGTACGCGCAACATACTTTTAGTTTCCTCCGCTCTTAAAATCAATTCAAATCTTATTGTATATAATATAAAGATATATAAATCAAACTAGAATTGAAGAAAAGGTTAAAGAATTGCATCGAGTTTCAATAGAAATATATGTAAGAGATTAATTAATCTCGCAAAAAATAACATAAGTTTCTTACGTGTTCCTGCATTACGCTGTATATAACTTTTTTTCTATCACCTTTGATTTTCTAATGGTATATTAGGGGTACTCACTACGTTTGCTATAGCATGCTATTTACGTTATTTTGCTATACCCGTCGAGTTTCTACAGTTATTTCCTGTATAAAATTGATGGGTTTAGCACAATAGCACAAATAGCATGCTATAGCAAACGTAGTGAGTATCCCTATTATATCAGGTTGTTAAATAAGTTCGTAACGTTTTTTAATATTTCAGTTTAATCCTCTCTGGGATTATAAAATTATCTTCACTTGGTCAATAATGTTTACATATTCTGAATAAAAGATTAGTTAAGGTGCTTTCATGCATTAGTTTTAAACGAGATTCCTTATATTTAAGTGGTATTTTGCTTGCTTAACGCAAAGCACCGTTCTGGGAAAACGAAATTGAAAAAATACCTAAAAATTTAATAAATCAAAATGAGTTTTATATAATTTATTAAAATATTTGCAAGAATAACTGAATCAAAAAACGCTAGTAACTTATTTAACAATCCAATAGATATATATTACTATTCTTATGTAGTAAAAACTCCTAAATCACCAAGGCTGAATAATATTATTTAATATGTTATGCATCTGATAGGCTTCTCGAAGCTTTTTTTTATTTAATTTTTTTTGTTGTAATTCGGTAACCGTTAAATAAAAATAAAATTAATTTTCATTATGTTATTTATAAAAAAACAAATTTTGGGGAACTCATTTCTAATACAGAATAATTGAAAAAGGGTGAGCCTGTTTCCCTTAGTTGCGGTTAAAATGTCACGTTTTCTGTTGATTTTCGAGTTTTCTTGTTTTGTTTTTTTTTAACCACTTTTCTCGTATGTTCGCTTGTATTGTAGATTTTCTGAGATAACAACCTTATATTCGTAACATTAGTGATTTTTTTCGTTTATACAGTCAAAGGTATTTTCCCTAAACATTTTTTTCTACTTACAATAACTTAAAAAATCGTAAGCCGGAATAATGTTTTCCAAAGATTGTATAATATAATGTATGTTTAATTTGTCAAATTATTGAAAATAAAGGTTAAAAATAAAAAATATCTAGTGGTCTCGATTGTTAATATCTATATTTTTAAATAGCTTACATAGATAAGACAATGCTGTAATTATATTTCTAAATCATCTTTTACTTATTAACTATCATTTAGTTAATAAACATATAATGACTTATATAAATATAGTAAAATATATAAAGTATAATAACAATATGTATTTCATATTTTCTATCTTTGGTAAATTTAAAAACAGAAACAAAAACTTTTCTACTGTTTTTTTTTATCGAATTTATTTTATTAAAATATTTTATTTGGTATTGTAGGGAAAATGACAGGTAATAAGATCGAAAAAAATAAAGAATGGCGGATTGTTTATTTTTCATTGGAAAGGAGAAGAATAAATTATCTCACTTCGTTAGTTAGGTTTAATGATAAGCGTATCAACTTCTTTCCTGACTCTCTGCTTCGTTTTTTTTCCTTGTTTTTTTTTTAAACAAGAGTTTCCCTGTTGTAAAGGATTACTTTAATCAATCTCTGAGGCCCAAAACTCTTATTCTAAAATTCTAAGCTAAATCCTTCCGTGCGAATTCGACTGAATTTCCGTTTTACAATCAGCTGAGAATATAGGATACTTAAAAAATTAGTGCGCCCGTCACACAACTTCAATTATCTCTCGAAATAAATTTAAAAAAATATTAGTAGTTTACACACAAACATCAATCAGTTTCCATAAAAAACAAAACAAAAAAACATCTAAAGCTACAACCTATGAAGAGTCAAGAGGTTTGGTTAATATATATAGCAATAAAAAATCTGGTGCGAGCAACACACGACTTTCACTTACCTCCATGGTTAAAATTAATTTAAGAATTTTTAAAAACATTTAGAGATGAAAATAAATTGTTGATGAATTAATTAAATTTAATTTCAACATTTGTTTTATTAATGTTTCTGTTCCTAAGTTCAAATACATTATAATTGGTCTAAAAATTATTTTTGCCCTTTTCTATTTTATTGGGATATAGCATTCGTTCAGCGTTTACACTTAGCCGCTTTTTGTCAGCCCTAATAAGATGATATGGGTAATTCTTCTGAATCTATAAAATTAAAGGTACTTTAGAGGAAGAAAATATCAGCATTTAAGCCGTTTAACTTGCCTATTTAGCTGTTTTCTTTATCAACGATTACAGGATGATATAGTAATTTTTTTCGATTCTATAAAATCGAAGATACTTTAGAGAAAGAGAATTTAAACTATCGGCATTTCAGCCTATTCTAATCACAATTAAACCTACATCATATTAAATCTCATTAAATTTTACATCGATACAGTGAGTTTAATCAAAATCGTTAGTGCCGTTTTTTAATAAATCGTAAAAAGTTGCAAAATGCATGGTATAAGGTGGTTATTTTGATAAAAAAAAGTTGCTGCAACATCTCGGGCGTATAGTTGTGTTAAATATGAAATTTTATTTTCGTACAACTTTTCGCTGTGCGCGAGACTTACCCCCCACACACAGAGACGTTTTGACAATCTACTTCATACTATTTCATATATAGGTAAGTGAAAGTCAAAATAACATTATTTTATGACTAAGTACCCTAAGAATAACATATGTATCATAAATTTACAATATAATATATCTGGTTGAGAGACCAATAAAATTAATTGTTTCTTACAAATTTGTAAAATAATATCTATAATAATACGGAATATAAATTAACAGAGATACTATTGTTGACGAGAAATTTAAAATTAATTAATTTATTTATAAAGCTAGTCTTTGGGCGATATGAATAATTATTTTTCACATTATAGTCCGATAATTGAATCGAAATTTCAGGCGCATTAACTAATATATTTATTTTTTCCTAAAAAACAATTTTTTTATGTATTGACAATATTCACTTTTACTTACCTATAAATCAAATACATAATAAGGGAAAGTATTGCGATTATAAAAATTGCAGTTCTCAACAGAAATTATAGTGTGTGAGGGGGGGAGGAGGGGGTTAGCGAAAAAACGAAAAGTCGTATGAAACTTATATTTCATATTTAATACAGCTATACTATGACGTGTTAAAGAAACTTATTATAACTGAAAGAAGTATTAACACTTTGATATTTGAATCAACACAGATAGAAGGAAACAAGACAATTATTATTGTTGACAGTCATTATAAGGAAATTAAAAGTTGCTAATTAGTCATAATCGATCTTCAAAATAAGTTTATAGTTGCAAAAGAAAAATTCAAAGGGAATTCCGAATGTTTGTTAAAGTATTTTATAAAGATAAATTAATTAATTATTCGTGTTTTATCTTGTGTTATAATTATTTATATTTCTCTGTTGTTGTAACAGAGCTCAAATAAGCATGTTTTGTTTAAATATATGTAAGGTTCTGTGAGCATTAGTTAATTTCGTCGAGCTTTGTAGATAGATTTGTTTTTCTTAATGATCAAATATTATTTATTGAGTTGGTCAACAAGAAATTCCAGTTTTTTCTGTAGAGAACCTTTTCTGAAAACTCTTGTTAAAATTGGTTCATTGTTGTGTTTGCTGTCTCTGTTTAAATAGAAGAAATATATTTTTTTTAGAAAAAAGTGTATTGTAGAAGCTAAAATAAAAAATTGCTATAACGGGTATGATATGCTATCGACGAATTTATTTTATTTTAGCTTCTACAAAACACTCATTTTTTTATATATATATATATAACGAGATTCCTTATATTTAAGTGGTATTTTGCTTGCTTAACACAAAGCACCGTTCTGGGAAAACGAAATTGAAAAAATACCTAAAAATTTAATAAATCAAAAATAGTGTTATATAATTGATTAAAATATTTGCAAAAATAACTGAATCAAAAAACGCTAGTCACTTATTTTACAATCCAATATATATATATATATATATATATATATATTATATATATATATATATATATATATATATATATATATATATATTACTATTCTAATGTGATATAAACTCCTAAATCACCTTCGTCACCTACTTCCACTTGAAACCCATAGGCTTCTAGTTTGTTCCTTATCATATATTACTATTCTAATGTGATATAAACTCCTAAATCACCTTCGTCACCTACTTCCACTTGAAACCCATAGGCTTCTAGTTTGTTCCTTATCATTCCCCCACTTTGACTACTGCTGTGCGGTGTATGGGGGTGTCTCTGGAGATCTTGAAGCTAAACATAAACGATTATTCAACTGCTTCATTCGCTTCATCTTTGGGATATCCAGGGACACTTCTGTTACCAGATTCTACGAAGAGTTGAAGTGACTTTACCCCTCCTACCGTTGTAAATACTTCCTAGCAACCTTCCTCTTCCAAGTTCTCCAATCCAGCCGCCCATCTTATATCTCAGATATGTTTTCATTCAAATCCTCCATTTATTCCCGCAACACTCGTTCACGGCCTTCAGACCTGTATGTGGCGCCTCATCGAACCGCAGCCTTCGACAGATCCTTCCTAATCCGCTCCTCCTTCGTATGGAATTCCATTCCTTCATATATCCGACATTCTGATACTCTTCAGACCTTCAAATCCCGTCTATTTGATCACTCCCTCTCTATTCAATTTTCAAAGAGCCCTAAATAGATTTGCAAATCCAATTTACATTAGTTAAATAAAAACATATAGAAACAATTATTTAAATTCAACATCTTACATTGTGGTGCACCTGTATATTTAACTTTATTATTTCAATAATTTAACATTAAAACAGTAAAGCACTATTAATTAAAATATTTGTATATATGGACATATTTTCCTGTTTTATCTTTTGTCCAGTTTTGTTATTATTGATTAGAATTATTACTATTAGAAGCTACCTTTTAATGTATCACTATTGTTCAATTTTTTATTTTCTATTATTTTTTGTTTGTTTTATGTTTTTACTCTAAGACACTAAAGTTCTGTTTGTATGTTTGTCCGAAATATAAACTAAATAAAGAAAGGGGCATAAACAACACGCTTGATGGCTATTCAAACACTGCCTTTATTGGTCTTCTAATCCTTCATATATACATTTTCAATGTTTACAAGAGGTGGTTTGGAATTAAGGCAGATAGACTACCTTATCAGTCCTTAACTTATATATCTGTGTGTGTAATTAATTCATTTAAATACATGTAGCATACTGTTTACATAATATATTTATTCAAGGCTGAATAATATTAATTTAATTTGTTATGCATGTGATAGGCTTCTCGAAGCATTATTTGTATGTTTTTTTTTTGTTGTAATTCGGTAAACGTTAAATAAAAATAAAATTAATTTTCATTATGTTATTTATAAAAAAACAAATTTTGGGGAACTCATTTCTAATACAGAATAATTGAAAAAGGGTGAGTCTGTTTTCCTTAGTTGCGGTTAAAATATCTCGTTTTCTGTTAATTTTCGAGTTTTTTTGTTTTGTTTTTTTAACCATTTTTCTCGTACGTTCGCTTGTATTGTAGATTTTCTGAGATAACAACCTTATATTCGTAACATTAGTGATTTTTTTCATTTATACAGTCAAAGGTAATGTTCCTAAACATTTTTTTCTACATACAATAACTTAGAAAATCGTGGAATAATGTTTTCCAAATATTGTATAATATAATGTATGTTTAATTTGTCAAATTGTTGAAAATAAAGGTTAAAAATAAAAAATATCTCGATTTGGTGGTCTCGATTTTTAATATATTTTTAAATAGCAAACATAGATAAGACAATGCTGTAATTATATTTCTAAATCATCTTTTACTTTTTAACTATCATTTAGTTAATAAACATATAATGACTTATATAAATATAGTAAAATATATAAAGTATAATAACAATATGTATTTCATATTTTCTATCATAGGTAAATTTAAAAACAGAAACAAAAACTTTTCTACTGTTTTTTTTTTCTCGAATTAATTTTATTAAAGTACTCTATTTTGTATTGTAAGGAAAATGACAGGTAATAAGATCGAAAAAAATAAAGAATGGCGGATTGTTTATTTTTCATTGGAAAGGAGAAGAATAAATTATCTCACTTCGTTAGTTAGGTTTAATGATAAGCGTATCAACTTCTTTCCTGACTCTCTGCTTCGTTTTTTTTTCCTTGTTTTTTTTTAAACAAGAGTTTCCCTGTTGTAAAAGATTACTTTAATCAATCTCTGAGGCCCAAAACCCTTATTCTAAAATTCTAAGCTAAATCCTTCCGTGCGAATTCGGCTGAATTTCCGTTTTACAATCAGCTGAGAATATAGGGTACTTAAAAAATTAGTGCGCCCGTCACACAACTTCAATTATCTCTCGAAATAAATTTTAAAAAATATTAGTAGTCTACATACAAACATCAATCAGTTTCCATGAAAAAAAAAAAAAAAACATCTAAAGCTACAACCTATGAAGAGTCAAGAGGTTTGGTTAATATATATAGCAATAAAAAATCTGGTGCGAGCAATACACGACTTTCACTTACCTCCATGGTTAAAATCAATTTAAGAATTTTTAAAAACATTTAGAGATGAAAATAAATTGGTAATGAATTAATTAAATTTAATTTCAACATTTGTTTTATTAATGTTTCTGTTCCAAAGTTAAAATACACAATAATAGGTCTAAAAATTATTTTTGCCCTTTTCTCTTTTATTGGGATATAGAATTCGTTCAGCGTTTACACTTAGCCGCTTTTTGTCAGCCCTAATAAGATGATATGGGTAATTCTTCTGAATCTATAAAATTAAATGTACTTTATTTAAGCCGTTTAATTTGCCTATTTAGCTGTTTTTTATCAATGATTACAGGATGATATAGCAATTTTTTTTCGATTCTATAAAATCGAAGATACTTTAGAGAAAGAGAATTTAAACTGTCGGCATTTCAGACTATTCCAATCACAATGAAACCTACATCATGTTAAATCTCATTAAATTTTACATCGATATAGCGAGCTTAATCAAAATCGTTTGAACCGTTTTTTAATAAATCGTAAAAAGTTGCAAAATGCATGGTATAAGGTGGTTATTTTGATTAGCTGATTTTGATAAAAAAAAGTTGCTGCAACATCTCGGGCGTATAGTTGTGTTAAATATGAAATTTTATTTTCGTACAACTTTTCGCTGTGCGCGAGACTTGTTCCCCACACACAGAGACGTTTTTTGGGGACCTCGTTATTTGGACTCAGAGAATCCTATCACGTGTATGTCTTGTGAAAACTCGAATTCGAAAATCTTGACAATCTACTTCATACTATTTCATATATAGGTAAGAGAAAGTCAAAATAACATTATTTTATGACTAAGCACCCTAAGAATAACATACTTGTATCATAAATTTACAATATAATATATCTGGTTGAGAGACCAATAAAATTAATTGTTTCTTACAAATTTGTAAAATAATATCTATAATAATACGGAATATAAATTAACAGAGATTTTATTGTTGACGAGAAATTTAAAATTAATTAATTTATTTATAAAGCTAGTCTTTGGGCGATATGAATAATTATTTCTCACATTATAGTCCGATAATTGAATAAAAATTTCATGCGCATTAACTAATTTAATTTATATTTATTTTCTCTTAAACACAATATTTTTATGCATTGACAATTTTCACTTTTACTTACCTATATATCAAAAACATAATAAGGGAAAGTATTGCGATTATAAAAATTGCAGTTCTCAACAGAAATAAGAGTGTGTGAGGGGGGGGGGAGGTTGGGGTTTGCGCAAAAACGAAATGCCGTATGAAACTGAAATTTCATATTTAATACAGCTATACTATGAGGTGTTAAAGCAACCTATTATAACAGAAAGATGTATTAACACTTTGATATTTAAGCAAACACAGATATAAGGAGACAAGACAATTATTAATGTTGACAGTCATTTCAAGGAAATTACTAATTGCTAATTAGTCATAACCGATGTTCAAAAGAAGTTTATAGTTGCAAAAGGAAAATTCGAAGGGAATTCCGAATATTTGTTAAAGTATTTTATAAAGATAAATTAATTAATTATTCATGTTTTATCAAATATTTATGTTTCTCTGTTGTTGTAACAGAGCTCAAATAAGCATGTTTTATTTAAATATATGTAAGGTTCTGTGAGCATTAGTTAATTTCGTCGAGCTTTGTAGATAGATTTGTTTTTCTTAATGATCAAATATTATTTATTGAGTTGGTCAACAAGAAATTCCAGTTTTTCTGTAGAGAACCTTTTCTGAAAACTCTTGTTAAAATTGTTCATTATTGTGTTTGCTGTCTCTGTTTAAATGGAAGAAATATAATTTTTTTTAGAAAAAAGTGTCTTGTAGAAGCTAAAATAAAAAAAAATAAAAAATTGCTAAAACGGGTATGATATGCTATCGACGAATTTATTTTATTTTACCTTCTACAAAACACTTATTTTTTTTTTTTTTAATATATTTTCTTCAATTTTTACAGAGGTAGCTAACACATTAATGAAGGACTTTTTTAGTAGTGTTTAAAGATATGATTGTCTATAGAGAAAAACTTAAATTTCTTGTTTACCAACCCAATAAATCATATTTAGGCATCACAATATTGGTTTTTAAAGAAAACAAATCTATCTACAAAGATCGACGAAATTAATTAATACTCACAGAGTCTTACATATATTTATTCACAACATGCTTATGTGAGCTCAGTTACAACCACAGATAAATATAAATATTTGATAAAACATGGATAACAGAATAATATAACGAAAATTCATAGTTTCCTTAAATATGTATATATTTTTTAAATCTATCGAATTAATCATCGTTTCGAGGAAATATTTTGAAGACCATTCACTAAATATTAGAACTATTAGTTCATTTCAGTTTTTCATGGTAGAGGTTCCTACAGAAAAGGGATTAACCCTGTAACGTTGATTTTTAGTTTTATTATAACAAATTTTTTTAAATATTTATAACAAGCCCACATTTTTCTATCCTAGACGTTGTATAAACATGACATAGTTTGTGGATATTATATCTGTTCTTTTAAAAGAACTCACTTTTTTTTTTTTTTTTTTTTTTTTTTAAATTCTGCCCTTTCACCTAACGGCGCTATACTGTTTGTCCTCCTTAGTAATCCTCCTCCACTCTGTATTCGGCTGCCCTTTTCCATCTGCCGACACCCAACGATCGAAGGTCTTCCTCTACATCCAGCAGACAACAAAATATAGGTCTCCCTCTGCGTGTTCTTACAGATTTCGGATTTTCTCATTTGTCATCATTCGCCAGCGGTTTCCTTCTTTTGTGGGGCCAAAGATCTTTCTGAGGATTTTCCTTTCCCACTTGTTTAACAGACTTTCGTCATTGCCTGTCAGCGTCTAGGACTCGCCTCCATATATAACTACTGTCTGAAGAACAATACGATACACTCTTATTTTCAGTGCTCTGGATAGTTCGAAATATTTTCATTAGAGAGCTGTTATCCATATTTTAATTTCATGTCTAATCTTACTATTCTCAGGGATAACAATGCCCAAACACTTAAACTCCGCTACTCTCTAGAAACGATATTTTATTTCGAAATACATTCAGTCAATAAGCAAAGAAAATCTGGTACCTTGCATAAACTCCAATTAAATTATTAAAAGGATGATTCTTAAAAAGAATAATAGGGGATGTATATACATCAATGTGCTGAGGTACCTGTAAGGGTCGAGGGAAGTCGAACTTAGAAGCGAAGTAGATAAGTTTAGGAAGAAAGGGCAACCCAAAGGATGATAAGATGAAGGGCCTACTTCCTGTTTCTTCCAAAACAAATGACTAAGGATATATTAGCTAGCTCCGCTTCTTGAGAATATATAGGCCAAAGGAAACAACGAGCTAAAATGGTACAATTTTGATAATTTTTTGTTTATTTTTTCTAAGAAATTATAAATCTTAGTTATTATTAAAAAAAAAAACTCCATAAATTACGGGTTTTAATTTACGTATTACGTACAATACCTACAATTAGTAAAATTTATTAAAAAACGTTAACTTAAGTTTAAACTAGAGCCACTACAGTTCTCATCAACACTTTAAAATAGTTTAACTAACTACATGTAGTGCTTCTTATTTTGTTACTAATACCATAATCCATAAAGACCTCCATAGTGCCCATAAAAGCCCTCTTTTCCGTAACCTCTCAATCTTAACAATATCTGACAACCATCTGAGGCGACTTAAAAGATGATGGCCTCAGGACCTCTTATATTAAAGAAAAAATTAAAGCTATGCCTAGTTTGTTCACAAGACTTTATCGAGACCATAATCATATTTTCGTTTATACAGTTGTAGATTTCAAAAAGAAAAGTTATAACTTTTAATAATAACACATAGTAAATTCAAACCGGTTCAAATACGTATAATGTTGTTTTTAATATGTTAATAAATTCTCAATGCTCCTTACTTTGTCACGAATAAACTCATCCATAAAGACCTTAACATCCCATCCATATGTTGCTGATTTGACCCCAACCAGGTATCAATCCTTCCATGAGAAACTCCACTCCCACTTTAACCCACTAGTTTCAATCCTTGCTTCCTCTACAATTCCTGACAATCCTCCGAGGCTTCTGAAAAGAAGATGGCCTCAAGACCTTGTAGTTTAGATTACCCTAGTGGAGTGATGCCAATGGGCATTTTCTCTTCATGTTTTTTTCATGTATTTTATCATTACCAGCATATTTACTTGTTGTATTACAAAATACAGTTGTAAATTTTCAATAAAAAATATCTGTTAATACTATTATTTATCATATATAAATATTTTTTTCTCTATAATTTTTAATCACTTATATATGAGATACATAATATAAAATAGTATCGTGTTTGAAAAAATGTTTGAAATACTCGTCTGTAGGTCCCCTGAGTTTAAATAAGTAAGTTTAATAAAACGGTCTTTAACTCACACATACACACTATTAAACTTCGCAATACCTTTTAACAGGAAGTAAAATGATATATAATCAATTTTACATATATTTTCTACATTATCGACAATGCCTTAACCTATTTTGATTAAACTCGTTATATCCATGTATAATTAAATGGGCTTTAATATCTTATAAATCGTATCCTCATAGAAATATTCTGATAGAGATTACCACTATTTTTCAAAATTCCCTATTCTAAATTACCTGCTTTTCCTATTTCAAATAATTCCTCCCCCCCCAAAAAAAAAATAAAATAAAATAAATGAAAAAAAAAATTGATGATGAGGCATAGAAAGTACCTTAAAACGTAACGTTGTTAGAATCAAATTTTATATATGTTATAATAAATAAATATATAAATAAAAAGAAGAGATTGTTCCAAATAATACATTCAGGATTAAAATTACTCTTCTATAATAATAATTGATATAAAAGAAAAAAAAATTGTAATATACCTTAAAAAATAGGAAAAAAATAAAGTATAGGTGTCAGTTTAAAAAGGCTTTAAAGGATCTTTAAATTAAATTACATATTTATTTTGTTACAGCGCTTAGTGAAACTACCGTTGGAGGAAGTCATTATTTATCATCCAGAATCATAAATCATCATCAAAATCATAACTTTGAAATCTAAATAAACTTTCACAAATACTAATAGTTATTCATCAATAACAAAAAACTTTTTAAAAATATTCGATAGGATGTTTAAGGTTTACATTAAAATAAGACAGAATAAATACTATGAAATAATTTTAAGAAGTTGATTGAAAATACGAGCTTAAAATATATATAACACGAAACGTTATATTTAAGATTACTTCGATAACCGATTACCTAAATAGCTCTCTATTTGAGACAAAAAGGTATTCCTGACATTTTGAATACTAATGATTAATTTTATCGAACTTCTAGACCTGCGGTTAAATAATTTATCGCAGGTGATAGGGCGGACCAGGGTTGTGTGTGGGGACAAAAAGCGATCCAAGTTTTTTTTGGAATACCGTAAAATGGATTGAATAGAAACACTCTATGGTATCTTGAGCAATATTACAAATTTATTTTTTATCTGAATTAATTGAACAATATATGAAATCTTAGGTCTACATCCTCTCTATTTGATGTTTACTGGGTGTATGTATTTGTATAATAGTAGTCTTTGAATAAAAAAAATATATGTTACCGCTACCATTCACCCTACAGTAGGGCTGAATAGGATCAACATTGAAAATTACTTTACTACGAATCATGGTAGCTATTATGTAGCAGCAAACTATCCATAGCTCAAAACAAATTCGGGGCTACCGGCTACCTCAGTTTTGAAGTATGAGTAATTCCGGAATAAGGGTGCGGCGTGGTCTAGTGGATAGAGCACTAGTCTGCTGTGCTCCGGGTCCTGGGTTCGAATCCCGGCTATGGCAGAATATTATTTATTCTGTTAATTCAGTCGGGGGGCGACCCTAGGGTATGGAGACCCTCCTGGGGCAGACCCAGCCTCTATAAAGTGGGTACCCAAATTAATTTGGGAAAAAACCTGGCGGCTGAGCGCGATTAAGGCCTAATCACCTCATTGCACTGCCGTTGGCCTAGAAACAGTACGAATCTCTATATGTACTGAGCCCAAGACCCTTCATGGGTTGTAGTGGTACAGGTAATTCCGGAATATGATCGTTCGGATTCCTCAGGCGCACCATGACGATTAAATATTTAATTAATTGAATAGACCTTATAAAATACACATATTTTCTTGCTAATTGCACTTTTCGCTACGATAAACTGAAACTCCCAAAGCGATAAACTCTAAATCGGTCAGACAGAGATTTTTTTAAACATAAATTACACCTCATTAAAATTGCACCCATGCGAAACGGGGCTGGTCCACCAGGGCTGGTCCACCAGTTATATATAAAAGAAACAAACAGTTTTTCTTGTGTTTTTTTTTTTTTTGTTTTTTTCTAGTGTTTTGTAATACCCATGGAAAGTTATTTAACTTTTCCTAGCCAGTGGTCAAAGGAAATATCTGAAGCTTGAAAGGAAAGCAAAAACGAATAGAAAGAGAGGGGATGGGAGGTATCGGTTGAAACAGCAGTTCCTTGGATCGCAATTAGTTGTTTCCTGAATCAAAGTTAAGAAGACTTAACCCATTATTACCTGCCAGTTCCCCCTCAACCTAGCCCCCCTCCCCTACAAACCTCGCTTCCCCTTCAACTTCTCATCCCCAGTGGCCTTTGAGTGAGGTATTCTCTTATAGCTTTTGTTACCACCAGGTCAATATTATCTATAGTCCGTGAGCTAGCAAAGAAAAATACAACCTATTTTACCACAATTTTTAGTATGTTTTATGCAAAGCATCTAGATGGTAAATAAAAAAATACACGTCTGCCAACTCAAAACGGGTTGATAATAAAATAGCGGCTATTCAAAAAGATGAAATTCTGACTCATTTCACCATGATTTTCCTTTTGACCTCATAATACTAGGCGATAATAAAAATAAAACGCCGCTATTCTGCCATTCACATTAGGGTGGGAAGCCGCGACAGACGCGTTTTCAGGGACTGAAATTCTAAACCATGTAACCAGTGCACTGACATTACGTCGATGAGTATTAGACCTACGGATTTCTATTACTGCTCAAATTAAAGCAAATTGTATGCCACAAAAAGTAGTTACGAACCATTAAATTGTTAGGAACAGCTGTTTCCATAATATCAAACAAATTAATGACAAAAACCAGAAGTTTCTGTTTTTTTGTGAGAACCTTATATATATTGATATGTTTTTGACCGATTGCTTTTCTAAGGCAGCGGCAGCTTCAAAAACTAGCTTACTTGATATATTTAATGGATGTATAGATTAATATCACTGAAACCATTGGATTTCTTTTCTAAAGGTATCGTTTTTACCAATCATAATAAGTGGCATTCAGATGAAGATTAAAGTAAACAAGTTTCAATAAATGATATTGTTATTTAAAAACAACTTACCCATATACAATCTATTTAGACTATGTCTGAGAATACTGAGGAGCATTAAAGTTAACCTTGCCATACAATATTACAATTAATGAATACCTTTAAAACACTTAGTCGGCTGGGAAAGGTGGAATCAGCCTTAGGCGCTCCTTCTAGGCTTCAAACCTCTAGCTGGTCTAAGTCCCCCAGCGAATATCGCTTCCTCTTGTGGATGGACCTCGGCTATTATCTTCTCGTGGATGGAACTTGACTAACTTTTCGGATCTCTCTCATTCTCGTCATCTCCGGTGGGGCTGATATGGGAAGTCCAACCTTTGTCAAGCCTAGTAGCTGGGGTCTAGAATGTACCAGGTGTACCGCGGAGGGCAGCCCAAGCCCACGGACGATCCAAAAGGGTTTGGGAAATGCCTTTTGACTTTTGCCAAGAAAGGCTAATAAATATGTATGTAATTAATATTAACATTATTTAACTTACTCCCCCCAGTATTCTTAACATATATATATACGATGAGCCGTTTCTATGATAGTAGCCGTAATAATGTTAGATAAGAGATATATCTCGTTTTCTGCATTTTGTTTTACTTAATACCTCTATATCGTTCAATATTTAACATACAATGTCTTTTACCACTCGAGTAAAAGCTAATAAAATACTTGATGATTAGGTTTACATGATAGCAACCATAATTATGATAAAAAAGAGTAATATTTCGTGATACACCTAAGAAGCTTGTCAGGATAGATTTCCTAGTACTGAATCTGTTTCTACAGGTGAAATTTGTTTTTATTAAAGGGGGTATTGTATATAGTTGTGTTTGTTTGTATGATTTTTATTTATTTGCCAACTTTGTATTTATCTCAATTATAGGTTTTTTTTTTTTTTTTTTTTTTTTTTTTTTTTTTTTTTTTTTATATTCTATTGTACATATAAATGATTTTTTTTCTCTATTTTATGTAATTTGACATTATCGTTATATTCTGTATATATTGTATGAATGTGGTCCTATATCTCTATTACTATTGTTCATTCTGAAACAGATTGTAATATTTCTCAATAAATAAATATTATTAAAAAAAATTAAAGGGGCAATAGGAGAGGCTGGATGCTGGATAGGGTTAAAAACGTAAAGTAAAGTTGATTTGACAAAAAATTATTTATTTATTACTTTCACTTACTATATATAGTAAGGAAAGTATTGCGATCGTGAAAATTTTCGAATTCCAGTTTTCAACGGAAATACACGTTTTAGGGTCCCCTGAGTCCAAATAACCAAGTCCCGCAAAAAGGTCTGTGTGTGTGTGTGTGTGTGTCTGTGGTAACTCCCGGCTGAAACGGTAAGTCCTATGAAACTGAAATTTCATATTTAAGACAACTATACGCCCGAGACGTGACAAAACTTTTTTCATCAAAATGAGCTTACCAGAAGAGGCACTTTATACCATGCATTTGCACCTTTTTTCGATTTTCTCAAAAACGGTTCCGACGATTTTGATTAAACTCGCTATATCGATGTAAAATTAAATGGGCTTTAATATCATGTAGGTTTTATTTGGATAAAAATGGTCTGACAGGGCTTAAATGCCGATATTTTAAATTTTCTTCCTCTAAAGTACCTTTAATTTTTTAGATTCAATAATAATAACTAGATTATCTTGTTAGCGCTGATGAAAAACAGGTAAATATATAAATTGAATAAATTCGATACCCAACTAAAGGAGAAAACAGAAAAAATATATTTTTACTTTCACTTACTATAAATAGTAAGGAAAGTATTGCGATCGTGAAAATTTTCGAATTCCAGTTTTCAACGGAAATACACGTTTTAGGGTCCCCTGAGTCCAAATAACCAAGTCCCGCAAAAAGGTCTGTGTGTGTGTGTGTGTGTCTGTGTGTGTGTGTGTCTGTGGTAACTCCCGGGCGGAAACGGTAAGTCCTATGAAACTGAAATTTCATATTTAAGACAACTATACGCCCGAGACGTGACAAAACTTTTTTAATCAAAATGAGCTTACCAGAAGAGGCACTTTATACCATGCATTTTGCACCTTTTTTCGATTTTCTCAAAAACGGTTCCGACGATTTTGATTAAACTCGCTATATCGATGTAAAATTAAATGGGCTTTAATATCATGTAGGTTTTATTTGGATAAAAATGGTTTGACAGGGCTTAAATGCCGATATTTTAAATTTTCTTCTTCTAAAGTACCTTTAATTTTTTAGATTCAATAATAATAACTAGATTATCTTGTTAGCGTTGATGAAAAACAGGTAAATATATAAATTGAATAAATTCGATACCCAACTAAAGGAGAAAACAGAAAAAATATTATTTTAATGCAATTTTTCGTTTTTAAACATAAGAGCAGTAATATACATGAATGATATACCGTTGGAAAGCTAAAGATTTTAGAAAAAATATCATCTCATACACAAGCTTTTAGAAGTTAATGGAGAGTGATGAAAAGAAGATAAATCTAACTGATTATTTGAGATAATAATATAATAGATTTTTTAATAAAACACATGTTTCTATATAAATTCAATTTGATTAATTCCTTAATAATCTCACGTATTTTTATCTCTAACTCTATTTGAAAATTCTTTCATTGATTTTAAAAATGGAGGTAAGTGAAAGTCGTGTGTTGCCCGCACCAGATTTTTTTTTCTTACATGGGAACCCCTCATAAGGACTGTTTATTTGATTACATTATCTTCCATACCTTAATGGTATACTGCATCAATGCTTATAAGATAATATTAATTATTAGAATTAAAGTAGTTGTTGAACTTAAACTCCTGAATAAATACAAAAGAATGTCAAAAAAAACAATAACAAAAATTGAATAAAAAAAAAAAAAATAAAAAAAAAAATAAAATATATATATATATATATATAATATATATATATATATATAATGCATCTAACAAGCATCACCTACGTTGCCCATCTTTGTTCATTTTGTTTAAGTATATGTTTTTAATAAATTAAAGCGCCGATTTTCAATGTTAGGTGGCGCTTCAATTTATGCCGTGATTCATCGGATATTTACTTTATAAATAACAATAGTTGACTTAAAAATATCTACCAGACATAGTAAAACCCTACCAATGAACTTGTCGAAGCTTGAGAAAGTGATATAAACGCTTCAACGTGTAAATTTCCATAGAATCTTGTCGTGTTTTCCCAGATTCAATCATCACGCAAACAAAGTCAGGCTGAGATTATGTTTCGCAGGTCTTTTCCTGACAAAAGATATTTCTACATGCGACAAGCAATGATATTTTCTGAGTATCCTAATACGATTTATTTATCCAAAACAAATATGCTGGATATAGAAATTATACTGATCCTAAAAAATACACATTTTTTTTTTCAATTATTCAGTTAAGTTAAATCTTAAGTAACAACGTAAAGAAAAAAACACTCAATCACTAAAACCATCCCAGGAGGGTCCTCCGCACCCCAGAGTCACCTCATGTCTGAAATTACAGAATAAATAAAGGAGGCCTTTTGACTGTACTTGATGATAGACTCAAGCGGATTATGAATATGTTTATATGATTTATCTTCGGTACCTTCAGGAGGTCGCAGTAACCCACTTAACACGTATTGAAGTGGCTCTTACCTTCCACACGTAGACAATATTTCCTCGGAACATACCTCTACCAAGTCATTAATTCTCAACATCCTCCATACATACAGAGTATCCTTCAATTCAAATTCTCAATTCATTTACTTGAAACTAGATTACGCCATTCTGACCTTTACATTCCTACCATAGGACCAAATCTTTTGATAATTCCTTTTATATCCGCTCAGCATCTCTCTGGAATTCCCTACCTAATCATAATTCGCCATGCTTTTTCCCTTCTCTGGTTCAAATCCCATCTTTTCCAACACCTTCTAGAATCCCAAAGAGACGCACACTAAAGGTCCAATTGTTAATCCACTATCCTACTTTTAATGTAGGACAGATTTTTTTATTTTATCAAAATCCTAGGTTATGGATTAATTAATTTATTTGATTTACTTAGATATGTCCTTTGTTTTTTTTTTTTTTTTTTTGCACGAATTGGCCAACAAGGACCACGTGAATATCATTCTGTCTTCTTCATCTTCCTTTTTCTCCAATATTCTTTCATCTTCCTGGACTGTTCATCCTCCCGTTCTTCCTCTGTCCATTTTCTTTCCTGTTTCTTTGTTTTTCCTGTAAGAAGCCCAACTTCTTTTATTTTCTTCCCGAAAGCTTTATATCTAACAGTCTATTTTCTTGATTTTTATCCTATCGAGCTCCTCTTTTATTTGCTTCGCATAACCACCCATATTCTTATAGCTTAGGACTTTGTCAAAAATGGTTCAGCTTTATTATTTTATAGCATTTTTTTCATTTGTTTATATTCTATATATTTTTTATATATCTATATAAATATTTTTTTCATTTTTATTTTATTTATTATTTTTTGAACATTTGTAAATAAAAATTTATTTTGTTGGTCTCTCGGCCAGACATGTATATATTGAAGTGTATATTTTCTGTATTACATTGTTATTCTTAAGGGGCATGGTCAAAAATAAAGTCATTTTTGTTATTTATCATATGCTAGGTGCTAAGATCATCGTTGGATGCCCTGGTATTTTGCCAAGAAAAAAAAAAAAAAAAAAACAATTGGTCCGCTATTTTTCAAAATTCGTTTTTCGGGTTCTACGGATCATGAAATCATTTTGAAAGGAGATACTTTTTTTTGGTTGATTACAAAAGTTTATTATTGAAAATAATAAACCAAAATGATTATAATGTATCGATCTAGTTTTTTATTGATCCCAAAGCTGGGAATCAGTAACTATGAAAAAAGAGTTCACAAAAATAGTGATGAAGATAAATAGTTCAGGAAGAGAGGAGTAGAAGCCAATGGATGAAATTATGCGGGAAGGGAGAGGAGGGAGTGAGCCTCCACCAACTTTTAAAGAGACCCTCATGGGACTTAGATAGGTAACCAACAAAAGTCAGTTTTTACAAGCAGGTGAACTTGTTTTAAACGATATTCAAAGGCGGAAAGTTTTAATGAGACACCTCAAGTTCCTCTTCCATCTCAATCAAACCCAATTTCAATCACCTCGACAAGAACTCGACGAAAATCCCCAAAAGTTCATTGATCTTGAGGAGCAGCCTAGAAAGAAAACTTTTTGGAGGAGAACCGAAAAAAAAAAGTTATGTCAAAATATTTTCTTTGTTATGCAAAGAAATAGTCATTCCAGGAGAAGTTGATTCTTCAACTTCCAGAAGATTTTTTATTTCATAATTTGGAGTATATATTTATAGTTTTGTTATTTATTAATATACAGTAGTTATTTATTTTGGTTTGGAACGAGTTTGGCATCTAGGTTGCTGTACAAACGCGTCAATTCGTATTATTCTTCCTATTAATTCGTCCTTACCCACCGATAGAACCTTTAAAGTAAACCATAACCATTCTTACTCATACTTATTTCCTCAGTCCGCCGGTGTACCCGCAAGGTAGTACTTGGGCCCAATCCTTTATACGGTATATACACCTGATATCCGCATCCATCCTAGCACAGTACTCACTACGTATGCTGATGATATATGTGTTTTATCAGTAAACAATGATCCAACTGTCGCATCACAAAACCTTTAGTCACACATCGTCTCCATTGAAGAGTGGTGTCAGAAATGGAGAATTAAAATCAATCCCAACAAACACGCTTACCTTTTCCGTCGCAACCTATAACCTCCTGCCCACTTACCCTTTTCGTAACACTCCACTAATCCCTGTTGTAACATATACCTAGCACTCCTCTTGACAAACGTTCAAATCATTGGAATCTCACACTAGACTGAAAAGACAAGAAACAGCTCGCAGATACAGATTGTTAAACATTTACTTGACAAACGTTCAAAACTTCCCATCCAATACAAAAAACTGATTTATATAGCCATTATAAGATCTATTTGGACATATGGTATTGAGCTAGGAGATCTACCGAGCCATCAAATTCCCCCGCATCCAATCCTTTCAATCCAAAATCCTCCGAAAGATCCTAAATCCTTCTTATTTTGTCACCAATAAAACTATCCATAAAGGCTGAATATCCCATTAGTAGCAGACGTAGCCAGAATTAGATGTACCTTCTTTCATTCCAAACTACCAGCCCACTCAAACCCGCCTGTCCGTATCCTCTCATCTCCATCTATTCCCGATAACTCTCTGAGGCGCCTGAAAAGACGGTGACCTCGAGACCTGCTAATGAAAACATTGAGGTGCTACAGATCGGTAGCTCCTTCACAAGAATTTATCAAGCCACTTGTAACTTTTTTTCACAGTTACTTGTATTTTTTTAAAAAGTTTTTATATATCATTATATAAATTAGAAAAAAAAATAGTTAAAGGCAGGAAACGCGTGTTATTATTCTGCTTTGAAATTAATAAGCTCGCGACTAATGTCTAAAACACTCAAAAGTTAGAATTTATAAAACTATTTCTTAAGTTCTTACGTTAAATTTTCTTTTAAGAGTATAGTTAAACTTGTTTTGGCATTATTAAAATTTCAATTTTTTTTAAATTATCTTGTTTTAATTTTTCTTTATGTTGTATATATTGTATAAAAGCTCTTTCACTACATTAATACATCCTGCCCTTGAGTGAGGCAGATTTTATTATTTATTCATTTTCAATAAAGTTTAATCCAAGAAAATAAAATGCTAGGATATGTTTTTTTTTTGTGTAAATTTTTAGAAAATGTCCTGTCCCTTAAATTAAAAAAAAAAAGGGAAATAATTAAAATTAATGTTGGTTGTTTAAGGATTAATCGAATTACATAAAGCGAACATTTATATAAAATTATTGTGCATTCATCTGGCAAGTCCTTCTGAATTAAAAAAAAAAAAGTTAAATATAATAAAATAGCGTTTACTGGGAGGACAGAATTAAACTAGTGGTTAGAGTGGGAATGGAATTAGTCTTGAAAGGAGTGGTACCTGGTTCGCGCCTAGTCAGGAACATATGGAAGATTAAGGTCTATATGGATGAGTTTATTTGTGACAAAATAAGGAGCATTGAGGATTTTTCGAAGGATTTTCGATTGTAGGGATTCGAGACGAGAAGAATTTTATGGTTCAGTAGAGCCCCAAATCTCTACTCCGTAAAATCGAAATTTAAATTGACATTAACCTAATAAAAGAACAAGATTGTTTATTTTAGATAATGATTTCTATTGTGAGATTAAAAAAGACTGAAATTATCTGCTACAACATATTCTACTGTATAAACATTATATATATATATATATTGTCAAAATATATACTTTATATCCTAGATAATATTTTATCGTTTAGTTTCCAACTTTATATTATACATCTATATTGCTATGGTTGTTAGTTAGAAAAAATCATTTAACTTGAAAATTATTTCTACTATTTTCTCTTCCAGTTGGTTATAAAATTCATAATTTATATTCGCCTATTTTTTATCAATGCAAACAAGGATAAATGGCTTATTGTAAAAAATCAACAAAATTAAACATACCTTTGAGGATGGTATTGTTTTTCATATGCATCGGTTTTTTTGTCCAGTAAACGCTATTTTATTATATTTAACTTTTTTTTTTTTAATTCAGAAGGACTTGCCAGATGAATGCACAATAATTTTATATAAATGTTCGCTTTATGTAATTCGATTAATCCTTAAACAACCAACATTAATTTTAATTATTTCCCTTTTTTTTTTTAATTTAAGGGACAGGACATTTTCTAAAAATTTACACAAAAAAAAAACATATCCTAGCATTTTATTTTCTTGGATTAAACTTTATTGAAAATGAATAAATAATAAAATCTGCCTCACTCAAGGGCAGGATGTATTAATAAAACACCGTCCCTAAGTGGTTTGCTTGGTGTAAAACCAGAAATTTTGACTTTGAAGAAGCTTTCGTGCTTTAACTGTTGACGACCAAATTCAACTTGACCATTAATTCTGCAATATACTGTGCTGAGTTGGAACAATTAAAAGTAGAAACTGAGCATAAACGTATATCATTGGCTAATCGCAAACGCATATTTTTCAATCACAATAATGCCCGTCCTCATGTTTCTTTGTCGATCTGGCAAAAATTATTGGAGTTTGGCTAAGATGCAATCACCCACCCACCATATTAACCAGACCAAGCCCCAACAGATTTTTACTTATTTAATTCAAAGGTCATTCAAAGCTTTCTTAACGGGAAACATTTTAATTTGTTCGTTGATTGCAAAACGCCTATAGAGAAGTTTATTGCTAAAATATCTGAGTTGGTATCTCAATATAGGTCATTTAATATTATAATTTATTCACATTAAGTTCATATATATATGAATAGTAATACTATCAAATTCTAACTTTTCACTATCACATATTAATTTTTCCTGTGCACTTGCAACTATCATGTATACTAAACTAGTCTTTATCTGATACCTTCTTGTTCTAATCAATGTTTTCAAATATTATTATTTTTGACATGTTTTGATAAATAAATGCATATAAACATAATTAGAAGAGAATGTTCCAATTGATATAATCATATCCTAAATTACTCTTCTATAATAGTAATTGATATAAAATTATTTTATAAATAAAGACATGATTAAATTGAAATATGAAAGAACGGTACTAACTTATTTTACAACCTAATATACAAAACATGTAAAGAAAAAATTACAACATTAACAAATATATGATAAGGAACACAGTGTATAATTCCCCATGAACAAATTTTTCTTCTCTATTTCCTTGTCCGCTTTACAACTAACTAGAATTCCGCCTTCATTTCTGTTCCCTCAATATATTGGTAAAATCTGTTTCTTCCCGCATTTTATGTAATATTACTCCCTTCACGTGTAAGGAAGCTAGATATTAAGTAGAGTACCTGAAATGGGATTCAGAATCTTTTGTGAGGTGGAATTCAACCTTTTGCAGCACGTGAAATATATTAGATGATTAATTCCAGTCTATCAACAGTAGTTTTTTTTCCTCATATGACTTTTTAGAGATAGAATACAATAATTGAATATAATAATATATTTGTTTTAATTTTAAACTGTCCGGTGCGCCTAAAGCACACAATAAAAGATCTAAAAATATAGACTTAAAAAGCGCTTTTAAAAGTCTCCGGTTAGAATGGGTTTGAATGCGATTGAATCAAAAACCAAATATTCATGCTGGCCAACAACTGGGTGCTGTTATGAGAGCCATCGCTTTTATGGCTAGAGTTTTTTCATTTGAAAGAGTGAAATATTTTGTGTGTCTCGGTTTACCAGTAAAAACGGATAATGATAGACAATCATTAATTCATCGCATAATTATTTATTTCGGAATTAATATTTTATTTAGATAAAATCTAGTGAGCACAACACACGGCTTTTACTTACTTCCGTTGTTAAAATCAATTTATGAATTTTTATATACACTTAAAAGAGAGTGGGGGAATTACGGACGCGGGGTAATCGCGGATATGTTCGTTTGGCTATGCTAGAAAAGAACAGAGGATATTCCAAGTGATGCAATCGTGAGTCAACCTGAACATAGTACCGAACCAGGAGTGGTGAACCAACGACGCGCTCGGTGTATGAGATTGTTAATTTTTTTTGTTTTTTCATCAATTCCATGTAATTTTCGAATAAAATTGAATATATATATAATATTTTAGGCGTAACAAAGAAATTCTGTAATTTTTTTATAGATTGAAGTTTAACTCTATAATGTTCTGTAGTACTTGCCGTGAGTGACACGTGATTCTAACCTAAAGAAAATAATATTTTTGTGTTACTGTGTCTGTTGGATGATTTTAGTGGGGTGTACCCGACTGTTCGTAATTACCCCAAAATAATAAAATTATCAGTTATAGTTTATAATGACGAGTTTAATAAATTAATTTAGATTGAATGATGATGGATTTATATGAAATGTACTTGTGAAATTTTGTTTGTATGTATTTCTGCTTTCAGCCCTGTACCTTTACAAACTTATTTATACCTACTCCAATGTGTATCAGATGCCACGAAATTACCAAAGAAAGACGGAGACCAAACACAAATTAGAAAACTTAAAAAGAGCTATTACCCCACACACCATTCTTAATTAAGCGACGTACTGTGGGGTAATCCTGAACCTAATAGTTTTGTATTCTTGTAGCCTGTTTAATCTAACACTTGAGAAGGCCGTAAGAGATGCTGGTTTACGCGAAAGAGAAGGGAATATATTTACCAGACTTGTCCAGCTGTTCGCTTACGCAGACATCGACATTATGGGACGCTCTCTACAGTCCGTGACTGATGCCTATCTGGCTTTGATGGGTCCTGCCAGCAGACTTGGAATGAACGTTAATGAGTCCAAAACAAAATATATGGTAGCAGAAGAAATCCCAATGCTAGGCGAGACAGTCACTATCGGGGTTCATAAGTTTGAGAAGGTCTCAGAGTTCACATACCTGGGATCAGTGGTCACCCAAGATAATAACCCCGATATTGAGATAAGGAGAAGAATAACTGCAGCCAACAAATGCTACTTTGGGTTAGGCAAGCAGCTAACCAAGCGGATACTCTCTAGACAGGCCAAGCTCCACCTCTATAAGACATTGGTGCGTCCCGTACTGCTCTATGGATCAGAGTGTTGGGCGACTTCAAAGGCGAACGAGAAGGAACTCCTAATTTTTGAAAGAAAAGTTCTCCGCCGTATTTTTGGAGGAGTGAAAGTTGGAGAGGAGTGGAAGCGGCGCACAAATCAGGACCTCTACAATGCTTTTGGAGAAGGTGATGTGGTCCGGGCTATGAAGTTAAGACGCCTAAGATATGCAGGGCATATTGCGAGGATAGAAAATGGAGAAATTCCCAAAATATTGCTCACTCAGCCGATCCATGGGATAAGAAGAAGAGGAAGACCAAGGTTGAGATGGTCGGATGGTGTGGCGGCGGAAGCTCGCATGTTGCTGGGAGTTAGGAGCTGGATGGCATCGGCTCAAGACCGTGATGATTGGAGGAGGCGGTTGGAGGAGTCCAAGACCCGTGACCGGGTTGTAGCGCTGTGAAATAATAATAATAATTCTTTGTATTGTATTGCTGCTTATCAGAACGTAAGGTTGATTAGTTAAAGTAAACGTCATGTAATAAATGACATTCAATAACTTAGTCTGGTTTTGTTCAATTTCAGTTTTTCCTTAAGTTTTCGTAATTCCCCCACTCTCTCCTAGATATGAAAAAAATATCAAAGAATTAATTAAAATGTTTCGATAGAGACATATGTTTTATTAAATAATCTATTATGTTATTATCTACAACATTCATTTAGTTCTATCAGCCTTTTTATAACTCTCCATTTATAAATAAAAAAACAATTTGTAAGACAAAGATACACACACACACACACACACACACACACACACACATACAGATAATTTTATGGGAATTGATCATGTAGTCTCAGGGGACCCTAAAACGTGTATTTCTGTTTAAAACTGTAATTCGAAAATTTTCACGATCGCAATACTTTCCCTTACAATATAATTCATAGGTAGGTAAGTGAAAGTAGAAGTTAATTTTATATTAATGTTGCTTACCGTTAGTTATGTTGTATCTGTTAATAAGCTGGAAGTAATTTTTTAATCAGAATAATTTGTCCTCTTGATTATTAACTTATATTCATATAAGTAATTAAACCTGATATTATATTATATTATTATATTAACATCTATGTACGATTCCAATCCTTTAATATTTTGCATTAATAGTAAGAGGCCTACTTGCAAACCTGACCTTTCTTATTCTATAGAAGAGGTGGCGATGACCTTAAACCCAATGATTCCATAGCAGCTTTTATAATCAACTTTAATTTAAAAAAAAAAGTTTAATTAAATGCTATCCAGTACATTTCAGGTAACAGGAAAAAATATGTAAATACGTGGTAATAATTTTTATAATTATTATTCACCAAAAAATAGCAATTTGAGAAAAGAAGATTTTACATTTCTGGGGATTAATTATTCATTACTTTTCTGTACAACAGATCTCGAATGATTAACGTAGACTGATGAATTCAGTCGCTACAAATTAAGAGATTTTACGAATACCAGAATTAAGCCTAGTTCATCTGCTCGAAAGCTCCGTTGAGAAAGTTTAATAATGATAAAATCTAATATTAAAGGTAGATATTTGGGCTGATTAATTTCTTCCAAAAAAAATATTTTTTTATTTAATCACATATTCGACGTTAAGGGATATTCAGGACTCTACAAGCAAAAATAACAATTTACATTCAAAAACAACTGTAGTGAAGTGAATCATTAAAACGTTTTATAAAAAATTATTATAAGTTAGGTGTCCATTCTTAACAACATTTAAATATTATTGTACAACAAATTTTAAAATCATAAAAGGTATTAAAAAAACATAATTAACAATGTTAAATAGTTTAATGCTATAAATAAATATTTTAAAATTACCTGGTTTATAACATTTTGAAATTCATTTGTTCCTTCCAACATTTTCACTGATACAAAATATAAAAAGAAAAATCAATAAAAACTAGTCATTAAGTGAAACATCAGATCTGTGCAGGGTATCGCTTAGATCTTTGTACTCAACTGGATTAAGCATTAGACCAATTAATAACTTATGTATGGTTATTATTATAAGATAGAGTGAAATTCTTAATTACTTTTTATTATTTAATTTTTATATTATATTTTTAATTTTTAATTAAATCTGAGTAATGGTAACTTAAGTGTCTAGTCAGTTTTAAAATTTACAGTGTTATCTATATTTGTATTTATGTATATAGACTATTTGGTTTTTCTATTTTGTTTATTCTTAACTATTTCTAAAACTTGTGGTCTATTGAGATCTAACTTATGCTTTAATTGTATGCTATGTTGTGATAGTACTGTTGTATTTATATTTTTGCTGTTGTTACACTTACTAATATGTTGTTTTCTTTTGGAATATATTGATACAATAAAATCTTCTTTTTTCTTTTTTTATAAATCTACTGGCAGAAATTTAAAATAATATCCTTATTTTCTATTACGTACAGTATTTTTTGTATTATCACCGTGCTTAAAAACAAAAAAAATTAAAATTCATGCATTCATAGGCACTGCCGATAGAAGTGAAAACTTGTTTGAATTCGCGATCTGCGCCATGGAATTTCGTAGGAAAGTAGGTTACGTTTGTAAAAGTTGATTATGTTGAGAACGAATGTTTTGTTATTATTATTTCATTTAATTGTAAAATATCATAACTTTGTAGAGATATATTATCTTGAATTCTGCCATCATAATCTGAATGTGACTGTAGACTGTATGAGTCGGCGGTATACATAGCACATTTTTTTTTCATGGACCTGCGATTCGTATCAAGGAAGTTCGCACATTGTTATAGATATACTTTATAACTGTTTCAAAAGATTGGTCTATCTATGAAATATTTAAATTAATCGCTCTTTCTTTTGTCTTTTTCGTTGAATTTTTTGCCTATGTTTATATTGACAACCATTAAGTTTCTCTATATCTTTAATTTCGGCATTATAATTCAAATTATTCTCTATAAGAAGATTGATCCATCTATGAAAAATTAAAATCAATGATTTTTTTTGTATATCAATTCAGTTATAGTTAATTTGTTTGTTGATGAAGAAATTTGTTGATTAGACTATCGCAATTTTTTTCTTCTTATCTCTATATCACTTAAACCTAATTTTATTTTTCTCCTTTGATTCGAAATTCGGTAATACAACAGGATTTTTTACTCAAAGGAAGGGATATTCCCCCTTTGTTTCTTCTATATAATTTTTTAAAAAAAATGTTAAAAAATATAGTTTTAATAAATAAACAGACCGATGCGCATAAGTAAGTCTTGAGCATGTTGGTAACGTCACTATGGTAACGAAATCAAAGCTTTTACCCCTGCCTAAAATCGCATAACGCGCCTAAAGAAGTATTCACTTCAAAAAAATAAAAACCACTGGCTGAAAATAATTCCTGATTTATTTTCATTTAATATCAGGGTTCGAAAACGGTTTAAATCGACTATGATCCATGGATTATCATTATCTTAGATGGACTCGGGAACCCCACACTGATTTATGTGTCCTTATCTGAGGAACACTGCCCATGAACAATGCCTCCAGGTGGACATCACAGCGTCCTCAAATACTCCTGTTAATCTCCGATTATATTATTATTATCTTATTAGTGTACTACTTATACCTTACAATGAGGGAATGAACTGCAATTATAATAATTTTTCAAGTGATTTGAATGAGTTTTCCAGTGAAATACATGTTTCAAAATATTCAAGTCCCACAAAATCTTTGTGTATATCTAAGACAAGTATATTTCCAGATGTTACAGCAACTTTATTCTTATTGGTTGGCACCAATTTATACAATGCATTTTACTCTTTATTAAGATTTTCTCAAGACCGATTCTATTTATTTTGATTAAACTCATTAATGTATTGTAAAATTGAATGACCAATAAAAACATGCTGTTCAATTCCCATTGGAATAGTATGACTGGGCTTAAAATCCAAATTTTAATTTATTTTTCATTTTGAGTGAATAATATTTCCTCTTTTTCGGTTGGCGCGACAGGCCTTGAAGACTCTTAGACGCGCGGTGAGGTTCCCTAAGATTCAACTCCGCGATTCTCGATGGTATTTTATTGAGTAGTGTCAATCACTCTCTACGCCTATTTTTGTGAGAAGCTACCAGTTGGGTGACGGGTCTCACATAACAGAGGAGAGATTGTGAGTGGATCCCTGTTTAATTACATCAATGAAAAAGTCCCTGTCAATCCACGGAACTGGGATTCGAAATAACTAACATGGCGTCACGGCCACGGGCTCTCATAATATTATTTAGTTGATTTAAAATAATTAACGATTTCTAGGAGAAACTTTTTATTTTTTATTTATTTATAGTAATTTATATTTTTATTTAAGAACAAAATAAATAAATATGTAGAATGAAAATAAAAGTCATGAAAATGTCTTGAGAAAGAACTACCCAGTAGCACTTCACTAACTATTTTAAGGCAGTAGGTACCGAGGCACCCTTCTTTTCAGTCGCCTTGGAGGGTTATCAGGGATATCTAAGGAAGATAAATTACGGACAAGTGGGTTTGTGTAGGCAGGGAGCTTAGAAAGAAAAGAGAAGTATCTATCACGGGCTTTGTCTGCAACAAATGGGATGTTTAGGTCATTATGGAGGAGTTGATTTGTGACAAAATAAGGAGCATTCAGGATTTTGCGAAGAATTTTGGATTGTAAGAACTGGATGCGGGAGGAATTAGATGGTTTCGTAGAGCCCCAAAGGTCGATTCCATATGTCCAAATGGGTTTAATAATGGTGATGTAAATGAGTCTTTTGTAATATACTGAAAGTTTTGGGAGAAACTAGAAACAATATTTTTCAGTTTATTATTTTTTTTTCAGAAATAATATTATTAATCTAAATATATAATATGCCGTTGAAAAGATTAAGATTTAGAAACGATGTTATCTAACATACAAAGCTATGAAAGCAAAGCTGAGTGACGAAAAGCGCGGAAACTTTTGTTAGAGGTAATAATTTCTATAAAAGTATAATTTAATCTCTAATATTTTTTTTAACAAATAAATTTATAACTGTATTATACAATAAAATACATTAAGTAAATGTGTTAATTAATCGTATAGGCTGTCATATACCCAGTGATACTTCAGTAAAATCAATTAGACATGAGGCTTTTGGTTGTAAGCATCTACTCACACTAGATAAATTAGTTCCTTTGTACCTGAAGTTGGCATTTTAGCCGAAACGTCGTGTATTAATTTTTAATAAGTGGTGAAGTATAAATCAGCCTCCTATTTTATTCACGTAATATAAATTAATTTTTCGTGTTATGTGGAAAGTTTTGAGCGTTTGTGAAGTAAATGTCATAGTAAATGGTACCTACCATACGAGCTATTTCTGTGTCGTTTCAGTCTAGTGTGAGGACTCAATAATTTTTTTTTTTTTTAATTTAAAAGTATTAAAATAAATTTTTAGTTGTGAGGTGACTGAGATTCGTGTGTTGCGCTTATAATTTGTTTTTAAATTATAATAAAATTTAGGAAAATATAGATTATCTCTGTAACTTTCTGGAGTCAAATAATTAAATATAAAAACATTATATCTAAGGTTTTATATAAAACTTCTTCCTAATAAGAAATATCTTGGAAATAACGACTTAATGAATAATTTTAGTTTGTAAAAAAAAACGAAAGTTTTTTAATTAATTTATAGAGTTAAAATTCGATCGTATAGTGTCTTTAACAGTGAGATGGAAAAATGCCAAGTTTCGGGAGGAAAGGTTCTTACCACATGTTGACTCTCAAATTTAGCGGAAATCTAAGCCCACTAAACTTCTCCTAAGATTTAGCACCGATCCGGTGTTTGTTTCTCAGTTCGGGGAACCATTGCAGTTTACACAAGCGAAATACACTCCTCAGAGACTTCTCGTAAAATCTGTTCCGTAGACAAACGGAGTATTTACAATAAAGTTACAAATCGCCTTAGGCAACATTGCTATATCAAAACAATTCATTAGCCTCTTTGGAAACGTTAGTGGGATTATTTAAATATTATTCTTCGCGGTTTGTAATTTCTACTGAGATCGTGTGTGTTTGTTCTCACACATTATGTGTGAAAATTCTGGTAGGTGAAGCACATATCTTCTACACCTCCCTTCTTAAAATAAATTTTCAGAGCTATGAATAAACGTTAAGTTTAATAAAAAATATTTATACAGAGTATTGATAAAATCATTTATTTTAAATTAAATAGTATGATAGAAATTATCATATAGAATAGAATAGAACAAAAAAAAAATATATATATATACATATTCTGGGAATGGGTCCCTTAAGAATAACAGGTTGTACACTCAAATATGAAATAATATGTCTGACCAACAGTGAAAATTAACATAGTTAGTTATTATTTAAAATGATTAGAAAAGAAAGAAAAAGGAATATTACACAACAAAAAATGTAATCTTCCAAAAACGATGGTGTAGAACTGAATGAAAAATTCATGAATTGACAAACATAATTTAAATTTAAACAGAAGGCTTTTTACTCTTTTGCTTCATTCAAAATTTAATACTTAGAATTGCAATATGATATTTTTTAAGCGTCAGTTTGAGATGACAGGAAGTACAAGAAAAGTTAGGCTTTGAATGAGGATAAAGAAGCAGCACGGCGGATATGGGGTGGTAGAGAATTCCAGAGGGTAGTAGAGTGGATAATAAAATAACGATCAAAAGTTTTAGTGGAGTGATCTTGTTGCAAGAGGGTGGACTGAGGATTTACATTTAAGGAGACTTTGGATATAGGGTGGGTGAATGGTTTGGTAAAGGTATATAAAACTACTACTTCGTTCAACAACTTCTGGAAACCCCTCAGTACAAGAAATAGGTAACTACCTAAATCAAACCTTAAACGTTACACCCACAATAGAAATAAACACGTGTTGTTAACACAGTTCATTTAATTTAAGTTTGTTAGATTATATATTATCTCATATCTAGAGTTATTTATTTATGTTATGAAACTTTTTCTTCAAATTAAACACCAAGTTGTGTTTAACAAACAAGTTTATTTTTTTTTGTAAATAAAAGTTTTATCATTATTACTTGTATTACTTATTAGAAGTAAAAATTTTGAATAGCTTTAACTTATATCCCTGTAATCCAGGACTATCATGCTTGTGGGGAGAAGTTTAGTTGTTTAAAGGCAACTACATGACTCCCTTGAGTAGTTTCTCATAGTTCTAACTCAACCTGAGCTACGTCAATACATGCCTTTGGTTTAAATTCTTCCTTGCGAAGAATTCGTTGTTTAAAGACGATAAAGTTACTATACAACTAAAGGCGAATTCAATAAACTATTATGTTTCAAGATGATAAAATTAATTCATATGAGATTTCACACCAAAAAAGAACGTTCTATGAACAATTTAAAAAAAAAAAATGAAATGCATGGACCACTATGCATCTGAAACATAAATATCCAATATACCAAAATGTTATTGTAATACAAAGAAAAGAAATATGTACAAATTAGCTTTGTTTTGAAGGACCTGTTACTCATTTTTACTTGCATATACCGTTTTTTAATTTTTTCGTCATAGAATATAAAGCCACCGATATCGATGATTTTCGATTTCGAAATTTCATTAAAAATACACGTTTCAGGTCCTCCTTTGTCAAAACAGCTGAGGTCGCCAAAAGGAATCTCTGTGTGTTAAGTATATCTTAAGAACGAGAAGTAGGAAATGGAAATTTATTTAGATGTAGGGATATATCTAAAAGTAAGAGTGGGGATAGAGGTAGGGGTAGAAGTGGGGATAGATGTAAGGGTTGGAGTGAGATAGAGGTAGGGGTAGGACTTGGGGTGAAGGTAGGGGTAGGAGTGGGGATATATGTTTGGATAGGAGTGGGGATAAATATAGAAGTAGGAGTTAGAGGTAGGGGTCGGAATGAGGTAGGGGTGGGGTAGGAGTTGGGGTGCAGGTAGTGGTAGGAGTGTGGATAGAGGCAGAGGTTAAAGTGAGATAAGGTTAGAGGTTAGGGTGAGATGGAGGTATTGGTAGGAGTAGGGATAGATGTTTAGATCGGAGTGGGGATACGTGTAGGGGTAAGAGTGTTGATACAGGTAGGTGTTTGAATGAGATAGAGGTAGAGGTTGGAGTGAGATAGAGGTAGGAACGAGATGGTAGTAGGGGTAGGTTATTGGGATGGAGGTAGTGGTAGGATGGGAGTTGCTTTGGTTCTACTCGAGGGGAAAAAATGTATTGTTCTACTGAAGCCGTGAAAAGAAAAGAAATTATTGAAGTTCACGAATAATTATGACTTCCGAATACTTAAGAAGTGGTTATCGCCGAAGGTAGGCCAGAGTAAAAATTGCTGAGGAGATATGGATTAATAATTCCAAGAAATAATAATTTTTTAAGACTGTTATTGGTAGCATGTCTTTCACGTTATGCTACCGACGCCCGTGTTGCCTTTTGGCAATTTAGGGAGAAATAAATAAATAATCCTAATATATATAAATGTCCCCGTTTTATAGCAATCGATATACATATATTGGATGAAAGGATAAATAAAATCACAACGACAATAAATTGTAAAGTAATATTTAAAATTAAACAAAATGAAGTTATTTAATGTTTATAAAATAAATATATATATATTCATCTTCTAATAACCTGTGTAAAATTATTAACTTTTATTTTCAGGTTTTAGTGGAAGAATATAACTGATGGGCAGTAAATGACCGTATATAATATAGTACATCTGAAATTATGCAAAGATTGTTAGAAGTTTTAGATAGTGAGAAATTGAAAATTTGGAAAAACAGTGTATGTAAAATATTTCTTGTACTTAAATACTTTTTATTGGTTTTCGAATGAAAGGAAAACTAGTCTACCATATATTATTCCATTTAAAGAATAATAATACACGATCAATACTTTCTTTAAGAGTTTTTAATTGATGAGTTGTCTTCCCTAAATTAGTTGATTTATACTATAATATTACTAGTATGTTCGAAAAGAAAAACCATCGATGAATGTATTTTGTATACTGAAATTGTCATATTTATTGTCAAAATTGTTCGTTCTTATTATAAAGTGTCATGATATATAATATGAATAAATAAATATGAAAAAAAAAATCAAACGTGATGAATGTATTATTTTTTTAGCACTCGATACTACAGCTTCATAAAATAAATTCCAATTGAGCCAAGAAAAGATATGCAAGATAAAATAAAAAAAAACATAATTTTAAACATATTTTAAAAACCTGGCAAGATAGGTGTTTATTCAAATAATAAAGGCTCTATAAGGTATTATTCAACTCCAAATGTAAGCAGAACTGTAAGTTTATCTTTTCATATACAAATATGAACTTTTCCTCTCAAGCGAGTCATTAGGGTTTTTTTAAATATAAAATACTGGGAAAACTGTAAAAAACGCAAATTAAGGATATGAAAATCAACAATAAAAGAGTAAAAAAAATTAAATTTAAAATAAAAGAAGAATTTAAATTTATTTAACGGGATAAATTATTTATTTGTATTCTATTCGTTTTCTATTGTTTGATATTCCGAGACTTTAAATATAGATGTAAAATTATTTTATGTGATAAAAGAACCTTTCAGAACTCGATCACATTCTAGTAAAACGAGTATTCAAATGTAAATAAGTAGCGGTAAACCTTAGAATAGTTATATGTGTGAATCCATTAATATTTTTTATTTTATTTTATATTTTACAACTTTATATACAATAGATCGAGCCAGAAAAAGTGTTAAAAATATTTAAGGGCTTGAATAGACTTGTGAAGAAACTGCCCAACTGTAGTACTTAATGTTTATTTAGTTAGTAGGTCCCGAGGCAATATTCTTTTCACTCGCTTCGGAGATTTTGCAGGAATGTGTGAGGTTGATATGTTGCAGACAAGGGGGTTTATGAGTTTGGAATTAAATGTGGTATATCTCGTATAAAATAGGTCTTAGAGAAATATGATATCAAGGTCATTATAGATAGTTTTATTTGTGACGAATTAAGGAGCATTTGGGGTTTTGCGAATAATTTTGAATTTTAATGATTGGATGCGGGAGAAATTAGATGGTTTAGTAGATTACATATGTCCAGATGTGCCTGATAATGGTAATATAAATGAGCTTTTTGTAATAGAGTGGAACCCTCTAAGTAAGTGTTGTAGTAATCGGCACTAACGAGCTGTTTGTTCGTTTAAGTCTTGGATGTCGATGCCAAGTAAAAGGTTTTTCAAGATGGAGTCCTAGGTATCGGATTTGTTCTACAGGAATGAATGAGGGGTTATTCAAGTATTATTATTAATGTTTTGGACGAAGGGTAAAAATAATTTGGAGGGATTCATTTTAATCCCCCAGTTTGGACACCCTTTCTCGATGGCTGTGATATGGGACTGAAGGTTTGGAAAGTAGCGGTTGGTCACATGTGTCATTCCCGTAAATATTGATGACAGTGTTAGAATGGAGTGGAATATCAGCTGTATATATATATATATATATATATATATATATATATATATATATATATATATATATATATATATATATATATATATTATTGGGCTTAGGATACTACCTTGAGGTATACCGGCGGATTGGGCAAATGTGGAAAAGTAGGAAACATTATGGTTTACTTTAAGGTCCTATCAGTGAGGTAAGAACGGATTATCAGGGGATAAGTAGCAGGGAGGAATGGAAGATTTTTTAAAGGAGTTTTGGGAGCAAGATTCGGTCTAAACCTGGTTCAAAAAAAAAGGCACCCGTGCAATAAATTCCGCTCTCCAATGTGGAAGATATAACATCTACCACACGATGGCATTGCTGCATTGTAGAAGGGGATGTTCAAGGGTCAGGAGTATCCATTAATTAAATACACTTTTAATAAATGTCTAGCTCTTGTCAGAATATTGATAAATCAGGATCCAACCTGTTTAATATTAAGGATTATTCATTGATATAATTACATGACGACTTGAAACAAAATCGTTTTGGGAAACTAGTAAAAACGTCAGAAATTAATGATATGAAGTAGCACTTTAGGTAATTACCTCAGGTAAAAAGGTTCCTGTAAGATTAGAAGCATAACCTATCTTAAACATGTAATTCCCGTTTTCAGCTACATTTCGTTTTTGAGCTAGAACTATCATACACCCCCTCCTCCCTATAAAAATAAACTGTTTTCGACTTAAGAAACTTTTTTTCATGCTATGTATTTTATACGTAGTTAAATAAGTTTAAGTCTCTTTTAAACTGATTTTATTAATCTGTAAAGATTAATTAAATTACACGTTATTCTATAACAGTCAATAATACAATAAGTCACCAGCTGGAAATTACATAAATAAAAAAATGTTATAACATATCGATACCACGCATAAATCAGATATCATGTTTAGTTAAGTAATAGTAGTAACTCTTATTATAAGTATTTTTAATTTCACCTTCCTTCACATGAAATATACAGTAAGGGAAAGTATTGCAATCGCGAAAATTTTGTTTTGAAATTTTAACGAAATTACACGTTTTAGGTATGTCCCCCTCGAAAACGAAAACTCGTTCGGAGATCATATTTCATTTAACAAAATTATGTACTTGGGATGTTACAATTTTTTTTTTTTTTTTTTTCAAAATTCACGAACTTTTTATATCATTCATTTTGTAACTTTTACAATTTTCTCGTTAACAGTTTTAACGATTTCGATTGAACCATATTTAAGTATAAGGCAATAGTCTTTTAATTCATCCTTATTGAAATAGTCTGAAAAAGCTTTTATGCAAAAATTAAATAATTGATTCTTACGGAATACCTTTATTTTTTTAAATTAAAAATAATGAGCATTTCTTTCTGTTAGAATTGATAAAAAAAAAATGAATATGAAATATGGAAAAAATTCACAAGCAAGTTAACGTGCAAACAATAATAACGTTTCTTTAGACTAATTGTTATTTATTTATTTTTTTGCAAAATAAATTGCAATAAATTGCAAAATAGTAACATGAATGTATGAAGTACCGTTGGAAAGCTTCTGGAAAAAATATCATTTAATAATCTTTGTAGAAGTTTATATAAAAGGCTGCAGCAACTCAATTGATTGTTGTACATAAAAATTTATATTTGTATATTATCGAATAAAATTAAGTTTCCATAACAATATTAAACATAATGATACTTATTTAAATTTAAAGTTTATTGAAAACTAGATTTTAAATGCGAGTTAAGTGAATGTTTTGTTTTACGCACACCAGATGTTTTTTTCATTGTAAAGAAAATCACATTTTAACGCTTCGTATTAGAATATGACGAAAAATATTTATTATTTATATCCTATTATTCATAGAATTATTTTATCTATTTAATTACTAATAGTGTAAAATAATATTAATCTTGGTATGTCGGAGTAATAATATTCGACAGATAATACTAATAGTAATTATAAGATTAATTAGTCTGATTGAACTCACTACTCCCTCATCTCACAGATAGAACATATTAGGGATTAATACAGTTTGTTGCATCTTGTGAAGGAAAATGATTAGGGTTGAATCCCCTAATCCAATGAGAGAGAGAGAAAGAGAGAAAGAGAGAGAGAGAGAGTGAGAGAGAGATAGAGAGAGAATGAGAGAGAGACCTTATTTACCTTAATGAACATAAAATAAAAAACAGTTAAATCATAAATTATTCAAGTATTTCATTATACAAAATCAAATAAAATTTTCTTTACAAATAAAAATACATTAATAAATTTGAAAAACTCAAAAATTTTCGAAAATAATGCTAAAAATATTCAATTATTAAGATTATTATAAGTGAATGAAACAAATACTTGTGAATAACTAGAATTTCACTAAACCTTATAGAAAGTTTACAAATCATAAAATTAAAAGTTCCCTTTATCAAAAAAAAAGTAAATAAATACTTGCAAAAAATTAAAATTACACAAAAACGAAAGTAAAATAAAATTCAATTATAAAGATAAACATAAAATTAAAACGTACATATATATATATATATATATATATATATATATATATATATATATATATATATATTCATAGTATAGAGAGAGAGATTGATTGATTGATTTTTATTGTCTTAGGGCCAGAGGCCCTTTCTTACAGACAAAATTATAAACTTTTTACGTACAAATGTGCCATTTAAAATATAATTGAATTACTTATCTACTAATTTTACAATGTTTATGTTTATAATTAACAGAAAATTTTTTACATATTATCTTTTCCAAATTTTAAGAAAAATATGAAATAATATATAGGCAATATGCTGAAGGAAGATAAAAAGAAAAAAAAAAAAAAAGGAATGATGCTAATAATAAAGGATAATGAATAGGAATAATAAAGAAGACGGAATATCAGGGAAGGGATAGGAAATGACAACTGGTTTACAGAGAGCATAAGGTTTCAAGGCGCACTCGTCGAGTCTCCGTCTAGAAATAATCGAATGCATGCCCTGCGGAAGGAGGATGCGAACCTGATCTCCACCGGAAGCATGTTGAGCTCTCTCGCGGCCGCAGCGTGGAAAGCATTTCTAAAGGTCTCGGTTCTGCAGGCAGGCAATTGGAATAGACCCTGCATTCTCTCGCTCCGCACCTCCACGAATTCACATCTTAGTGCCTCCGGAGAGAGAGAGAGAGAGAGAGAGAGAGAGAGAGAGAGAGAGAGAGAGAGAGTGAGGAAGAGAGGTAAACTGATTATTGCTATACTTTTCCAACTCATTAAGTAGTTTGCAAACTATTTTTAGTTTAATATTTAAAATTTATATTTTTACCAGCTAATTGGGTTTTTCTGCTTATTAACTTCGGTTTAATTAATACCTTCTGCATCTAGTCCACCCTAGAATAATTAGGGCCTGACATTAGTTGGGTGGGATCAGGTGGTGGGAGCGCAATATTGACCACACTGTCCCCGTAAGGTCAAGAATCAGGCACCACTATGAGCGTGTACTTCAGTCATCGTTTGCATATGCAATCCAAACCATAACTTCCTTTAACGATTATTATTAATAGTAATATATATATATATATATATATATATATTTTAGTTTGTATCCATTAGGTTAATACTACAGAAAAATGTACAGTAGTATCTAGTGTCAGATTAAAAAATCTAGTGCGCATAAGATACAACTTCTGCTTACCTCCGTTGTTAAAATTAAGTTAAGAATATTTAAATAAAGTAGGAGAAAAAATTAAGTAATTTTATTGAGTTTCGATAGAAACATGTTTTTCATCAAACAATCTATTATATTATTGTCTGCAACAATCAATTAGTTTTATCCACTTTTCATTACTCTGTATTATGTTTTACAATTTTGGGTAAAAGATAATATGTTTTATAAACTATTCAGCTTTCCAACGGTATATTATACGTTTATATTATTGTTCTTATGTTTAATTTAACTGTTCTGTAATTTAATTTACATAAATTGAATGAACAGACGGGGTTTGAAAGTGGGAAGGGAATTGTATTCACGAATACAAGAAAGAATAATTTGGAAATATTACTTCTAGTTGATGATTTTTTAATTTTAATTGCGGCAGTACGTATATAAATTCAAGCATGGAATGCCCTGTCTAACAAATATTTATAAGACCAGACGAACCTCATATCCATATGCGATTATTCAATGTTATAAGTACATTAGGGGGAGCTCTGGATGTGGCTAGCGCGTCACGCCTAAGGTTGTGAGTTCGAATCCCTGTCCCGGGAGGACACGATCAAATATGTAATAATTAGATGGTGATTCACTAAGATGCTTACCTCGGGCATGTGAGACCCGTCAACCAATTGGTAGATTTTGCTACTTACAAAATTAGGCGGAAGGAGTGATGACACTACCTTATGTGGACTCTGAAGTTGACGTCTCCATGCTCTTGATGGAAAAAAAAAAAATCCTAGGAGTCGATTGGAAACCATTAAAATATATTTACATAATTTTCAATCACAAATTTCTTATTCAGAAATGAAATCTTTGTAATATGATGCTAGAAAATTATTCCTTTCGTTATTTCTTTATCTCAATTTTGCATTTAATGATAACAGACTAACAAAAAAAAGTCGTATGTGTATTTCTTACATTGAAACGTCAACCGCAGTAGTCACCTACCTAGGTGTGCGACATAATGTATTTACTCATCATAGTCCTGATTTTTCTTTTGGTTTAATATTTGTAAGGTATATTGTTTGGGCAAACCTAAAATAAATTAATTTATCTTTATAGCTTACGACGTTTTGGCCTCAAAGGCCATCCTCAAGTTTCTGCCATGCTTTTTTTACACTTATAATGTTTCACCGCTTCATCAGCAGCGTCCTCTGTTTTCACTCATCAACACATCATCGACCATCCTATTGGGCTTCTATGCATGACACTATAAGATGGCCCTAGAGGCCGAAACGTAGTAAACTAGGAAAATAAATTAATTTCTTTTGGGATTGGCCTAACGATATATCTTACACATAATGTATTTATAATTATATTTCTCAATTAAAAGATCTTGTGTTTACAAAAGCCAAATGTTTGTTAAACGAAAATTCAATCTGAAATGAGAATAAGGTCATACTTGAGTTGTATGGAAATGAGCCGGAGTGACCGTCGTAAAGTAACTTGTTTTTATATTCCAGGGCGAAGGGGTTCAAATGTTATTTTGAGAGGGCGGGTGATAATGAGCCTAGGGAAGGAGGAAGGGCCGCTTTAACGAGGAGGGATGGAATACACAAGCTCACTAACACATGGGTACACAAGAACTTAATACACTAACACACTATCACACTCCTAGGGGGCACCAAGTAATCAAGTTCTCCCTATTGCCCCGCGACAAAATTTCGACGCACGTTCCGACAACTTAGTTCCCTATGAATAGTGATGGATGCTGGGAATATATTAAACTTAACTCTGTATACACCCCTATCCTCTGTCCAAGTATAAGTATATTGTAACAAATTCAGGTTGGGAGTGTAACTTCAGCCATAATAAGATATAGGAGTCACGGTTTGAGCTTCTCTTAATTCAAAGGTGGAAAGAAATCGTAGAACAGTAATAAGTTTTTATAATTACCGTTTTTTAAAATTATATTTATTGAAATTCACAACTGTGTCATTGAATATAACAAGGAAATTTGAGGAGAACATTAAATCATCACACGATGCACATTTAAAGAAACCCAATGGCAGCAATAAAAAAGAAAAAAATACGATTCGAAAAAGTCCACCCGAATCTTCTTTTCAAACACCTCGGAAGATTGTCAGGCATTGAAGACGATGCCAGGATAGAAACTATAAGGCGTGGAATGCTAATAGTGTTTTTCATAAAAGTGGTTCGGACTAAATCAGCAACATGTGAAACATTAAAGGAGCATTTAGGATTTTACGAAGGATTTTGGATTGTAAGCTTTGGAAACAAAAGGAATTCGATGGTTGAGTAGAACCCTAAAGCTCTATTCCGTAAATTGTCCCTATGATAATCATGTAGATGAGTCTTTTGTAGTTAGAAGAGAGGTTTGATCGCTTTGTCTAGTATGTGTCGAAGTAATGTAGCTGGAAACGGCGAGTAATTATCGTTTAATTAAGAAGATAAAGTTTAAATCAGAGTTAGCAATTTATTATGACATTTGATTATCGTAGGCTGGTTGAAGTAACTATTCTAAAACTGGTGGAGAAATCCAGACATTAGTTTAGATTTTAAAAAAGTCAAAGAACATTATTTAGGAAATCGATGATTTAAAATAGTTTATTATAATTGTTTAGTTTTATTGAAATCCGTCATCAGATTTCATCTAAAAACTAAAAAATATTTTAAAGACTCGTTTGAAAATCGCAATTCTTTCCTAATGGTAGGTACTCAGTACACATTTACACGTAATTTCGTTTTAGGCACACTACAAAACACTTCCTTCCATAAATAACTGTTTCCTTTGTAAACTCACTTCTCTTACCTTCTTCTTCTTTGTCTTCCTCTTCGTGCCATCGACTAGCCTCTATCCAATGCAGCTATGCCTCTCGGTCCCTACTAAGCCGCTTCATTTCTTGGAGTGTTTTGCCTCGTTTCTCTCCAATCCCCTGTATATACTCTTGATTGAAATTCTGGGACAGCACCTCGCCCCTCACCCCTCACCCAATGGATCGAATTAGCAGAACCTTTCGCGAATCTCTGTTCTTATCTTACCGACAAACGTGGCCAAACCACTTTAACTGTCGGTTTTACAGCAATGTCATAAGCTGCACCACCTCTTGATTCTCTCTTATGCGTTCATTCCTGACACGGTACCTTCTGGTCTTTCCAGCAGCTCTCCGAAGGAACTTCATCTTGGTTGCTGTCATTAGGTTGGCTTGCTTGTCCAGCATAATCTAGCTTTTACTTTCATACGTGAGGGTTTAGAGGTATACTGACTTGTATATGTGCCTAACTATGCTGTCGCAGATATGGTAATAGACCTTTGGTTGGCTTTGGATATCCTATTTACTACTTCTGGGCAAATCTTCCCCGTGTTACTGATGCCATAAATAGGTGAATGCTTGCACTACTTGTACCTCCCCATTCCAGATCAGCTGTTTGCCCTCTTTTTCCCTCTTGATATGACTAGGAATTTGCTTTTGGTACTATTGATATTCATACCTTTGGGGAGGAGTTCTTCCTGTGATTCTACAAGGGCTTCTTGCAGCTTGTTTTTCGTGACCGCAATCAAAAAGATAAAGATATAATAGAATATAATAAAAAAAAAATCATCCATGCAGTACGGCGCTGACAGATGTTATGGATTTCATCCATAAATATACTTTATAATATATTTATTTATTCGTATGTATTACGGCTTGTCACAATGGACAATAATAATATTGCTAAAGAATCCCATTCATACAATCTTAACAAAAGGAAAGTCAAATTACATAAAATGAAACCAAACTAAATAAACGTTCCATAAATATAATGAACAAAAGGGGACTTAGCTGTCTCCTTGTCTGACTCCTTTCGCCATGGGAAAAGGCTTGTACTCTACCATTAATTCTTTCGATTCCTTTTGCTGCCTTATAAGCCCATTTAATTGTCATGATAAGATCAGTTACAACATTTTTTTTGCCAAAGAATTCTATATAAATACCATATACGTGTAAAATTAAATGGGATTTCATATCATGCAGGGGTTTCATTTTGATTACAATAGTCTGACAGCGTTTAAAAGCCGAACATTTTTATTTCAATCTTCCAAGTATCCAAGCAGCTTTAATTTTATAAATTGTGATAAATTAACCATATCATCTTATTATCATTGAAACAATTAAGAAAAAAACCCGGCAAAATATACAAATTGAATTAATTAGAGAAAAGAGCAAACATATTTTTTTAAGGAACTTTGTTTGCCGAACATTTTTTTTTTTTTTTTTTTTTTTTCGTATGTATTACAGTTTGTCACAATGGACAATGATAATATTGCTAAAGGATCCCATTCATACAATATTTACAATATAAACAAAAGAAATGTCAAATTACATAAAATGAAACCAAACTAAATAAACGTATACAATAACGAAATTTGTAGATAAAATAAATACAAATAAATGAAGTCAAGAATAAATAAACAAAAAACAAAACATTTCACTGCCGAACATTAGAATAGTAATATAGGAGTATAATATACCGTTGAAAAGCAAAAGGTATTAGAAAGGTGTTATCTTAAATGAAAATTTATGGAAGGTGATTTAAATTCATGAAGAAGATTTCAACTTATGTGATTATTGTACATACAAATTTAATACCGTTATATTATTTAATCTAAAACTTATTTTTTAACCATAGAGGTAATTGAAAGTTTCGTGCTTTGTTCACAAGAATTTTTTTTTTTAAAGGAATTTTCTTTCTAGTTAAGTTACTTTTCGTGGAATCGTAGTAAGTTAAACAGATGAGATACCTTAAACGATAACGAACGATAGATAACTAACGATTCAAGCCACTGCTTCAATTTACATGACTAAGATTCAAGACGCTTAGCAACAGGGCTTAATAAGGAAGGTGTCTCAAAGTTCCAATTAAAATGTATCTCCCGGGATTTTTTTTTCTTTTAATGCCGAAATGAAAGAAGCCTCAGAAGTAAAATTACTGCTTGAATATTTCAGAGCCGAAGAGAGCTGGTAATGGATGGGACATGATGGGACTACACCCTTCTCCGACAAAGTAAAATGAATAAGCAGAACCCGGATTTAGCTGTCCAGAGACCGGCCGGGACCCGGTAAAGCCATGTTTCTACCGATATGTCCTGCCCTGTATTACCGTCGAATATCAAAAGGGGTACTCCTCTTCACCCGAAAAGGGTCTGTATAATTCTATAAGACCCATGTAGTCAAAGGCTTTGGAATAGTCGGTGTGTAATGTTGTGTGTTATGAGAATATTTCTTATTGTTTTAAATTTAATTAAGGTGAGATATTTGAAATTACCAACTACGGGCGAAAAAATTGATCTTTCTATTTCATATCAACCGAAAGAAAGGAAAAAAATCTGGTGCAGGCAACACACGACTTTAACTTACCTCGATTTTTAAAATCAATGAAAGAATTTTCAAATACTGTTAGAGATAAAAATACGTGAAACTATTAAGGAATCAATCAAATTGAATTTATATAGAAACATGTGTTTTATTAAAAAAATCTATTATATTATTATCTAAAATAACCAGTTAGTTTTATCCTCTTCTCATCACTCTCTATTAACTTTTAAAAGCTTATGTATGAGATGATATGTTTTCTAAAATCTTTAGCTTTCTAAGGGTATATCATACATGTATGTTACTGCTCTTATGTTAAAAAACGAAAAATTGCATTAAAAAATATTTTTTTCTGTTTTCACCTTTAGTTGATTATCGAATTTATTCAATTTATATATTTACCTGTTTTTCATCAGGGTCAACAAGATAATCTAGTTATTATTATTGAATCTACAAAATTAAAGGTACTTTAGGGAAGACAATTTAAAATATCGGCATTTAAGCCCTGTCAGACCATTTTTATCCAAATAAAACCTACATGATATTAAAGCCCATTAAATTCTACATCGATATACGGAGTTTAATCAAAATCGTTGGAACCGTTTTTGAGAAAATCGAAAAAAGGTGCAAAATGCATGGTATAAAGTGCCTCTTCTGGTAAGCTCATTTTGATGAAAAAATTTTTGTCACGTCTCGGGCGTATAGTTGTCTTAAATATGAAATTTCAGTTCCATAAGACTTACCGTTTCCGCCCGGGAGTTACCACACACACACACACACACAGACCTTTTTGCGGGACTTGGTTATTTGGACTCAGGGGAGCCTAAAACGTGTATTTCCGTTGAAAACTGAAATTCGAAAATTTTCACGATCCCAATACTTCCCCTTACTATATATAGTAAGTGAAAGTAAAAAGAGACAGATCCAGGAAGAGATGATTGTGGAGGAAGGCATGGCTGCTAGAAGTCTTCGAATGGAAATATATATAGGAACGAGGAACAAATAAGTTCAAAAAATTGCTAAATTAGGTTGTAAAAGAAGTATGCAGCTTTTTTTTAGAGTTTGTAGCAAATGATATTCTGCGATATCCCGTGTCGTAAAGCGAAGATTGCTTGTTATCAATGCTAGAATTTGTTCATCATTCACAGTTAAAATACGACCCGAACGCTTTGCGTCTACCTAGTCAAAATTTTCGGCTGTGAACTTTGCACACCACTTAATTGGTGCTTTCCCCTAAGGCATCATCGCCGTACACACTGCAAATTTTTTTAACCGTCTGTGTAGCACATTTTTTTTTTTTTGGGAAATAAAAAATCATTTACTGCAAAAATTAATTTTTTCTCATCCATTTTTAGCAAGCAGAATACCACTTAAAGATAAGGAATCTTAGTTGAAAATAATGCAAAATCACCTTAACTAATCCTTTTATAGAATATGTAGACATTATTGACCGATTAAACATGATTTTATAAATATGGAGAGGATTAAAGTGGAATTTGGAAAAAACACTAAGAATTATTTTACAACACATTAAAAAAAATATGTATATTTTAATGGTTATTATTCTGGCCTAAGTGGGAAGTATTATGGTTATGAACAAATGGGTTTGTGTGGGCCGTTGGTTTTAAATTAGAAGCCCCGTATACTTCTAGTATTCTCACACGTTTTCTCTAACTTTATCTGTGTTTGAGTGGTGTATGACTCCCACAGTAGGAGGAAAACGTAAATGTGACGAAATATTTTTAACATCTATTTAGATAAAAACCTAAAATATGCCTCATATATAAAAATGTATCTTTTCTTTGTTCCCTTAGAGGGAACGGTGTGGTATAGTTGATAGAGCACTAGTCCTATGTTCTTCGGGTCCCGGGTTCAAATCCTGGCTGTGGCTGAATATTATTTGTTTATTTATTTCAGCCGTAGGGCGGCCCTAGGGTATGGAGACCCTTCTGGGCCAAACCCAGCCTCTGTAAAGTGAGAATTAAAAAAATGGGGAGTAAACCTGGCGGCTGAGTGTGATCTCGGAATAATCACCTTAATGCAAAGGCAAGAAACAGTACGAATCTTTATATATTCTAAGCACAAGGCCACCATTGTGTAGTAACATGAAAAATTTCATTAAAATCAGGCAGGATTAATAGAAACTTAAATGGTTTGAGTTTTTCTTCAGAGTATGCTAAGCTTTATTGAGAACACGTTGGTGGGTAAGCTGGTTACCGCAAGTTTTGACCTGAAGCAGGCAGTTTCTTACAAGGTTTCGAACAAATCCATCTTATTCTCTTTGATATGAAAGTTTGGATCCTGCAAAGGACGACAATAGATTAAGCAGTAGGGTCTCAGTTGTTTTATAGCAACTCTCAGTTGTGGGAGGAAAGGGCTGGGGGAAAAAAAGGGCCAAAACGGGGATAAAAAAGGAATATACCCTAACTGGGGGCATTACCTAACTCCTCCCTTAGATCTCGGCTCCTTTAAAACCCAAATCCTTTTCTGCCGAATAAAGGAAGGATGTCGTTGTTAGCGACGAAAAGGGGATAATAAAAATAATTTTCAATTGGTCGTAAAAACAATGCCTGGGCGTAGATTCTTTCTGTTGTACCGACGCCTTAAAATGTGCCGCATTAGCCCAAATTAAATTTATTTTATAACCATTTATTACAATATATTAAATTATTGAAGTGTAGTATTAACTATAATTGGAAATTTCTGTGTGCTAGTAGCTTTTAAATTTTTGACATTTTGTAGATGTTCCAGACATTAGAGAAAAAAGCCTGGTTGATAGTAATGATCAAGGTCTTATTACGTCCTTCCATGACTGTTGTTCAAGAAACAGTACGAATCTCTTTATGTACTGAACCCAAGACCCTTCCCACATGAGTTGTGGTGGTATATTTTTTTTTTAACGAAAAGAAATTAGAGTATGTTGTGTCTAGTGTTAAATACTAAAATATTTCTTCTGTAATAGCCGAATTTTTTCCGTTTTCATTCAAGTGATAAACTTCCATAAAATTAATCTAATTTTGATATATACAAAGGTTCTGGTAGAGGCTTGGTATACTATTCCCCAGGCCCGGTTTCAAACCCCGGCTCAGCCAGAATTATTTATTCTGTTATTTTAGCTGTAGAACGACCTTGTGGTACGGAGACCCTCCTGGGGCAAACCCAGCCTCTATAAAATGGATACCCAAATATTGGAGGAAAAACCAATATTTCGGCAATTTTAATACAAATTTCAATATTCTATTAATTTTTTTTTTTATTGATATATGATTTCAGAAAACACGCGAGTCTATCGATTTGCTATTCAACTGTGTCCTTATTTTATCCACGAAATTCCCCGAAATAGAAAATACCCTCTTACTTGCAACCGAACTAAGCTTACTCGTTTTCAAAGCCTGTTTTTAAAATTTATATTTTAATAATTTGGGGAGCTGCCAATGGGTAGTATCCCTACATATGAATCATGTCAACTTATCTTGTATCACATTTACTAAATGTATTTTATTATACAGTTGTAAATACCAATAAATTTATTTTTAAAAAAATTAATAATATTAAAATATGTTACCTACTTACATCTTGTATAATATCATCCATATCGAATATTGATCAACGGAACTGAACACTGAATTTATGAACTGTACATCAAGAAGCCAGAAAACAAACTGATATAAAATCTAAATTAATTCATCCAATAGACAAAACCCACCGTTTCTTGAAATCATTTCCGACCGATATGACCCCAAGAACCGAACCGCTTGCAACAGTGTTTTCATCAATCTGGTACATTTGGCTACATTTGTCATTTTCAAATGTTATTCATACATTGAAAACCGATATTTTCTACTAAAAAACCGGTTTTCGTATTTCCTAATTTTCTCCCAAAAATCCGACAAACCCTAACCGGTACCAGCAATCCAGGACCTAAAATTAATAAAAATGATATGGAATTGTTGTATTAACATGTTTATTATATTATAGATAATATAAATACAAGTATGAAGAGTTTGGTTGTTGATTTTCCCTCTATCGGAAGACCATCAAACATTCATCTTTTTCGGAGAGCTTGCACCTTTTGCATTTATAGCTGACGTAAGGCCTTCTTCCGATACCCCGTATCATTTCTTTTCCCAATAGCCTCCGATATTCCTCCAATCGCCTGAATATTCTTCATGGTGGAACCCTAACGATCTGATCTCCACCCTACCACACTCTTCATTATTTATATAAATATCATTTTGCTACAATTTCTAAATTTGTGTTCCGTATTGGTATTTTTTTTATTATAGTTGTGTATTTAAATAAAAATAAAAAAGAGGTAAATAAAACACAAAATTCTAGTAATGCAAAACTTTTACTACCTCTCTTTTTTAAATTAATGTTTAATGTTTTAAATAAAGTTATATAAAAATAATTATATCTAGTTTAATCAGTATATTCGATGATTTATAGTTGATAATATAACAAGATAAAATATTATCTACAACAATCACCTGCTGCCTCTTAAACCAGTTACGCTGCTGAGAGAGAGACACTGGGGGACAAGCCTGGTCTGGGATTGCTACTGATTTATAATATTCTTTATGGATAAGAGTACTTTAAAGATATTCATTTATTTGTAAACTTTTTATTTATTCTTATTATATTTTTATGTAATTTTACTTAACCATTATTTTTCAGTAAATACTGAATGAAGGTAGTCTCAAAGTATTTCGGATATTTTTGTTATTGTGACAAATTGCAATATCTCTGAATAAAAATTGTTTTGACAATAACCACTTAAACTCTTTGTAAATCTCTATACCAAATATTTTTCTTACAATTATTTTATATGTTCAGATTAAACAAAAATAAATAAAAAAATTACAAAGAAGAATAATTAAAAATTTAAAAAAGCAGAAAAAATATTTTTTTAAATTAACCTTTTTTACAAAATACCCATAAGTATAGAACATAATCAATTTTTTTTTTTAGACTGATCCCTTTATTTAGTGGTTTTCCAAGACGTTATATTGCTGAAACTCAACTAATAGCTCAAATAGCATGAATAAAAAAAATAACAACGATTTGAGTATCCCTTATATCTAAAAATAATAGTTTTACTTTCACTTACGAATATATGAAATATATAGTAAGGAAAGTATTGCGATCATGAAAATTGTTGAATTTGAGTTTCCGCCGGAAATACACGTTTTATGGTCCCCAAATGACTAAGTCCCAAAAAAAGTTGTGTGTGTGTGTGTGTGTGGTAATTCTAGCGCAAAAACTAAAATTCGCATGAAACTGAAATTCTATATTTTAAAAAACTTCACGCGTGGGATGTTACAGAAACATTTTCATCAAAATCGGCTAACCAGAAGAGCCAATTTATACCACGCATTTCGCACCTTTTTACGATTTGCTCAAAAACGGCTCTAACGATTTTGATTAACTCGCTATACCGATGAAAAATCTAACGGGCTTTAATATCAGGTAGGTTTATTTTCATTGAAATAGTATGACAGGGCTTAAATGCCGATATTTTAAATTTTCTTCCTCTAAAGTAACTTTCATTTTGTAGATTCTATAAAAATAATCATTTCATCTTTTTAAAATTGTTAAAAAACGAATAAATATATAAGTTTACAGTAAATTTCTACTAAGGAGTCACTCCAGTGCCTGTATTTTCTTCTTTTTATATTGTATGGAATCCATTCGGTCACCATTAATGACTATCTGCCGTCCTAGACTCTAGCAAGATGTCCTGCCCATCTCCATTTAATCTTTCTTACCTGGTTATTGACCTGTCTCACTTTTCCGTGAAATTCTGTCCTTTTTATAATCCATAATGCTTCTTAGAATAGAATTTAGCCAGAGATAAAACTACTGTTCCATTACCTTCGTCAGTTGCCAGGTTTGGCAGCCGTAAGTTACAGAGGGCAGTGTCGAACATTAGCTTCTTCCTTTTCTAGCTGGAGTTGGCCTTTATAACCTCCTGAGAGACCAGTATTTCTTCCATCCTTTTGTGATTCTTCTTTGAATCACCTTTTTTGTGCGACTATTGAAAAACATGATCTGTCCCAAAAAAACGAATTCTGCTGCATACTGTAGAGGTACTCTTAATTGGACCATATAAAATATTGTTATATTATAGTAAAAAAAAATCTTGATTTTAATGCGAAAAGAATCAAATAAGTTGCTTTAATATTATAAAAATTAGAGATTTTCGAGCTTCCTGTAAAATTTCCTAAAATGGATATAGTACCTTTTGGAAATTAACGTCTCAATTGTTGAAAAAAAAAAGTTTATATTTCGGCATTTTTTCTAAGCATAATATTACCTTTGAATTAAAAATTCTTAATTAAAAATTTCCTCTTCTCGTATCTTTAGAATTAATCTGTCAGAAAGCAAATACGCACACAATCCAACCGGCTATACCATATGTTTTTTTTTTTTTTAATTCTTACCTATTTTTCAGTGGAATGGTATAAACCAACAGTAGGGCTGTTGAAAGAAACATTAAAAACACAGGGTATGATGGAGAGAGGTCCGCGAAGATGAAATTGCCGTTGAAAATAAACTTTGCCGCCCCCTCTTGCCCTCCCTCAGCGATGGTGAATCGTTTCCATCAAAATGTATGCTCCTTCCTTTTTTTTTTTTTTTTTTTTTTTTTTTTCCTTCCCTCAGGTATCATGTTCTCCCATTAGGGTCCATCCTGTTATACATCCAAAATAAAACTCCTATTTCCTATTCCCAATCCTATCGATCATAAAAAATGAATAATCACGTAAGACGTATCATTTACATATATTCACATTTATAAAATTTTATGGATATAATTATGGGATAATAAGAAGTTAATTTTTTTTGTAATAAACCGCTTCCTATATAAAAAATCTGGTGCGCACAACACACTACTTTTACTTTCCTCCGTTGTTAAAATCAATCCAACAATTTTTAAATACATATAGAGATGAAAACAAATTGTTAAAGAATTAATTACATTGAGTTTCAATAGAAAAATGTGTTTTATTAAATGATCTATTATACATTGTCTACTAACTAATTAGTTAGTTTTATCGGTTTTTAATCACTCTCCGTTTCAAAAATCTTTAGCGTTCCAACGATATATTGGACTATATGACACAGTTCCTTTGTTCCAAACCACTAAAATTACATAAAATAATATTACTGAGATTTTCACTAAAATTGCATAAAATAATATTACTGAGTTTTTCTTTGTTCGATCTTTATTTTTTTTTTTTTCATTCACAATGTACATATGGGATGAATGATTTATTCTATCTGTAATACCCGTGGCCCCAGAAGGTGGCAGAATGTATTATCTCTTAATAAAATAAAATAAATTATAAAAACTAATCTAGTATCCATAATAGTATTCATGGCAAGCATTTTTTTTCGGTTGATTTGAAAAAAAATCGGTCATATACAGGGAGGGCTAAGACAGTGACATGACTGGGTAACTAGACTTTTGTGTCTGGGTTCGACTCTAGCTGTGTTAGGATAATTATTAATTATTTGCGGGCCGATCCTGGGCTATGGAGACTCCATCAATTAGGTATCCAAAAATAAGTAAAAACCTGGCGGTTGTTACCTTTGTATAATCACTTAATTAAAATCTTTAGTTAATATTATTGTATATAGGTATGAATGAGGCCAATATTTTTTAAATTTATTTTCTTTTTCTTTTCATTTATTAGTTAAATTAACTTATTTTATTTCATTTTTATGTTATTTTTTTTATTCTTTATTATTTTTTATTATTATTATTGTTTTTTAACTCTGTACATATGGAATGAATGACTTCTTTTAGCCCTAATACTTATTGCCCAAGATAGTGGCAGATTGTATTATTCCTACAATAAATTAAAAATTAAAATTAGTTAATATATTTTAAAAGTTTTTTTTAATAATTATTAATGTTTTGTTTGCTCTTCACAACAATAAATATATTTAAGTGAATCTTTTATTTGAGTAAATCTCCCCCATTTTTCGGGATTAAAATGAGGGCACAGCCTTCTTAATTAATTATTAAATTTATTTATTATTTATCTGTATTATAAATAATCTGTTTTTCTATCATGTATTTATTTTATATTTAGAGAGTTAAAAATAGATCATATTCGTAAATATAGGTTTTTTTCTTTTTAAAAAATGTTAATTAATAACTGGTGACCCAAAAAGATATACTTGCTATATTTGATAACAGGAAATATTTGATAACTTTTTCATCAAGAAGTGTGGATTCATCAACATTTATTATAGGAATAGGTATTGTTGCCTGCAAACGTTTGACACTTCATGACATTTTTCTTGTTATGCCCGTGTGGTTAGTTTCAAGCAATTTCACTACAGTTACATGTGATAATGGGTTCGTTAGTTAGGTTTTGCTGTTGCACATATAGGGACCATTCCTCAGTGCTTTAGTCCTATTTAAGGGGCGATTGATGGGGCTGCTTCAAGACCGCAATGCTCCTCGCGACTTTCAAATGCAGTTCGAGGGCGCAATGCAGCAAGCGGCCATCTCCAGTAAGCAGCTATTGTTTAATATAGTTCATATTGTTTAAATTTCATTTTTTTTTTATATCTATTTTTTGTTATACTGTTTGAAAGCGATTTTTTTCGATATGTTTTAGAAGGTTTTTCAAATCTTTATTATAGAATCTTAATAATAAATAATATATATATTTTTTTTTTAATATTTCATATATAAAATTCTAGTGCTCGCAACACACTCCACTTTCCTCCGCTGTTACAAAAAATTTAAAATTTTTTAAATACAGTTATAGATGAAATATGTAGGTAAGTAAAAGTAAAATGGTATAGAATAAATTAAATTGTGTTTCGAAAGAAACACGTGTTTTATTAAATTATCTATTATATTGTTATCTGTAACAATCAGTAATTTTTATCGGATTTTCATCTCTCTCCATCTAATTTTACAGTTGTGTGTATAAGATAATATTCGTTTGTAAAATCTTTAACTTTCCAACTGTGTATTATACATCTATATTAAATCTTTATGTTCAAAATCACATTAAAAGCATATTTTTTTTCTCTTTTTAGCTCAGAGTGATTTATAATTCTTTCAACTTATATATTTACCTGTTTTTCATCAATGGTAATAAGATGATAACCTTATTTTTATAGAATATACTAAATTAAAGGTACTTTAGAGGAAGAAAATATCTGAATTTAAGCCCTGGTAGACTATTTCAATCAGGATGAAACCTACATGATATTAAAGCCCATTAAATTTTACATCGATATAGCGAGTTTAAATCGTTAGAGCCGTATTTGAGAAAATCGTAAAAAGATACTAAATGCATGGAATAAAATAGACCTTCCGGTCAACCGATTTTAGTGAATAAGTTGCTGTAACATCTCGGGCGTATGGTATTCTTAAATATGAAATTTCAGTCTCATACGAGTATTTTTTTTTCATGATGGACTTGCCGCAGACCACCCAGAGACCTTTTTGCGGGACTTGGTAATTTGGACTCAGGAAACTTGTATTTCCGGTGAAGTCTCGAATTCGAAACTTTGAATCGAAAGGATAAAAAAGGGTCATTATTGTTTTTATATCACACCAGAAGTAAATTATAAGAACTAAATCTGTTCACCAGATTCGAAGATGAATCGGACGTAAGCCAGATTAATTCTAATTTAATACGGAAGGGAGGTTTCCTTGGAATATTGCCGGAGTCTTGGAGATGCGATCGGTACCTGTTGAATCACGCAGATTCACACTCCAACCTTACCTTGTTTCAAACTAATTATTTGATGTTTGTCGTTGAAAACTTCCAATCCTGCCTTTTTCATCCTGACCTTACAAAGTAGCTATTCTTTTCTTGCCCCAGGCAATCCCCAGACCCTGTTGTACACGGATTGAAGGCCACTACTCCTTTACTAATAGCCTCGACTTGGGGGGGGGATTGGGATTTCTTCTTCAGCTCCACCTGTTGAACAAAATGAAACCTTGCTATTACAGAAGCTCCTCAAGATCTCCAGATCTTTTGAAAATTTTTAAACTAGCGGAAGTATCTCTGGATCCAATTGCATTTTTCAGGAATCACCTTCATTAGATTGATTCCAGTTAAAGCACCTTCGATATTTTCTTACGATTCATTGCTCTTAGTCTTCAACCAGCAACTACAAAGAATGTTAGATTTTGGGAGGGCGTGGGAGAGTCTTGTTGAAGTTTGAAACAGAAAAAAAAAATGAAAGAAATCTTTATTCTGGACTAAGTCTTCTTAAAAACTAAAAAATGGCTTATATCCTGGTTACATTCAAATAAAATGTTTCAACAATTCAATAAGTCTATCATGATAATGTGTGTATTCAACAAACGTATACTATATTATATATACAGATATTTTATTATAAATACCAATATTTACAAAGGAACGGAAGATTGAGATTCGAGCAGGTAAAGGAAGGGTTTATGTTTGAAAAAAGAGAGAGGCGGTTCTACGGATTTCGTGAGTTGAAATTTTGTTCCCTTGACTAGAAAAAATATAAAAGTGTTTCTCAACTTTGTTTGAACGAAGCGAGCTTATTATATTGTATTAACTCTTTTTATATATGCGATTATTATAACTCATATATGCGAATGTCATTTTTTTTTATTATTAAGATTTTTCATTTTTTAAATTAAAAAAAAAAATTTATTTATACTGAAGATATTTTATTTATCACTTTATATTGAAGATATATTTTTTTATTTTGGTTAAACCTGATTCGTATCCATCTTTTTATTTTATAAGTGGTCATCACATTAGTAAAACTAAGATATTTTTGTTTCACATCTAGATGTTTTTTCCCATTTTGTTTTAATCGTTTTGATTTTCATTTCATTTTTTTGTTTTTTGTAGTGATTAAACATATCTAAGTAATTTCAGTTGCATTTTAATAGAGTTCAATCTTAAATATAGTGCTGGATGAAAGCGTGTGACATCTTATCTCTCAGACCTAATCCTTTTTTCAGTCATTCCTTCTCTCAATTGCTCCACAATGTATTATTAAATTATACATTATTTTATAAAAATTCAGAATAATTGTAATTTATTTTATATGAAAATTGTATATATATTTCCTTTTTTTTTTTTTTTTTTTTTTTTTTTTTTTTTTTTTTTTTTTTTTTTTTTTTTTTTTTTTTTTTTTTTTTTTTTCACGTATTTTATTTCATTATTCTACATTATTATTAGAATTTATCTTTTGATCTATTGTATTTGTACATTTTGTTTGGTTAATTTTATTATTCATATTAATATTACTCAAAGACTTTATAGTCAACTTTATGTTTCTTGTTATATTATTCTAAACTTAAATTATTATTATTATTAACTCAAGTGTATTGGTACTGGTAGGTATGTAATATGCGTTGTAGTAATTTACATTAGCCATTATTTAGTTGTTGCTTTTTTTTCGGAGGAGGCTGAATCATATAATTAAACAAACAATATTAATAATTTATTAGTGTATTGGCCGGTGGCACACCCATGTTCTGCGATCGTACCACAGCGAATTGACGTTTGCAAACTTAGACATATTTTTAGCTGCGTTCTACTGACCTTTTTGCGCGTCGTTCCCCTTTGAACTTAAAAGCGCCGCCAAACGGTCATTTTCATCACCGCTTTGCGGTAGTTTTCATCAAGATCATTTCAATAAAAAAAAAAAAAAAAATCTAAAGATTATATTTGGTTTAAATTATTTTCTTTTCTACTGCAATAGTTAATGTTTATTTTTCTTATTTTTTTTTATGTTCCTTTTGGTTAATTTTGGCTTCTTATTTTTTTCTTTATGTATTTAGTTATTTTATTAAATGTGTTGTGATTCATCGTTTAATTTTTTAAATATATACACTCATTTTCAATAAACGAACCATCCTAAATTTGGTTTATCTCTTGGAAGTGCTGATCTTTCACAGATAGCTCAACGTAAACAGGCATTATCACGACTTGTTTTCTCCCTACAAATTTACTTATTGTATTTGTATGGTATCGTTACAAATTACTATAAATAGAAAAATGTATGTATAATAATTGTCCTATAAATTGGTGTCGCTTAAATAAATATTTACCTAGATATACTAGGTAAGAATTTGATAGGTTCTCCATTCTCATTAGAAATTCTCCAAAAGCTATAAAACTAATAATTCAATTTAATTTTTGTAATAATTCAATCAATTTAATCTTTTCTGGCCAGAAGAGCTATATTTATTTGTAACATCAATGTTATTCTTAAGGGACTATATCCCAGAATAAAGTTCATTTTTCTATTCTGTTCTATTCTAAAACTACGGTTCTCAGAATCACCATTGAGAGTTTATTCATTAATAAATTAATGAGAAATGAATTTCAAACTCAATGTTGGTCTTTGGCACAGCAATTAAATTGTTTGGATCATTTTTACTGAAGGAGGGGGATCCATAAATATTATTCCAGTAATATCTCCGTAACAATTTATTTGAATAAAAAGTGTAAAAAACTGTTATTATAGAATTTCAGATGTTGGTTTACTTTTTACATAACAACGTTTGCAATAAGCTCAATAGTTTTTGCGATATTCACAAAAATAATTAAAAAAAAAAAAACCCTGGTGCGGGCAACGCACGACTTTCACTTACTTCCGTTGATAAAATCAATTTAGGAATTTCAAAATACAGTTATAGTTGAAAATAAGTGAAATAAATAAAGAATTAATTATATCAAATTTCTATTGAAACATGTGTTTTATTAAATAATCTATTATATTATTATATAAAATAATCAGTTAGTTTTATCGGCTTTTCAACACTCTTCATTATATTTTACAAGATTTTGCATCAGAATTTTTTTTTCTAAAATCATTATTTTTCCAACGGTATACTATACGTGTATATTAGAGTTCTTATTTTCAAAACCAAAAGTAGCAAAAAGAAATTATTTTTGCGGCTTTCATCTCTAGTTGGATATATTTACCTATTTTTAATCAAATCTAACGAGATAGTGTAGTTAATTTTTTCTAGTTAATTTAAAATCTACAAAATTAATGGTGCTTTTAGGGAATAAAATTTAAAAAATCGACATTTGAGTCCTGTCAGACTATTTCAATCAGAATGAAACTGATATGATATTAAAACCTTCAAAATTTTACATCGATATACCGAGTTTGATCAAAACCGTAAGAGCCGTTTGTGGGAAAATGACATTAAGTAGCTCTTCTGGTTAGCCGATTTGGAAAAAAAAAAAAAATACTGTAACATTTCGGTTGTATAGTTGTCTCAAATATGAAATTTCAGTTTCGTACGACTTTTCGTTTTGCACTAGACTTACCACGAACGCACGCACACACACACACACACACACACACACACACACACACACACACACATAAACACACACTTGTGCGAGTACAAAGTTGGAGTAGCAGTAAACCCAACAGCTGCCAGATGTGGGTCATACTCACCAACATTCTACATGTAAAATAATAGTAAAAAAAAAAAAAGCCGTAATGAAGCAATGTTTTGTACTCTCGTGCGATCTTATTTAATAATATTTTTCTGAAATGTTAAGCTTCTTTACAGCTAAAGTTTTCAAGAACCTATCGAAATTTCAAAAAAATGGTATGGTTTATCGTATGACAAACATTTTTTTTTTTCTTAAATATTTTATTAGATTTGAACTTTTAAAGCCATAATAACTTGAGATCTGCTTTGCAATACTGGTAACTTCATTCTGGTTTTTATAAATATTCGTGTAAAGGGTTACATTAGTAAGTTACAAGTGAGATTTAAATTAAATAAAATTTCACAAATTGTTAACTTGCCAACTTGGAACTTTCAATTTGAATTATTGAATTACTCTAGCAAAAGGTTAAACAGGTGGATGGTTTCGCTCCAACAAATTACTCGGGGCATTCCGTTTGAAACTAGAGAATTGTAAAGAGCTACTATTCTCTTATTCACATCTATTAAAACTTTCTCCAGGAGCTGAGGCATTGCCTGTCCCTCCCAAACTTTTATCTCATCAAGTCGCTTAAGCTGTTAGAATGTATAATGCTCATAGTCTTCGAATAGAGGTTGGGTACACTCTTCACCTTTGTGCTTCATCGCCCTCCAAGCAAAGTCCCTTTTGTTCCCTTTTTGAACAATAACTTCCACCTTCCAATAATAAGTAAACAGACACCTCTTGGGTTGTGGATAATTTTATGTACAAGTAAATTTGCCAAATTCAAAGGATGATAAAATCATTTACTACATATACACCAGCAAGGAAACACTATGGTGTTTTTTTCGCCGATTATGATGATTTTTACTTTCACTATATAAGAAATGTATAGTAAGGGAAAGTATTGCGATCGTGAAAATTTTCTATTCAGTTTTTGACGGAAATACACTTAAGGGTCCCCATAGTCCAAATAACAAAGTCCCGAAAAAAATGTCTGTACGTGTGTGTGATAAAGTCTAGCACAAAACGAAAAGTCGAACGAAAATGAAATTTCATATTTAAGACAACTATACGTCAGAAATAATACAGCAACTTTTTATTTTTTTTTCTTATCAAAATAGGCTACCATAAGAGCTACTTATACTATGCATTTGCACCTCAAATACTGCTCTAACGATTTTGATTAAACTTCCTATATTGATGTAAAATTTAATGGTGTTTAATATCATGTAGGTTTTATTTTGACTGAAATAGTCTGACAGGGCTTGAATGCCGATATTTTAAATTTCATTCTCTAAACTACTTTTAATTTTGTACATTCTAAAGATTAACCATATCCTCTTAATGACATTGACGAAGGACGCCTAAATATACAAGTTAGACGAATTTGATGACCAACTAGAGGATAAAAGAGCAAAAATATTTTTAATGTAATTTTTTTTTTTTTATATTTAAACAGTAATTAGACGTATTCATAGGAGTGATGACCCTACACTAAAATTGCATCGTGAACTGAGGTAAAAAAAAAAAAAAAAAAAAAAAAATTTAGACTAATTACCAATTTAAGTGAAAGATTCAGAAACATATTATCTGATACAAAAAGTGTAAAAGGTAATAAAAAGTGACGAATAGGGGCTAAGCATATTACTGATTAACAATTTAATGTAGTTATATTATTGAATCTAAATCATATGTTTCCAACGAAAATTAATTCACGTTTTATTAAAATTCAACTAAGAATATTTTTCAAATTGAGTATATTTAATAGTTTTCAATTTATTGTAACATTCATGGTAAGTGAAAGCGTGTGTTGCCTGCACCAGATTTTTTAATTATTATTTTTTCTCACGTAATATACATGCATTTTTAAGTAATCAAGCAGCGAAAAAAAGACAAACTAGCTACACTATCAATGTATATGCAAGGAAAATTCGCAATCATGACAACTAAGTGGGAAAACATGATTATGCTAAGCCTAAACGCTATGAAAACTCAGGCTATTTTGATTGGTTCCATTCCCCTCCGGAGATCCAAAGCCATTTTTCCAACATTATTTCTAAATAATCACTCTTTGCGTTTAGTCCCTGTTTCAAAAACCCAGAAATTAATTTCCACTAAACCCTATCCCGTAAACCCCACATTGCCCAAATTTTCCGAAGATTTATAAGTACCCTGAAATTTCTCATCGCTCCAGGCACCACCTTCCACAATCCAAAGCGTAAGCGGTCTACCGGTGTCTCACGGTGGTACTTGAGAACAAAGTAAAGCGAATCATGAATTATTGTCTAAGATTTGTTTTCAATACTTCAAGGCGGTCTCCCGTGAATTATTTTTACGATAAGTCGAAGTGGCTCCTCCTCTCCTCACACAAGGCAGTACTTACTCGGTTCGTTCCTCTACCAAGCAATAAATCCCAGCATCCTTCCTGATATCTACAGTCTACTTTAATTTGAATCCTCCGTCCACTTGCGGGGACAAAGATCCAAATCCGACCTTTTTATCCCATCCCACAGAACTAAAGCCTTCGATCAATCTTTCTTGCCCGATCAACTGCACTCTGGAATTCCAATCCTTCCATAACGCCTGCAATCATTACGTACAAAATGATCTAATGATTAAATATATTCATGTGAAATTAAATGATTTTAATGTCATGTAGGCTTTATTTTTACTGAAATAGTCTGACAAGGCTTAAATTCCAAATTTTCTTAGTCTAAAACATCTTTAATTTTGTTAATCAACAATATATGACCATTTCAGCTTGGTATCATAGAGGAAAAAAAAGGGTGAATATAAAATATGAAAAAAAAATAAACAACTTAAGGAGAAAACTGCAGAAATATTTTTAAAAGTTAATTTTTTCAGCAAAGAAAATAGAAATATAGAGGAAATATACCGTTGAAAATTTAAAGAAAAAAATGGTAATTGGAATGCAATAATGTAATATAGAATGACGAAAGGATATACACTAAAAAGATTGTTGTAGGTAATATTTGTTATTATTACATTATTTCATCTAAATTAAACGTTCCCATCTAAAAGAATATAATGCATTTATCAATTTTAGGTATATTTAAATTTTTATTTCAAGAAATAGATAAAAGAAAGTTGTGTGTTGCGTGAACCAGATTTTTCAATATTATTATAAGCATATACAATATACATGCAGATAAAAGTTTTGAGTTCTCTCAATCGAAATATTTTTAACCCATTGGCAGTAAAATTATACATGTATGTAAATATGTCTATGTAAATATAAGCTGTCTATTAAGATTCCTCGCTTCCCAGGAGAGCTACTTTACCGCCCCTAAAGCCTTTATGTAAATTTCTAAGATATCTATCGTATGTTTTAGATTTTAAGGGCTCACTGCTTCTGGAATTGGGTTTTTTCGGGCAGCATTCCAAAGAGTGGGAAAGGCTTCTCATGGAAGGAATAATGTTCATGGAGAAATAAACTTCTCACAACTTGACTTTTAAATTAATTATTGATTTAGTAGAGTGACTGAAAATTAGATCGAAAATGTATATCTTAAGTATATTTGTTTTTTTAATTTATTTATTTCATGGCTCTTGAGTCCGATGATGCGGCGAAGGGAGTGGCACTGGGATCTCTTGGGTCCAGCTTTCGTTCATTTATATACAATTTTATTTACTATTTTTTGTTAGTGAATGAATGTGGTCTAAATTGTCCAAAATTTTAATATTATCAAATTATTGATAAATTGTAATATATCTAAAAAAAAAAAAAAAAAAAATATATATATATTATTTATTTAGTACTTAGGTATTATTCATTCTCACTACAAAAAAAAAAAAGAAAAAAAAGAATTAAACTTGAAATATGGGTGGTAACGTACATAATGGAAAACTCTTTAATGCACTCTCCGCACCAGATTAAAAATAAAATCTTTGGTTGAGCTCTCGCTATAACAGATATACAAGCCAGCACGTAATGAAAAAACTAGAATTGTTTTTAATACATCTAGTGCGAGAAACACCATATTTTCACTTACCTTCCTTGTCAAAATCAATTTACAGATTTTAAGTTTAGTCGAATTTAAATAATAACATTCAGTTTTTTCTTTTCTTTATAAAATAAAATTTGTTGTATACAACAAATATATAAGTTTATGAATTATAAGTTTATCTGAACCAGTGACGCGGCTGAGCTAGAGGTATTGGGATCTCTCGGACTCACTTTTCTCTCCACAATTTGGGGAACTCTTTCCCGGCATACTTTACTTATTGTAAATAGGTATGCGTGTGTTTAGAATGTTCATTATATTCGAATTCAATTGCTGGTTATGATGTAGTTTTTTTTCTTTGTTCAATTTTTTTATTTTTATTTTTTGTGAATTAAGTCATTTCATTACTATCACCTATGTTTACTTATGCAACAGAATGTAATATTACTAAATAACATAAAATATCCGTAATGTAAAAAAGACTTTGATTCATTATGTAACTTTGATTAATTTTATTCTTAAGAATATCGAATTGGCAGATTGGCCCACTTATAATCATTCAATTATTGGAAATAATTTTTAAAATATATCTTTTGTTTTCACTGACTTATTCATTTTCTGTTTAACTGTATATTTGAAGTGTATATCTTTATTTTGTTCTGGCCTGATTGATTTATTATCGTTTTTTTTCTTTATCTTCTATATTTTATGAATGCTTTTATTCAGGAATCTAATTCGATCCCTTCAGTTTGGCAGCTTGTTTTTTGTTTTTATCAATGAAAACAGAATTTTAATTTAATTTATGAAGTTTAATGTACAAGATTAAAAAAAAAAATATATATATATAATTTAATCAGACCTTCGCTTATACCTTGAGATGGTGCTACAGTGATTTTGAGGTAGATAATACAAGAAGCAGGATTAATGATTTATGCAATGCTGACAGTACGGACGCTTCCAATTCCTGCGAATTATCTCCAAGTTCTAACATCTTATCAAATTAATTAGATTCCATTGAGAAAGCTAATACCATTTTACTTTTGAACTAAAACTAGTACTGGTAGTGGTAGGGATATCCAAATGGGACTTGTGCTGCTTTATGTCTTGCTTCATCTTGGTTTAGAGGTTACAAGATTTATTTCTCGGAGATGAATGAATGAAAAATAATTTTTATTCTGGAAAATATCGTCACCTAAGAATGATTACAGTGAACAAAGGAAGTCCAATTTGTCTGGCTTCATTTGATAAACCAATCATTTAGTTAAGTAATTATAAACAGTTAATACAACTAAATACAAGTGTGTTAATAAAAACAGGTAAAGAAATAGGACTCGAATACGAAGCCGTAAGTTCTATCTAAAAACTTAAAGTTAGAATTTAAAAACTATTATTCCTTTAACGGTTCTTTTCGGATGTAAAACGTGGCCGCTTACTTTGAAGGATGAACAACGGCTTAAGGTTTTCGAAAATAAGGTACTACGTGAAATATTTGGTCCGAAGAGAGATGAGGGCACTGGGGAGTTTAGAAGGTTGCACAACGCGGAATTGCCGTAACTTATATCCTGTGAATATAATTGAGTTGATAGCGTCGCGGAGACTCAAATGAGCGAGTAAAACTGTTGGGCTTTGTGAGGAACGGATTCCGAGAAAGTTCGTATTTGCTGATCCGACTGGTAGGCGTCCGAAAGGGAGACCGAAGCGGCGATGGGAGGATTGCGTTAAAGCTTATCTCGGTGGCTTGGGCTTGACCGGCGAAAATTGGACGAGTCTATGCAGTCGAAGTTTGGTGGTATCGGCATCGAACCTTCGGGTTCGGTAAGCCTATTTTATTATTAATATAAATGAAGGATACAAATAAAAACAGATAACATCAAATGATTTAATTTGTATTATCAAAGTCTAGATTTGTCAATATTTGAGGTAGATTGATTTGTGATTTGAAAAAATTATTGGTTTTTGATAGTGATTAGGATGACACTATTCGGAGGAGGTGGGTGAAAGTTCTAAGGTATGGAGGATAAAGGACTTTTCAAGGGATACTGTTCTTTGAGAGGGTAAGTATAGATCGGTAGGTTGGGATCTTGTTATTAGGGTATGCACTGAAGAGCGCGGAGTAAGGAGGTCAAAGATAGATATAGGAAGGTTTATTGGCTCGCATGGATTAGAATAGGAAGATCCCCAGTTGGTGTTTTCTTCGGGATTCGGGATTGAGTCACAGTTGACCAGAATACCAGTAGATACATTGTGACTGTCTGGAGAGGCCGTACACAAATCTTATTTTTTAGTCTCATCTCGTTTTCGCCAATAGAGTTCCCATATACTAGGCATCCATAGTCAAAGTGAGGGAGTGCGAGAGATGACGGGTTCTTATCGGAAAAGAGTCACGGAAACGTAGGAGCTGTTATGTGAGGATAGAGATGGATTTTCTGGTAATTTTGGAAATATGTCGCCTCAAAATGAATAAATAGTGATCCAAGCAGGAATCGAACACAAGCTATTTTAAACCTATGGCACAAATCGCACAACGTCTACCTAATACCGCCCAAACTAACTGTAAAGACGGTCAGGCACAGGATATGGTGGCGCTACGAGAGCAAACATTTTGAACTATTTGCTTGCGTTACCCGGTGGATAAATAGCGATTGAAAATACACTACATTTAAAAAATAAATTATATCAAGTAAGGGAAGTAATACAACAAAAAACCTCCAGAAAAGAACACAGATAGAGCTAATATATCCAAAAAATTTGAGCTGTATGAAAAACTTAGGGAATAAGGTGCTTTTGAGCTTCTTAATCTAAATTATAAAGAATTCAACGAATGTGACGTCCAACAATGTTCTATATGTAATAGGAACGAAATTGAAAATACCTTTCATTTTATAGCGCGTTCCGAATGAAATATTTTCACAAAAAAAGCTTAACAATAGAAGAACATATCGAACAATTGAAAGGTGAACATCCTCCTGGTTTGTGAAATAGTTTGGACTTTCAGAGACATGCTGGTAAAAGAGTTCAATTACAGCAGATAATATAATTTTTGTAAATAATATCTTAGTTAATGGAATTTGTATTAGTCTTCAGAAAAAAAGCGCATAAGTAAATAAATATAAGTTTGTAAATAGTATTAAAATATTATTATTTTTCATGTTTATAATAATAATAATGATAATAAATGATTTATTTAATCTGAGACTAGCCCCTTTAGAATAATGTTACAAGAAAATTAAAATAAAAACTTTAGTTTCTTGGAGTATGAAAACGATACGAATTACAAAAAATAAAAATAATAAATTAAGAAGCCACATTAAATAAAAGTATTGAAAATTGAACTAGATATTAAACCAAATAACAGATATTTACATATATACAATTTTTATAAAAAAGAAATTTACATTGATATATATTTTAATTAATTGATTAATTTAATACATTGGTATTTATTCTACCCATAGGACTAAAACTTTTGATCGTTCCTTCCTTGTCCGCTCCTCAAATTTCGGGAATTCTCTACCTACTCATATCCGCTATGCTGCTTCCCTCATCTCATTCAAATCCCAACTTTTCCAATACCTTTTATTATTCTAAAAAGACGCTTAGAAACTGTGATATTTATATTCCTGACATCACACTTTGAAAGAAGAAGAATATTTGTTCATTGTCTATATTGAAACGCTGTTATTTATTAATTTATTTTTAACTTCGTTCAACAAAATATTTTCCAAGAATTGTTTTTATTTTATCATTGTATATATTTTTTTGATATATGTGTGTATATGCGTTTATGATATACACACATATATTAACCCATAATTGTAATTAGTTATTAATTATTTTCCTTCTATCTGTTGTCCAGACATATATATTTCTACTTTACAGACCTAGTCCCAGAATAATTTTTTTTTTCTATTTTATGCTATTCTAAAAACGCGTAAGTTAGCGCGCTCCTGATGGTATAAGGCCCTTCATCTTCCGTCACTCATTCACAATTCCAAGGGGAGTATCACTGTCATACTGCACCCAACCACTTTATGTTTATGTTCCGATAAGTTATGTTTATTTCAAAAGTAGGCGATCTCAGAGACCATTTTCCTGGTGGTGTTATTTTCCTAAGCAGTCTAGGAGACCGATGTTCCCATCAATAGCCCATTTCAATGGCGGTCTCTCAGACCTGTGTTCCCCAAAACGTTAAATTCAGCACGTTTATCACTTTGAAGAAGATCGGTTTGATAGACCGTGATAACTCAATGAGTAATCTTAAACTAGCTGGATAGCTGCTTTCTAACCGGCTAACTATGTGTTCAAGCCCAATTTTTTTATTTAATTCATTTATTGAAATTCACAACTGTATGTTCATACATCAAGTGAATATGCTACAATGATAATACACATAAAAAAAAAAAACTGAAGAAAAACTGCCCATTGGCAGCACTCTAGTAGTGAATCTATACAAGAAGGTCTCGAGGCCATCTTCTTTTCAGACGCCTCGGCGGAATGTCAGGAATTGAACTGGAAGCAACGATTGAAACTAGTGAATTAGAGTGGGAGTGGAGTTTTTCATGGAAGGAGTGATACCTAGTACAGGCCAAATCAGACGCATATGGAACATTGAGGTCTTTGAGGATGATTTTATTGGTGACAAAGTAAGGAGCGTTAAGGATTTTGGATTGTAAGGATTGGATACGGGAAGAGTTTGATGGTTTAGTAGAGCCCTAAAGCTCAACTCCGTAAGTCCAGAAAGGCCTTATGATTGTCATGTAAATTAGTATTTTGTTGTAAAGAGAAAGGTTAGAGCGTCTGTCAAGTAAATGTTGAAGTAACCGAAATCGGCGAGCAGTTTCTTGTCTTTTCAGTCTTGTATGCGGATTCCATGTAAGACGTTTGTCAAGCAGGAGGCCTAAATAACGGATCTGTTCAACAGGGACAAGCGGAATATCATTAAAGGACACTGTAGGGCAGGATGTCATAGGTTTACGACAAAGGGTAAAGGTAATCTGGTGGGATTTATTGGAGTTGATTTTAATTCTCCAATTCTGACACCATACCTCAAGGTTTCTGATGGGGGATTGGAGGTTTTGAGAGGCAATACTAGGATCGTTATTAACTGATAGCACGCAAGTGTCATCGGCATAGGTAGAAAGGAATGTGTTAGGATGAGTTGGGATATCAGCTGTATAGACTGTGTAGAGAATAGGTCCTAGGATACTGCCTTGAGGAACACCAGCAGACTGAGTGAAAGTGGATGAATAGGAACTATTGTGGTTGATTTGAAAGTTTTGAAATTCTCTCTCTCGCTCAGTGTTTGCCCCAGGAAGACCTCTTCTGCTATCTTTAATTAGTACACAGTGCAGTGTGTCAGTAATTAATATTGAGATTAAAACCAACCCAGCCGGGCCCGGCCAACACTATACATCGCCACAGCGACCTTTTGGAAGTGCAGCGAGCGACCATCAACATAGAACACCGACCGTCATCACAGACTAGTATTGATATATATTTTTTTTTATTTAATTTTTTTCTCTGTTTCTCACTTTGTTTAGTTGTTCTAAATTTTTAATATTTTTCTTTAATTCAATACCATTTAGTTAAGGTTTCTTTCATTTTATGGTTTATAAGTATATTGTTATGAATTTATCTTATGTCTATTTTATTAAAAAGTGTATAACAATAATTTCCTTTTTTTCTTTCATTAATTCATTAAAATTATTAATCTTTATGAACCAGCATATATGACAGGGAAGAAGGATAGTATTTAATATTTTGACACCGCCCCTTCCCTCTACAATATGGTTGGAACGTTGAAAGAAAATAAGGTCCAAATACTTAAAGCACAGAAGACCCGAGTAGCTGATTCATTCAATTAACGGCTTCACGAACAACATGGCATTGTTGGAAAAAAAAACAAAAAAAAAACGAAGAAATCTGTCATCCTCTTGTCTACGATGCGCCACACTCCACATACAGACGCTTGCAATATAAAAGAGGAAATAGTGTTGTTTTACAATGCCACAAAAGGTGGAATAGACACAATAGACAAGCAATGCATTATATACTCCGTCGATAGGAAGACAAAAAGATTGCCTTGGGCAATATTTTACTTTATTATGGCTATGGTCAGGTCAAACCCAGACTTTAATTACTTGAAAGAGTGGCTATGTTTTTTTACACGATTTCGCCAAAGTGCGTTTGCAAATAAAATTACGTGGAATAATTGAAACATTAGTAGAAGAGGCTGCCAAGGATAAATTCGGTTTGAGAATTCTAGTTGTTCCCTTGAAACTCCAGAAGCTTCAAAAATAATGAATCGACAAAAAAAAAAAAAAAAAAAATAACGATTTTGTCACTATCACAAACAAAGAAAGACTGGGTATAAATGTATTATATGCTATCAAGCAACTTGTTAAGAATGCTCAATTAAGATTTCCTTTTCCTTTTCCCTCCACGAAAAATCCCTCCCCTTTCAGCATTAACAAATACATCTAACTGATGTAATAGGTAGGACAAGCAAGCTCATTGGAACCACAAACTCACTTTAAATGTTGTAGTGGTATGAGAGAGCGGTGTCCCCAGATTGCGAATAAAAAAGATGTTCCAACCAGAAGGTTAATCAAAAGTTATAAAATTTTGGAGACTAAAATGCTATTTATTCTCACAGTGCATCACCTCATTGTGCGAAATATTGTTGAAATGATCTTGTCGATTTAGTTTTTCCGGTCACACCAATATGCGGGCACCCAAGGTTTCACTACCGCTATGTCTATCCTATTTAATGCTGTTTTTTTTATTTATTTGTTTTACTTTATATGAACAAACATTCTCGGTACCGATACCATTCCATTAAAGAGGCGGTTGAAGAAAAAAAAGTGGAAATAAATAATGTTTAAACATTACGGAAACGATAATTCCTTTTGCTAAGGAGGGTGTAGAACCATTAATCAATTTGCTCCTAAGTCTTCTATCCTGAAAGTCTTTTAAAGCAATTTCGCCTGGTCAGAGTTCTTTCCTGCGGCAATTCATCGTATTGAGAAAGGGCTATTAATCATACATTAGTGAAAACAGTTTAACCTCATCAGTCGCTATCCTATCATTATTACAGTCTCCCTCAATGCACAGCTTTAGCACCATGTGTAGATTAACAAAAGCATCCCTCAACCATGAAGAAATGAATTTTACATTAATTAATCTGTTCATAACCCAAAAAAGACCAGTTGCTATTTACAGAAAATTTAATTTTTGAAACTATAAATTATGTTTAGTAGTCTCCAAAGAAAATGGATTCCTTAATAATGTGTCAATGCTACTGGTTCTCTCCTCGATGTAGCACGGCGTTATATGAGAAACAAGATAACCAACAATAACGTATTATAAAATTCAAGATATCGAAGAACAGTAAATATTTTAATCTTATTTTATACTCACCAAAACTTAATAATCCTCTTAGAGCATTCTTTAAGTTTGTTTAATCCCGTTAATGAAAAAAAAAAAAAAAAAAAACCTTCCAAGCCGCTGAAATTATTAATGGATTATTAATATGGAGGTAAAGCAATCTTTGACCAGCGCACTGCATGGCTTTTGTTCGAAAATTTAGCAGTGGAAATACGACGTTGGGAAGGGAGAAGGGTACTGGGTGACAACTAGCCGATATTAATGAGCTTCTGCAGAAAGCTGTTGACTTGAAAATGTCCACAAGTACTCGCGACCTTCATAGAGTGTGTGTGTCGGAAGATACTGTTATTCGTCATATTCTTTCCTTGTGGAAGGTGGCAAAGAGCAGTATTTTATACTGCCTGTGAAATAACAAATTAAATTGTCTTACGATATTTCATTTTTGTGCTAAACATACAAATACGGGAACCTTTTTGCGGGACTTCGTTACTTTATCTTAAGAGCTCTTCGAACATGTAGTTTACTGTAAACTTTAATTCGAAACATTTTACTATCGCAATCATAGTATATGTATCTTTACAAAGAACAGTAATATTTGTTCATTGTCTTTATTTAAACGCTGTTATATTTCAATTTATTTTTAATTTTGTTCAGCACAATATTTTCCAAGAATTGTTTTTATTTTATTTTATCATTGTATATTTTTTTTTGTATATATGTGTGATATAAACACTTAAGTTAACCCATCAGTGTAATTAGTAATTAATTATGTTCCTTCTGTCTGTTGGTCAGACATGTTGTATATTTAAATTGTACAATTCTGTTATTCTGAGGGGACCCAGTCCCAGAATAAAAATTATTTTCTATTCTATATATTTTATATGTAGGTAAGTGTTTGTAAAAATTAACTTCTGTTTAGTAAACTTTGGGATAAGTAGGCCTAACATCTTATAAACATGAATTGGTAAGATGTCTCATCAATGAGTGGAATGTAATGGTATTTTTTTTCATTCACATACAAAGTTTCGAACAACACAATTGCACGAAAATTAAATTGGGATATGAAACTAATTAATTCAATTATAAAGATAAAAAGGTACAATAATGGGATTGATTAACATGAAAATTGTGCTTTAATGCATATTGACCGGGGATCTGGCTCATAATTTATGCGACGGTGTGATCCGGAGACTATGCCTTGATCCCTTGATTTCTCCACCCTGGCTTACATCATCACTCGAGACCCCATTATCCATCCGTCCGTAATATTTCTTGATGGTCACATTTTATGATAATTAAAATCCTTTCAGTAATAAATGACAAAAATCTGGTGCGCGCAACACAAGACTTTCACTTACTTCAGTTGTTAAAATTAATTTAAGAATTTTTAAATACAAATAAAGGTCAAAGAATTAATTAAATAAAGTTTCAATAAAAACCTGTGTTTTATTAAATAATCTATTATATTTTTATTTACAACAATTAGTTAGTTTTATTACATTTCATTACTCTTCATTAACTTTTACAATTCCGTGTATTAGATAATATTTTTCTAAAATCATTCTAAAGGTATATCATACATTTATATTACAATTCTCATGTTCGAAAAACACAAAAATTGCATACAAAATATTTTTTCACCCTTCTTTTTTAGTTGATTATCATCAAACTCCATTAACTTGCATATCTAGCCTTTATTTTTTATTATTCTTTATTAGCCCTACAAGTTTTTTAAAATGGCTTGTATGTCCTTCTAAGCAAATTGATAACAGCACTTACAATTTAATTTAAAATTTACATTTAACAACCTCACTGATAGAACCTTTCAAGTAAATCATAACCTTTCCTACTCCTCCATATTTTCTCAGTCAGCAGGTGTACCTCAGGGTAGTATCTTAGGTCCCATCCTTTATACAGTAAATACAGCTGATATCCCACTCCATCCTAACACTGTCCTCACAACTTACGCGAATGACACTTGTGTGTTATCCGTCCATAACGATCCAACCGCTGCATCCCAAATCCTTCAGTCCCACATCACAGCCATTGAGGAATGGTGTCGAAACTGGAGGATTAAAATAAATCCTAAAAAATCCCACCAAATTACCTTTACCCTTCGTCGAAAACCGATGACCTCCTGCCCTACCGTATCCTTTAATAATACGCCCATCATACCTGTTGATCAAATCCGATACCTAGGACTCCATCTTGACAAACGTCTTACATGGAACCCTCACACGAGACTAAAACGACAGGAAACTGCCCGTAGATACCGATTACTACAACACTTACTAGACAAACGTTCTAAACTTCCAATTCACTACAAAAAGCTCATTTATATCACTGTCATCAGACCAATCTGGACATATGGAATCGAGCTTTGGGGCTCTACTAAGCCATCTAATTCCCCCCGCATCCAATCCTTACAATCCAAAATCCTTCGCAAAATCCTAAATGCTCCTCATTTCGTCACAAATAAAATCATTCATAACGACCTTAATATCCCATTTGTGGCAGACCTTTCTCGTACCAGATATACCACTTTTAATTCCAAACTCCCAACTCATATAAACCCTCTTGTCCGCAACCCATCAACCTCGCATATTCCTGACAACCCTCCGAAGCGATTGAAAAGAAGATGGCCTCGGGATCTACTTACTTAAATAAACATCGAAGTACTACCACTGGGTAGTTTCTTCACAAGCCTTATACGCCTTTTATTATAATTCATCACTTTTACTTATTGTATTTATGTAATATACAGTTGTCAAATTCAATAAAATATAATAAAAAAACAACAACAAAAAAAATTTAACAAGCTTCTGTTTTGGATAATAGGTGTTGGAATAGGAAACATTTGAATGCGGATAGGTAAGAAACGCGACGATTGAATGGAGTTCCAGAATGCAGTGAAACGGGCAAGAAAGAATAGATTGAAAGATTTAGTTCTATGAGATGGGATATAAAGGTCGGAGTGCCGCGATCTTGTTTTCAGCTAGTGGACTGAGGTTTTAAATCGAAGAAGACTGTAGATATAGGAAGGATGCTGAGATTTAATTGTTTGATATAGGAATGATCAAAGGAAGTACTGTCTGTAGTTATTTATATCCCTCTCTATCCACTTCCAATCCTCGGAAAGAAACCTCGGAGTTATTTTCTGTCAGTAAGTATCCTGAAGTAAAATATCCCTCATATTACCCGGAAATCTATTGTTATCCTCTAACAATTTATAGAATTTCGTGATTCAATCCCACATATAACCCGCCAGCTCCTTGTTACCTCTCTCATTTTCCTTCGCTTTGACTATGGTTGCCACGTGTATGACGGGCTGTCTGAAAGGTTCGACATGAGACTGTAACGGTTGCACGGTCAATAACAACACGGAGGTTACACGACGGTTTTTCAGGTCCCTCAGTGTTGCCAGGTGGAAAGTAATTTAATTATTAATATTAATTTTTTACCTGCAACACTGAGGTAACCAACCAATTACCTGCATTGTGTGCATCGCATGTACTGTGTTGTTTTGTGGTAGAATCTTTAAAAATTTTGTGTGTGTGGATTTAAAAAACATTTTTTTAAATTTAATTTATTCTAAAGAAGAAGCTTATTTTTTATTTCTCATTTTTCATCATTTTAATTGTGTTTTTATTCGTTTTTTTTATTTAATTAAAATAACTTTTTATTTCGAACTTTATTTTATTATTATCCAACATCCATCAAAGTGGTGACCCGACGTGATGACGGAAAATATGGATAAGAAGCCAGCAGATTTAGAAATAAGTGCTAGTGCACATACTAATATTAGAATCCCTACATTCTGGAGGGCTGACCCAGAATTATGGTTTTGCCATGCTGATGCTGTATTTGCCACATCAAAAGTGAGCTCAAGAATAAAATTTCAAATAGTGGTGGCGAATTTAGAATTTGAAATTCTAAAACAAGTCTCCGACTTAGTGAAAAACCCACCTACAGAGCCATATGAAGCCCTTAAGGAAAGGCTTATTTCCACTTACGCCGAGTCCGAAAATCAGCGTATTAGGCGTTTATTGGAGGACAAGCACCTCGCCGACGGGGAACGGCCATCTCAATTTATAAATGAATTAAAACGGCTGGCAGGCAGTTCTGTTTCCCCCGAATTACTTAGGAATATGTGGCTAAAAGCACTACCAGAAAGGATGCAAGCAACACTGGCTGTAACTTCGGAAACATCCCTCGATAAGCTGGCAGAGATTGCCGACCGCATTGCTGATGTATATGAGTCCAGTGTCAGTCAGGTGACCACACACACACCGCAACTCCGTTCTTCTTCTTCTTCTTCTTCCTTCGCAACTCAACTTGAGGAGAAATTCGAGAAGCTGAGCCTGCAAATAAATGAGCTCCAAAACGAAATGGCTAGCTTAAGAAGGAGCAGATCGACATCTCGTGACCAAGGACGGAACCGATCGCGTAGCAAAAGTCGTAAACTATGCTACTACCACCGCAACTTCCGGGAGAAAGCTAAGAAATGCCAACAACCCTGCAGCTGGAAACCATCGCAAAAGGGAAACTAATCTCAGCGACTGAGAAGGCGGACTCCGTCGCTGATATCAACCACCGCCGATTATTCGTCGCGGACAAGGCAACCGGAGAACGATATTTAGTCGACACTGGAGCTTCAATATCGGTCTTCCCAGCACGGAGGCGAGATCGAAAAACACCCGCCAATTTCACCCTTTTTGCTGCTAATGGTACACCGATAAAGACCTACGGTGAAGTGAAGAAGATACTTAACGTTGGTCTTCGTCGCCCTCTTCGGTGGTCTTTCATCATCGCCGACGTCAACAACCCGATCATCGGAGCAGACTTCCTCTTCTTTCACCACATCCTGGTCGATCTCAAGGGCCGACAGCTCGTAGACGCCAAGACAGGTCTCACATCCAAGGGCAGTCTTAAACATAACAACACACCTTCCGTTTATTCTGTACCTAGTGGCGAGTGGTATTATGAGCTTTTACGCAAATACCCAGCTATAACTCGCCCATCTACGGTACCACAGGAGGCGAAGCATGCAATCAAGCATTTTATTGAAACGAAGGGTGCTCCAGTCACCTCCAAAGCCAGGCGCCTTCCACCTGAGCGATACAACGCCGCCAGGGAAGAATTCCTGAAGATGGTAGATGAGGGAATCTGCAGGCCTTCAAGTAGTCCTTGGGCTAGCCCACTCCTCATAGTAACAAAGAAGGAGGGCTCAATGAGATTTTGTGGAGACTACCGCCGTCTCAACGCCCAGACCGTGCCTGACAGATACAGCGTTCCTAACATCCAATCTTTCAACACCAACCTCTTTGGAAAGACAATCTTCAGTAAGGTGGATCTCAAACGGGCATACTACCAGATACCTGTTGCTGAAGAAGACGTCCCGAAGACTGCAGTTATCACTCCTTTCGGCCTCTTCGAATTCAAGGTGATGTGCTTCGGACTCCGCAACGCAGCTCAGACTTTTCAACGCTTGATGGACAGCATTCTCGCCCTACCGTATGCTTTCGTCTATCTGGACGACATTCTGATAGCTTCATCGTCGGAGGAAGAACATCGCACCCACTTGGAAGAAGTCTTTAGACGACTGGACCAGCATGGATTGACTATCAACCCGCTCAAGTCGATGTTCTGCAAGGACGAAGTCGAGTTTCTTGGCTTCCTTGTTACCTCGCAGGGCATCAAACCTCTCCCGAGTAAGGTTGACGAAATCGCCGAATTTCCACGTCCTGCTACCAAGGGCCATCTTCGACGCTTTCTGGGGATGATCAACTTCTACAGAAGATGCCTCCCCAAGGCAGCAGAAGTTCAGCGCACTCTACATGCTCTGATTGGCAACAGTAAGAAGAATGATAGAACGCCAATCGAATGGACTCCTGAAGCTGAAGAAGCCTTCGCCAGATGCCAGCAGAACATTCGAGAAGCAGTCACACTCGCGCATCCATCGTCTGATGCTGAAGTCTCTCTCGCTTGTGATGCTTCCAACACAGCGATGGGAGCAGTTCTTCAACAACGAGAAGGACAACATTGGAGACCCTTAGGATTCTTCTCAAGAGCTCTTACGGCAGCTCAACAAGGATACTCCACCTACGACCGCGAACTCACCGCTATCTTTAATGCAGTCAAGCATTTCAGGCCTTGCATCGAAGGAAGGGTTTTCAGTATTCTCACTGACCATAAACCTCTGGTTTATGCCTTCTATCAGAAGCCCGGAACAGCAACACCCATGCGGATTCGCTATGTGAACTTCATTAGCCAGTTCACTTGCGATATCCGACATGTTTCGGGAGAAGAAAACAAAGTGGCCGATACCTTGTCAAGATTAGAGGAAATTCGCAGTCCGGATGACATGGAGAGCATTGTCGAAGCCCAGCAGGAAGACCCGCTGATTCCCGAGTTACTTCGGAACCCGAACCTGCATTTGAAACTTGTCGAACTCCCGCACTCGAACAAGCCACTTCTTTGTGACTTCACAACTTCGAAAGCCCGACCATATGTTCCTACTTCTCTGTGTCAGAACATCGTTAAGAAGATTCACGAGCTCAGCCATCCTGGAATCCGAGGGACACGCCGCCTGGTGTCTCAGAGATTCTTCTGGCCGAATATGAATTCTGACATAACGACTTGGACCCGAAGCTGCATCGCTTGTCAACGCTCGAAAATTCATAGACACACAGTTTCACCTCCCGGCATCTTCGCTCCAGCTGGTCGATTTGAGCACATTCATGTCGATATAATCGGACCTCTACCGACATCGGATGGTTAACGTTATTGCCTTACTATGGCAGATCGGTACACCCGTTGGCCGGAAGCTGAACCGATTGAGGATATCTCCGCTACAGTGGTTGCATCAGCGCTCTACAAATCCTGGATTTCCAGATTTGGCGTCCCAACACGCATCACAACGGATCAAGGCCGCCAATTCGAGAGCGAACTTTTTTCGAAACTGCTGAACCTCCTAGGAACTCGGCGATGTCGGACCACTGCGTACCATCCTCAGTGCAACGGCGCTATCGAGAGATGGCATAGAACTTTAAAGGCAGCCCTAACTGCACATCTCATTACCTCAAGATCTTGGACGGAACTATTGCCCACAGTCCTCCTCGGCTTGAGAGCAGCTATTAGGGATGACAACTGCACAAGCGCCGCAGAAATGACGTATGGTCAACCCCTGCGACTTCCTGGGGAACTGTTGGAATCGACTTCAAAACCAGAGGAACCTGATGGATTTCTGCGTAGGCTAAGGGAACACTTGAAGCACCTGCAGCCTGCCCCGCATAGACCTAGTCAAGGGCCAACCTTCACTCCGAAGGACTTAAGGACATGCACACACGTCTTCTTACGAGATGACACGGCCAGGAAACCACTAACTCCTCCCTACTCTGGACCTCACCTTGTGATCGAGAGAGGGGAGAAGACTTTTGTGATCCTGCTCGCCTCCGGAGAGAAGACCGTAAGCGTGGACCGCCTGAAGCCGGCCTACACCTTGGAAGACCCAACATCTCCAGCCACGTCACCACCGACTACATCGCGACAGCAACCTCCACAAACTGACAACGCCCCCGCCACAGAAGCTGACCAATCCTCATCGGACAAAACAACTCGAAGAGGACGTCGCATCCGACTCCCTGTTCGCTTCTGTGACGAGGTCATTGGGGGGAAGTGATGTAACGGTTGCACGGTCAATAACAACACGGAGGTTACACGACGGTTTTTCAGGTCCCTCAGTGTTGCCAGGTGGAAAGTAATTTAATTATTAATATTAATTTTTTACCTGCAACACTGAGGTAACCAACCAATTACCTGCATTGTGTGCATCGCATGTACTGTGTTGTTTTGTGGTAGAATCTTTAAAAATTTTGTGTGTGTGGATTTAAAAAACATTTTTTAAAATTTAATTTATTCTAAAGAAGAAGCTTATTTTTTATTTCTCATTTTTCATCATTTTAATTGTGTTTTTATTCGTTTTTTTTATTTAATTAAAATAACTTTTTATTTCGAACTTTATTTTATTATTATCCAACTTCCATCAAAAGACTTAAAAGGCTAATGAATTGTTTCTTTAGATCCATAATCGGAATTCCCAGACGCTCCTATATTTTAATTGGTATTTCGAGGTTATTCTTTTTCGTGTATATTTTTGTTTCTTACTAAATACTTTGAGCTAAAATTTACTACTCATAAGTTTTTTATTTTCATTATCTTATTTTATTTCTCAGGAAGGGAGGAGATGTAGTCCTCACTCAACTTCGACTAGGAGACTGCCGCCTTACACAGGGCTAACTGATGGCCAGAGAAGCCGCACCAAAGTGTCAGCATTGTAATGTCGATTTAAACATTAAACATATCATCGAAGAATGTCCTAAATACACGAGGATTATGGCGAAGCATGAAGTACCACGCTCCCTAACAGAAGTATTATGCGACCGTCAAGAAGTAAACTCCAAGATTCTAAATGTATTAAAAGCAAACTCTGTTTGTACAATTCAATGTAAATATTGAAATTGGGCGATGATAACCGATTATGATGTTTTTCGCCAACAAAATTTAATAAATAAATAAATTTCTAAATCAATGTTTCGAATATGCCAAACTATCATTCTCCTGACGGTTCTATACGGGTGCAAAACGTGGTCATTAAGTTCAAAGGATGAACATGGTTTTTAAAGATAACGTTCTACGTGAAATTTTTTATCCGAAGAAATAAAAGGCCTCTGGAGAATTTAGAGTAAAATTACAGATCTTGTACTATTCCAGTATAAATGAATAAAATAGAAAAGAAACTTTATTCTGGGACTATGTCCCTGAAGAATAACATTAATGAACAAAATAATAATTTATATCTGGCCTAAAACAATATATAACATTTAAATAACAAAAGAAAGAAGAAAAATAATAAAATAAATGGTCGTAGTGACATATCTATGTACATATTCTGGAAATAAATAAATAAGAATTAACCTAAAATATATCTTTTACATCTCATTAAAATAGATACACAAATCACCTCACATAAATTGGTATAATAAAACTTAGCTTACATCGGAATAGGGAGAATGGAAGTATTGAAAGAGGAGGGATTTAAATGAATTTAGGGCAGGAGCATGTCGGATGTTTGAAGGGAGAGTATTCCATAATACAGTGGAACGGTCTAAAAGGAGCAATCATATTTTTTGGTTCTGTGGAAAGGAGTTTGGAGGTCGGACAGACGGGATCTTGTTTCCTGGTGATGGGTTGAGGATTTAAATACTAGAAGGCTGTAGACATAAAATGGGTGGCGGGAGTTAATGATTTGATAAAGGAATGATCCAAGGAAATATTGTCTTCGAAAGGTTGAGGATAACCACTTTAACTCGTCGTATAGATGGGATACATGCGACCGTTTCGAAGTACCGAACACAAATCTTAAAAAGCAATTCATAATAAGATTGTAGCATCAAAAAAGTATGAAGAGCAAGTTCCAAAAAACTTAATATGAGCTTACAGGTATGTGCCCAAGAGGTAGGTCGAGGCTTTGATGGGATGATTTATTTGTTTGATCTCGGGGCTTGTTTAGTAATCATTGGCTGTAATTGTGTTGTCAAATATTGGTAGTAGCGGCACCGAACCATCGGTTTCGCCAAATCTATTGTTATTATTTTATTTTATATCATTTCTAAAATTATTTGTGCTAGTAACCGTATCTTAAAGAATATAATATAAAAGAAAAATGCGACGAAGTTTCTAATTTTGTAAAACTTTTGGTCTTTCTATGTTTCGTTACAGGGTTCCTTCTAAAACAATGTTCCCAACTAGTGGTTGGTCAGGGGGTCCGCGAGATTCTATTAAGGAATAATTTTAAAGTATCATAACGTAAGATATTTGTGAAAACTTGGTTATTAATAAAAATCACACGATCAACACAGACATATTTAACGTTCTAAATGATGAAATTTCTTGTTTTTCTTGTACTGTTTACCATTGCAATATTTAAATTAGTTATTTTCAAACATTTTGAAAATAATGAGCTTAAAGAAAAGAAAATGTATGATGTATTGCTGTTGAACAATATTTGATTTTTTTATGAGCATTTGAATAAAAATCTTTTTGTATGAGTTTAAGAATTTAGGTTATTTTTATTTATTAGATGTCATTTTATGCTACTGTAGGTATCAGACGATACTTAAGTGAAAGCCAAAAATTTTGCCTATCTAGGTTTCACAAGGATGGGTATCTTTAACGAGTACCTGACATGTTCAGCACAACCATTTACGTCCCCTTTGAAGGACGCCATAAACAATGATTTACTCATTATTATACTACATACTCATTACTCGAGCCATCTGCAGGGTTTAAATACGTAACCTTGTGTAAAGAAGGCTGTTATTCTAGTCACTACACCACAGGTGTCCCAGGGTCCGGGTGTAGTAATATAGCAATGCATCGCCTAAACCTTCTCTCCTATCTACCTACTTAAAAATATTCAACTGCTTGCCTTGCGAAGTAAGAAATACTAATTAATTAATAAATAAATAAATTAATTAAGAGGTTCAATAAATAATTCAATTATCGATAAACTAAACATTAATCATTAAACGCAGTTAAGAATCAGAGATATATCTTCTTATATAAGTTTTAGACTTTAAGTTATTTTTATTTGTTTAACGTCATTTTAAGCTGCTTTGATTTGATATGACGATACTAAAGCGAAAGTCATAAATTTTTCCTATTCAGAGTTAATTAGGATGTGTAACTTTGAGAACCTGATAGGCTCAGCACAACCATTTTACGTTCCCTCTGAAGGACGCTAAAACGAAAGGTTTTTCTATCCCTTCAGAAAAAAAAAAATCTAGGACCATCTGCCAAGTACAACATTACATTTTAGTTAACTCCTAGAGCATGGTTCTTTTTTCTTCATTTCCATTTCCCCAAATAGGCTATTTTTAGAATATAGAGTTTCGGTAGAGAAATTTGTACGTGATACGGAGTACTCTAAATGTATACCTAATATAAGGATTAAGGAGGTCCTTGCAATTGAAATGATTGTATGAAGGGGTCCGCGAAAAAGTTTTCTTAAGAACCACTGCTCTAGAAGGATACGTTATTCAGAGTTATAATATAGTCATATATAGAGAACGCTCAACTTTGGAACAAAACTATTTTCAAACAAAACAAGTTGTTACTCATCATGCAACTGAAGAAAGAAAGTGTAAACCAATCCTTACTCTTAAAACAAGCATATGCATTTTTAATGTTAGGAAGGTTTGAGATGGTTCCGTACGTTGCTCGGGAAACTTTTGATTAAGAAAAGTTTTGTAAGTGACTCTCGGCAAACACTTGGTCCTACCTTACTTACTTTTTAAGTTTACATAAATAATGACACAATGAATAATGTATAACTTGAATCTTATATCTCTTTATTTTATCTACATCCCACAGCATCCTAAAAAAAAAAAAAAAAAAAAAAGATTCTTAATAATAATTTTCAAGGAAATAAAAAATACATCTTTTTAGCCGGAAACAATTTTTCTACCGTTTAGCTGTGTTTAACATTATATTTTATTCAAATGAAATATAAGTAAATTAAAGGGATGTATTGTGATAATGAAAATTTTTCAGTTAGATATCCTGAATTTGTTGTAGACTAGATACTAAATAGATGACCTTTTTTTACGATAATTCTAAAACCCAAGTCCACTGGGTTAATATATATATATATAATATATATATATATATAATATATATATATATATATATATACCCTTTATATCAGAATATTTTGTTTTGAGAAACTCAAAACTCAATCACTTTCTCGGCGGAAAAAGGAATTACTTATGTTTTATTTATTTTTATTTCTAAAAGTATTAGTCAATGGAGGTATTTCATGTGCACAAATTAGCGTCTCTAACTTAAGATAAGCCTTTATTTACTTACAATTTTGTTGATACACAAAGTTTATATATGTTTATTTTTAGTTTTAAACTCTTTTAATAGTTAATATAATCTTAAAGAAGGAAAACAATTTTAAGCAAATATTTTATAATACTTTCAAATAAAATTACTAAAAGCTTTTAAAATAGAATTACAAAAAACTTGTTTAAATAAAAATTGTATGTTAAAAAATGAGTTTCTACTCGTGTGTAGGCTTCTCCTGAAGGAGGATTAGTCTTGATCGGTGACCAGCAGTACCTTCTGGATATGAGTTCCCTGCTTGTTTTTCAATTTCTTAGTATTTTAATTCTCAGCATTTTCGCTCTTCTGTTTTTCTGTGCCAAGATATTCCTTCTTGTTTTTTAATTGTGTCTGACCATCTCTTGAGTTGCCCTCCTTGCTCACGTTTCTTTCCAAGAGGTGTCCATTCAGTAACTGTCTTGCTCCACCTTGGGTCTGTTATTCGCTTTAAATGCCCAGCCCATTCCCGTTGTAGCTTTTTTATACAACCCACAGCGTCCCTCACCAAATTGGCCTCTCTCAGAGTATTATTTTTTACCCTATGCTTTAAATTAACATTTGTCATGCTCCTCTCCATTTTTCTTGGACGAACGTTAATTCTTCTTTCCTGTTAGGTTAATTAGAGCCTATATTTTATGGTGTACATTATATAAAATGCACACTTACAAGCCTTAGTCGTTCAGGCACTCGGTCCAAAATCACCATATCCTCCTGATTCTATTTAAATATTTAAGAATAAGGAAAATTTATAATAACATTAAAGCCGATTTTATGTATTATGTGGGTATTTCTGAATACGGGTCATTACCCCAAGACTTCGATTGCAAAAATGCAAAATATTATTAAATATAATTTACATTTTATATCTTATTAAATTAGTCATTCTTATTCAATTTTAGCGTTGTATGGCATTAATGTTAATAATTAAAAGATACTAAGTGTTAATTAAAGATTTACGAATATTCTTAAACCAAACTTTTTTGAGAGAATATTAGATATCCTTAAACAAATCTTCAATATAATTTCAGAGTGTGAGTAAATTTATACTAAAATCCAGTTGATTTTATTTAACTTACCTCTATATGAAATATATAGTAAGGAAAAGTATTGCGATCGTGAAAATTTTCGAATTCCAGTTTTCAACGGAAATACACGTTTGAGTCCAAATTACCAAGCCCGCAAAAAGTTGTGTGTGTGTGTGGTCACTCCCGCGCGTAAACGTAAAGTCCTTTGAAACTGAAATTTCATATTTATGACATCTATACGCCCGAGACGTTACAAAATCTTTTTATCAAAATCAGCTAACAAGAAGAGCCACTTTATGCCAAGCATTTCGCACCTTTTTACGATTTTCTCAAAAACGGCTCAAACGATTTTAATTAAACTCGTTATGTCGGTGTGAAATTTAATGGGCTTTAACAACATGAAGGTTTTATTTTGATTTAAATAGTTTGACAGGGCTTAAATGGCGATATTTTAATTATGTAGAATCTATAAAAATAACCATATTATCTTGTTACCACTGATAAAAAACAAGTAAATATGTAAGTTAGACGAATTCGATATTCAAAGATAGGAAAAAATATTCTTTTAATGCAATTTTTCGTTTTTTGAACATTGGAACACTAATATACTTGTATAATATACCGTTGTAAAGCTAAAGATTTTAGAAAAAATATTATCTGCTACACAAGTTTGTAAAAGTTGAAAAAGACATGAAAAGCCGATAAAACTAGCTGATTGTTTTAGATAATAATATAATTGATTTTTTAATAAAGCACATGTTTCTGTAGAAATTCAATTTAATTAATGTTTTAATGGTTTCACTCATGTTTATCTCTAACTGTATTTGAAAATTCTTTAATCAATTTTAAAAACGGAGGAAAGTGAAAGTCGTGTTTTTCCCACACCAATTTTTTTATTATTTAATTCGTTACAAATTATCGGCATTTTATTTATTGACGATACGGTATCTTTATTAGTTATAACTCACAAATAAGAGGATACAGTTCTAATTATTTATATTGGGAATCAATTTAATATAGCTCTATTGTCAATTGTTATTCTAATAAAAAAAAAGGCTGGAAGTTTTATCGACACAGCTAATAAACGATCAGTTTTTTAACGTAAAGAAACACTCTATTATTGACTTCATAAATCTATATAATGAACCTTATATATAGATCTTGATACGAGGTATCTAGATTAGATTTTGGTTTGGTTTTTAATGACCAAGATTTTTTTTCCGAGACATGATTAGGCCAATGAAGACATGGCTTAAATTTATTACCGGGAGTGAATTCAGTAGGCACAGAGCCAGGGACCCCTCATACCTTCTCCTGCCAACGGGGGTAAATTCTCCCCCTGTCCCCCATAAATTATTAATTATATTTAATGATAAACCTCCCAAATCCACCCTCTAAATATTAAACAATTTAATGTAAAGCCCCGGAAAATGTAATGACCAAACATGAATCAAATAACCGGAATTCATGACAGATGAAAAATACGTTTGTAATTTATTTCAATGTTTTATCCGTAGCCTCATATTAGTATTTTCGTATTTTTTTTTACAAATAAAATCTATTAATAAATTCACTGTTAATAGTAGATAATAAATGGAGGAAATCTATTTATACATATGAGTGTGAGTGCATGTATGTATGTACATTTATATAAGAATAATTAGTCATATAGACATTTTTCTAAAAAAATCTACTAATCTTATATATTTGTATAAGTTAAAATTAGCTAATTCATTTCTAAGCATTCCATTGAAATAATATTTACTATGAAACACAAAACCATTAAAATGGCTGATAAATCATAAACAGGACGGCCAAGACATTTTTTTTTGTATCGAATAACAGTGTGTTTGGAACCACTGGGCGTTGGTAAGCCTAAGATATTGAAAATAATGTTATCAAACGTGCAAAGTTATAAAATAATGTGCATAGTGATGGAAATCAGATATAATAAAGTGTATTTAATAGATCATAATTTGTATTGTAATATTATTTAATCTAAAATAGATTATTCCATAGAAACACCATACTTAATTCAATTTTCAGTTTTACTTTTACGTACCTACGTATGAAGTAAATGGTTGGGGAAAGTATTGCGATCGTAAAAATTATCGAATTCCAGTTTTCAACGGAAATACACGTTTTAGAGTCCCATGAGTCCAAATAACCAAGTTTTACAGAAAGGTTTGTATGTGTGTGTGATAATGCTAGAGCGAAAAAGAACAGTCATTCGAAACTGAAATTCCATATTTGATACAACTAAACGCCCGAAATGTTATAGTAACTCTGTTTACCAAAATCAGCTGAGCGGAAGATCTACTTTTTACAATGTAATTTGCACTTTTTAAGATTTTCTCAACACAAAAAAAAAAAAAAAACGCCTACAATTTTTATTAAACTTGTGATTTTTATTATATGTCGATCTACAATTCAATTGACTTCAATACAATGTAAGTTTCATTCTGATTGAAATAGTCTGACTGGGCGAATATGTTAAATATTCGTATCTGCTTCTTCTAAAGTACCTTGATTTTGTAGATTTATAAAAAGTTAACCAGATAAAACTAATTGTTGTAGATAATAATATAATATAAAATTTAATAAAACACACGTTTCAATCGAAACTCATTGTAATTACCTTTTTTTCATCTCTAAATATATTTAAAAGTTCTTTTTTTTTCCAACATATTTATTGATATTTACAACTGTATTAGATACATAAAGTAAATGTGATGGAAATAGTAAACTAACATGAAATACGTGTAGAGACGCTACCCATTGGCAGATAAAAATATTCGTAACTAGGAGGTTTCGGGGCCAACTCTTGATAGCTTTTTCCGGCTAATTTAGTAACATATGGAGCATTAAGGTCTTTCTGGATGAGCTTATTTATGGAAAAAGTAAGGAGCGTTAAGGATTTTGGATGGTTGGGATTGGATACGAGAAGAATTCGATGGTTTAGTAGTGCCCCATAGTTCTATTCCGTAAGTCCATATCGGTCTTATGATGGTCATTTAAATAAGTCTTTTGTAATTAAGTGGAATATTGAAGCATTTGTCCTGTAAGTGTTGAAGTATTCTAAAACGTCGGACAGTTTCTTTTCGTTTCGGTCTTGTATGGGGATTCCAAGTAAGACGTTTGTCCAGGTGGACGTAGGTCCTAGGTATCTAATCTGTTCAACAGGGGCTAGTGGAGTGTCATTAAAGGATACTGTAGGGCAAAAAGACATTGGTTTACGACGAAGGGTAAAGGATATTTGGTGGGATTTGTTAAAATTAATGTTAATCCTCCAATTTTTTAAACATAATTCTAGGTCTCAGTGGGAGGAAGTAACTAGATCATTATCTACTGATAGCACACAAGTGTCATCTGCATTAAAAGTTGCCACACGCGCCAGATTTTTATAAAAGAGGTTACAAGAAACGGAAATGATATAAAAAAAACAAAAACATTTTATATGATTACTTTAGTCATTTTTTTTCGTATTGTTTTTTTATTTAAAAAATAACATATTTATGCACTTTTATCGCTTATTATACATCATATACACCAATAAAGCTTATTATGAATAACTCTAGAGAAAAAAAAAATGACATTTTTCAGCTAAAGGAGATGGAAATAATATGGGGAAAGATATATATTATTAATTAGACGAAGGTCTGTGATGACATTGGATTGGATAGGAAATTATCCATCTTCTCTATTATTAATTATTTCATTATGGAAAGCTCGACAAACAAGAGAGAATGCATGCTCGAGGCAACACTCTACTAAGTCTCCTCCTCAAACTTGCCACTTAGCAATGGAATTGTATAAACCCATTTTAGAACTTGGCTATGGAGTTCCTGTTTGTCATCAACCATATTATCTTCAAATTATAAAATAGGAATTGGGTTAGACAGTTAATTCAAGAGAAAATCTTAATATAGTTTGGAGAATGTAGTTTCATTTGGCCTAGAAATTAAGGCACTAAAATAGTCATGAATGAGTTATGATTTATTTCAAATTTTTTTTTTTTTTTTTTTTTTTTAAAACAATATTTATTGATATTTACAACTGTATTAAATAAAAATACATCTAGTAAATGTGATGGTAATATACAAAACTGTCATGAAAAACATGTAGAGACACTACCCAGTGGCAGCACTCTAAAAATATTTTAAACTAGAAGGTCCCGGGGCCATTTCCTTTTCAGGCGCCTCGGAGGATTATCCGGAATTGAAGAGGAAGAAAGGATTGAAACTAGTGGGTTAGAGTGAGAATGGAGTTTGTCATGAAAGGATTGATACCTGGTCCGGGCCAAATCAGTAACATAGGGAACATTAAGGTCTTTATGGATAAGTTTATTCGTGACATAGTAAGGAGCATTGAGGATTTTACGAAGGATTTTGGATTGTAAGGATTGGATGCGGGAAGAATTTGATGGTTTAGTAGAGCCCCAAAGCTCTACTCCGTAAGTCCAGATTGGTCTTATAATAGTCATGTAGATGAGCCTTTTGTAGTTAAGAGGAAGGTTTGATCGTTTGTCTAGTAAGTGTTGAAGTAGCCTAAAGCGGCGTTATTTCAAATAAAATGAAAAAATATAATACACACAACTATCCTTTACCATTTTTCTTGAAATTCATTTAAAAAGTTTTTGTAAACTTTTTCTCTCCCTTTTAATTTATTATAAACTTCTTTCATATCTCTCATATTTTTATTAGAGCTAACTTTATTTTAATATTTAATTTTAACTTTTTATTACTGAGAGATAGTAAATTAGTTCAAATTAAAAACAAAATATTAAGTTAGTTCAGTATCTAGCGTTCAAATTCAGCTATTACATTAATGTTCTGCTCCATAGAGCTACTTAAGGTTTTAATGAAAATAAAAAATAAAAGAAAAACAACAAACAAATTTCGGTTCCATAAACTTCTAATAAACGTTGAAAAAGTAGGGGAAACATTATATTGAATTCCACGAAGTGCTATGGTTAACTGTGTGTATATATGGAAGAAGTTGGTTCAGGGTGTAATCAAGAGAACACACAATTAAGTATAAACTTAATTTACTGGTGCTTACGTTTCGGCCTAAATTATAGGCCTTCTTCAGGGCTATAAGAAGAAAAAAAACAAAGATAACAGCCAGTAGTGGAATACACTATATAAAGATGATAAGGAAAATAAATTATACTGATAATTACAAACAAAGTGAAATAGTAGTTATGACATTTGATAAATATAATAATAATTAAAAACAAAAAAGGGGAAAATAAATTTTAATAAAAGGTAATTATACACCTAGAAAATTAAAATTTAAAATTACCAATTTAAAAAAAAAATTACAGAATAAAAAATGTGAAACATTATGAATTTAAACAAATACTTTTAACAGTAACAGTAAGAGAAAAAGAGTTATAAATTTTTTTGTTACTGTTAAAAGTATTTTTAAACTTTATAATGTTTCACCTTTTTCATACCGTAATTTTTTTTTATATTAGTACTTTTAAATTTTAACTTTCTATTATCTAATTATTTACCTTTTATTAAAATTTCTTTACCCCCTTTTGTTTTTAATTATTATTATATTTATCAAATGTCATAACTACTATTTCACTTTGTTTGTAATTATCAGTATAATTTATTTTCCTTATCATCTTTATATATCGTATTCCACTACTGGATGTTATCTTTGTTTTTTCTTATAGCCCTGAAGAAGGCCTATAATTAAGGAAGAAACGTCCGCACTAGTATATTAAGTTTATTCTTAATTGTGTGTTCTCTTGACTGCACCCTGAACCAACTTCTTTTATAAGTTGAGTTTCTTTTAAAGCACTGACTAATATTACTATAGAAATTATTATATACAATAATTGCTTAAGTTTATCCGTTTTCCGTCAGTCTCAATTACCTTCTACAGATTAGTAAATCAGATAAAATATGATCTATAATCTTTAGCTTTTGAGTTTTTGTGTTTATTACGTCGACATATTTTTTTTTTTTTTATGATTTCATAACTTTGATTATTTGCTTGGTTTCTCATTCCAGTCTTTTCGTTTATATAATTTTTTTCGCCATATTTATTTCTGTATTGTGATTATTGTTTCCAACTTCGATATATTTTTTAATTATAATTATATTTCAAGTTCTTATAACTCACTACTTTGTAACGACTAAATTCATCCACAATGACATTAATGTTTCATATGTTGCTGATTTGGCCCGTACAAGGCACTTCTTATTTCATGAACAACTCCATTCACACTCTAACCTATTAGTTTTAATCCTTTTTTCTTCTTCAATAACTGATTATCCTCCGAGGCGTCTGAAAAGAAAATGGCCCAGAAACCTTTTAGTTTAGGATATTTTTAGAGTGCTGCCAATGGATAGCTTCTACACAAGTTTGGTTCATGTATATTTTCTTTTAGTCTTGTTCCTATTTGCGTCATTTAATACAGTTGTTTTAATTGTATGGGTTTTATCTTGTTATTCTAAGCCCTAATGAAGGCCCACAATGTAGGCTGAAACGTCGGCACACAAAATAATTTAACCTAAACGAATGTGTTTTCTTGATGACCTCATCTTCAAACAACATCTCCATTATATTGGGTTGACGAAGCACATACAATTTATTTTAATATACAATATATTTATGATCATTTAATATGACTATTTCCTATCTTTCCATAGACCGCATAATGCCATGTTCATAGAAAGTCAGCAGTTAATTGTTTAAAACTGGTTCAAATTGTTTTTGATTTCCTCTTCCTTTTGGAATTTCTTTCCATTAATAGAGCGCACTGATTGGGTCGGATTTTTATCAACAATGACTTTAAAATTGTTCGTTTCACGTCAGAGACCAGACCGTTGGGCATCATTGATGTCAATATTTCCTAAATGAAATTTGGCAAACCAATTTCGACAGGTCCGTTCGGTTAAGTATTGTACCGATAAAAACTGATTTTTTCTATGACCTTCTGCTGTAAGTTCACCTCTTTTAACGTAATTCGACAAAATATTCCGGTAATGATTGATAATTTCGTCCATGTTCACAGTCCAACAGTTTTAAAAAGAGTTAAAACATATAATTGTTGACATATTACAAACAGGATAAACAATCCTCTTTTTGAGGATCTCATTTTTTCTTCTTTCTTCAATTGCGATTGAAGAAAGAAGAAAATAAACTTTATTTACAAATTGACAAAATATTTACAAATGATTTCGGATAAGACATCAGGAAATTGTTTTGTTCATTTGGTAATTATAATCTATTCGCCGAAATGACTAAATATGTGGTCAAATTAAATTGAGATCATATATTGTTGCAGGAAAAATTATACAAAAAACCTACAAATAAAACGGATAAAATAATTGAAAATATAAAATTTAGAAATTAAAACAAACTAGCTTAAGTTAACAACATATGTTAAGTTCTTTTATGAGTGTAGCGTTTCAAAGAAGTTTTATTATAATTACCAAATAATTAGTTGTTGCTTTTTTGCCTTCTAAAAACAGTTTATTTCAATAAACTTTAAGCGAGTCAACGTTTCAGGGGCCTTCCCCATCATCAGGGCTCACTAAAATAAACCAATAATTAATAACTAACATCAAAATATAATTATTTTATATAATAATTAAAGACATTATCAAACATACACATAACAATTATACATAACCTGAGTTGTTTAAAAAAAATAGTTTTAATGGAAAAACAATAGAATATATATATATATAAACAAAAATAGAAAAAATACCATAAATTATAAAACAGATTCAAAGCACCTTAGTTCTCACTATGTAGATGCAATAGAGAAGTTAAAATTGTAAAACTTGCATTGTTGACCTATTTTTAATAATAATTCAGTTTGTACTTTGTACATTTAATAGGATGACCCTAATCCACAAGGGGCCAAAGAATATGTGAGTTTAGAGGGTTGTTGTTCCTTGGTGGTAATTGAAAAAAAAAACAATTATAACATAAATTATTGTTAACATTTTTGGTATTTTCATTTTTAAACAACTCAGGTAAATATAATTTTTATGTAACATTGTTATGAGAATGCTTAATGTCTTTAATTAGTATATAAAATAGTTATCTTTTGATGTTAGTTATTAATTATTGATGTATTTTAGTTAGTCCTGATGATGGGGAAGGCCCCCGAAAAGTTGACCCGTTCAAAGTTTATTGAAATAAACTGTTTTTGGAAAACAAAGAAATCAACTAATTATTTGATATCATATTGCAATCTTCCGTTTAACCTGTTCTTATTATAATTACTGATTTCCTTTATTAATGGATTTTTGGAGACTTGTGTTTTACTGATGTAAGAATCTGTTTAAGTGTGGAAAAAATGTTGGAAGCTGCAAGTCCTGGAGCATAGATGATATTTTAGTGTAGTGGGGTAATTGTTAATTATCCACATTAATAGATTTTAAATTCTTTCAAGTTTTTTGTAATCAGTCAAGTAAGTTGAGCATTAGGGATTAATTCGTCGTATAAGAAGTGTACCATATTGACATAAAAAATAATAACAATAACCAACGGAAAAAAAGGACTCATTTGCTAACTAAGTATAGATGACTAATTTACAATAAAAAAGGACCGACAAGAACGATCTTTTCAGACATTTTCGAAGGTCGACCAGATTTTCAAGGATTCCAGGAACCAAGAAATCAGAGAGAAGACTGAAAGTAAAAAAGAAACATCTTGGAAGTGAAGGAATAAAGGAGATTGAGGGGGTAAGGCCACATGAAACGAATGGATTGAGGTCGGATACCGAAATTGATAAAGAAATGGAAGGCTGAAGGCAAAAGGAAGGGAGGAAGAATACAAAGGAAAAATAAAGTAGAGGAAGGGATGATCGGACATGGATTGACGGAAGAGGGTGAGAGTGATAGGAAGCAATGGAGGGTGAACCTACTGGCGGAATCCCGCTCAGGGAAACTTCATAGTCAAGAAATCTTAAATAAAAAATATTTTATAAATCTTACATGTATATACTTACATTTATATTTTACAAACGACTCGCTCTTGCTTCGTACGGGGAAAATTAAGTATGGTACCATTTACATCACGTTTAAATAGTTCATTTTTAAAGTTAATTATTTTAGGATTATGAGTTCATCGTAACGAAAAGTGCAGTTAGCAAAAAAATATTACGTTTATTTTTTAACGGCTATTCATTATTATATCTAATCATCGGCAGAAATAAGAAACATAAATTGTCCAAAAATCGTAATCGGTTCATTTTATATTTGTTAGGGTTAAATAGTTCCCATTTAATTAGATTTTTTGTCTACTATTTTATATTTTAAATGAACTACTCAAAATACATTTTGTAAGATGAATTTAGTTTCCATGGGAGTAATATTTAGTTTACAGTGGTACATTTGTTTTCATAAAATGATCTAAAAGTAGAACGAGTAATACATGTGTTCGTTTATGGATTGAAATTTTCAGGGGTTACCTGTAGCATGGTGGTTAGCATAACAGCCTCCTATGCTCAAGTTTCCGGCATCAAACCCTCAGGTGACCCTAGAATTTTTTAATAAAAGTAAAAAATCCTTAGTCATGCCGTCCTTCGGAGGGGACGTTAAAAGGTAGTCCCGAGCCTTTGCGATATCAGGTACTCGTTAAAGACCTCTATCCTAATTAAACCTGGACAGGCAAAATTTAGGACTCCCACTGTTTAGCCACATTAGCATTAAGGGACGTTAAATAAATAAACGAACAAACAAACAAATTTTCATTTATTTTAACAAATTTATTCCGATTTATTTTTGTAATATATTTATTTTTTCCATTTTAATTGTAATCTATTTAATTGTAATTATAATTTTAATTGTAATCTATTTTTTCGATAAATATAAGGCCGCTTTACAAAATAATTCTTGGATATATTTTTTTAAAAACAATTTATTTAATCCAGTCGTCGCATTCTATTTATCTATTCAATCTATTTATTTATTCCATTTATTTTAAATATTTATTCCAAAATATTAATTACTGTATGGAAGAACATAACCTGTACCATGATGTACGGTGGCAATATTGAATCACCTAAATTAAATATGGTCATCAGTTCGCGCGCTTGTAACAAAATTCTATAAACTTGTACGACATATTTTGATTGAATATTAACTTTTCTAACATCTTTCCCTTTCCAACGGTGTATTATATGTCTATGTTACTACTCATAATTCAGGCATAATTTTTTATAAATAGATTACAAAAAACATAATTTTGTCTTCCAAGAGAACCAGACTTATTTGTAATACATTTTTTACTCCATAACCTTCAGGAAAAAAAGGGTTTGCGGAAACCGAAAACAGCAATATCATTTTGTATACATAGAGATTGCACTAAAAAGAAAAATATTCAAAAAGCATATTTAAATAAATTCAATCCCAAAATAAAAAATCTCCCAATATATATATATATATATATATATATATATATTATATATATATATATATATATATATATATATTTGTTTTTATGATTAAATATAAAAGTTTATAATTTCCAAAAATAAACCATTAAAATAGACAAATAAAACATAATTTAACCTCTCCCTAATCAAAATTTAAAAGTTCATGTTTTAAGAAATCCAAATAAAAAACAAAGCTACCTGCTTTCATCATTATTTGGAGCGGTGTGGTCTAGTGGATTGAACAATAATCTACCATTCTCCAGGTCCTGGGTTCGAACCCCGGCTGTGGCAGAATATTATTTATTCTAGGGCAGAGGTGGTACCCCAAAAATGAGAGGAAAAATCTGGCGGCTGACCGTGATCAAGCTTCAATCAGCTCATTGCACGACCGTTGGTATGGAAACAGTACGGATCTCATATGTACTGAGTCCAAGACCCTTCATAAGTTGTAGTAGTACAAGTGTTTTTTTTTAATCATTATTTGATAAATAACTATTTGAATTTCCTACAAAGAAAAATATATAATTAAAATCAGTCAAGTATTAACTGATAAATTACGTTTTCGTTTAGTATTTTGTAAAATATTTTTATTGAAATGCATAAATATTACAAAAATTCATTTATAATAAGTCAAAAGTAATTTTTAAAGAAATATACTTTTTTTTTTCTTTTTAAATAGCTTCCTTATCGTTGGCCGCCGTAATGTGAAATTATGGCCATAATATTTATATTATTAATAAAAGCTCTGAATAGATAAGAAATGCAATTAAGCATAAAATCCCAGAGGTGGGATATATTGATCCAAGGGGAGTGGGTACATTATGGGACTCCCAACAACAAAAGCCCACTCCTCATTAACTTTTTTCCCTAGCACTAATGATAATATCAGCCACGGCTTTTTAATGTTTAGTTTCCCTTGTACTCTCTATTATTCAGCACTAACCAAGGAGCATTGTTCCGAATGTTGATAAAAAAAAAATAAACAAAGTTCATCAAAAAGCCTTACTTGTTATATGTTTTTTTTATTCAATAGAGTATTCAGAATTATTATACAAAGCCAATAATGAAATGGAATCCAAAACCAAAATGTACTGCGAAAACAAAACTAACAAGGAGAGGATACCAAATGCGTCCCACCGATTTTACAAAAAACTAAAGATTTTCGAATAAGTCACTGGGCTGTAGTCAATAACTTAAAACTAAATGCTAAAAAAAAAAAGCAATTTTTGTGAGTTTTTGTTCAATATTTTAATTTTTTTTTCCTGAAAACTGTTCCACATATCCTAACCCTCTTCCTAAATAATAATTCTATAAAGTTCCATCCGGCTGTCAGGAATCTCAGAGTAACCTTCGACCAAACTCTATCCTTCAAAAATCATATTTCCGAAATCTCTCGTTGTATCTTTTCAACCTTAAAGTGACTGCATTCCCTCCGTCACCTATTCCCGTATGAAACCCGAAAACTCCTCGTTACCTCTCTAATATTATTACCCTACTTCGACTATTGCTGTACGGTATACGATGGTGTTTCTGGGGATCTCGAGGTAAAAATAAAACGCTTAATTAATTGCTTTGTTTGATTCATCTTCGGAGTCCCTAGGTACACCTCCGTATTCCAACTTTTTGGCGATTTGAAGTGACTTTATACTTCAATCGTCGGAAGTATTTCCTCGCATTATTCCTTTCCCAAGTTATCCAATCCCATCGCCCATCATACATTCTTGACCTCCTACAATTCAAATCCTCTGTCCATTACCGTTGTACACGATCCAGGCCTGAAGATTTATATAGATCGGACCACCGAACAACAAATTACGAGAGATCTCTCATTCGATCCTCAATCCTATGAAATTCTATCCCTTCTTCCATCCGTCTCTCCAACTCTCTTTCTACCTTCAAATCTGGCATATTTAATCACTTATTGAATATCCAGGCTCAATAGAATTGTAAATTTTTTTTTTTGTTTTCTTCTCATTTAAATATGTCTATTTTATATTAGTAATTATTTACTTGTTTATATGTATTTATTTTACTCTAAGACTCCAAATCACATTATGTACATTCTGTATATCTTATTCTAAAGGGACGTGTCCCAGGATAATAAAGAATTTATTTATTTAATATTTAAACCACAAGACTCCGCAAAATATTAGGGTCAAGCGCTTTCCAGGAGTCACTTAAAAAAAAAAAAAAAAAAAAAAAAAAAACGGGAGGTTTTTGCACGATTTTTTTAAAATTTAATATCTCTGGTTCTAGTGATGTTAGAAAAATAACTGAGATTTCTAAATTACACTATATTAAAGCGATAAAAAAATCAGCCATTAAAATTAATAAGTTTAATGCTTGGTAATAACCCTAAAATATAAAAAATCTAATCAGTGTTCAGATTGAGATGCATTTTCAGGAATGAGGAACACAGTTTTTAAGAAACCTTACTAAAAGTACTGTTTTGACGAAATTATTCATATATTTTTAGGGTTATTACAAGGCATAAAACCTAAATATTTTAATGGTTTATTCTTTTAATTAGTTTGCTTAGAAATAAGGTGATTTTGATACCAAACTTATTTTTCTACTTTTACTAAAACCAGAGATATGAAATAAAATGTGTTTTTTGGACGCAAACTTTCCGATTTTCTCACGTAACTCCTTGGGAGAGTCGGCCCCTAATTTTTTACTGAGTCTAATGGTTTGATGTCTAACTTAGGAAAAAATCATCAAAATCGGTTAGACACATTTGACACATCATTACATAACATCATGAGTACTATATATTTCATATTTAGGTAAGTGAGGGTAATAAATGTATACATATATATGAGATGACATTGTGTTAAAGATTATCTCATGTTTCTGTCTGATAGCGAGCAGAAAAAAAAATACAGGGATTCGTTTGTAACAAAAGAGGATCGGGAAACATTTTTAACTGAATAGAGCGCCTCTATCACCGGAAAATCAAGCGCTGTATAAGAACTTCCCTTTTCTTTTCACAAAAAGAGCAAGGTTTTATAACTTCCTTCAGTGAAAGCTTTTCGATTCAGTAAAACTGTAAAGAATATTTTTAAATACTTTTACATTTTTGTTTTACAATTAATATTGAATGCTAAAAGTTCAATATAACAGCTTGAACAATAATATTGTTGATTTTATCCTTCATTTGAAAAAACATTTTAAATGAGAAGATGGACCGAAATCTCCATGGAACACTTCTACTAATTATACGATTTCTATATAGTATATTTTTAAATATTTATAATTTTATTTATTTATTATATTCAATAATATACAAATATTAAAACTTCAATGTCAACATCCGGATCTTCATTCGATATTACGTCTTTCTTATCATTCAGAATTATACTGTTGAAAAGCCTGAAAATGATACACATTACTGTATATATTAATTTTCTGTATATTTTATTTTATATAATATTAATATTTTATATAAATTTTCTGTTTATTATATATTACAATTCCAATATCAAATATGCATAAATCCGGGCCCTGCATTACCCGACTACAATCAGAATGAGGTGTAGTTTATGTTTAGTAAATCTCTGTCTGACCGATTTAGGGCTTAACGTTTTAGGATCTTTAGTTTATCGTAACAAAAGTGCAATTAGCAAGGAAATATGTGCATTTGATAACGTCTATTCTTTATTAAATTTAATCGTCGGCAATTACGGAGTAGAGTTATCCAATCCTTACAATCCAAAATCCTCAATGCTCCTTATTTCGTCACAAATAAATTCATCCATAAAGACCTTAATATTCCATATGTCGCTGACTTAGCCCGAACCAGGTACCGTTCCTTCCATGACAAACTCCATTCCCACTACAGTCCATTAGTTTCAATCCTTGCTTCCTCATCGATCCCTGATAATCCTCCGAGGCGTCTGAAAAGGAGATGGCCACGAGACCTTCTAGTTTAGAATATTTTTAGAGTGCAGCCACTGGGTAGTGGCTCTACATGCATTTCATGACCATTTTCTATATAACCTTCACATTTACTTGATGTATTTTTTTTTAATACAGTTGTAGATATCAATTAATATGATTGAAAAAAAAATCGTCGGCAAAGAAGAAAAACATAAATCAAAATTAGTTCAGTTTATTTATTTATTTTTTTTTTAAAGTGAAGCACAGATAACGAAATTTTAATTTTTCTACTTAAAGAAAACTTTATAGCAATGTTTTCAAAAAGGTTTCTATCCTATTGAGTTTATAACTATTTTATATTTTGAATGAACTAATTTACTCAAATTTTTTTTGTTTCAATCAACAACAATTGTATTGAGTAAAATTACAATCTGTCCCAATTTGGACATCAAAAGTAGTGGTGAAAGATATAATACATAATACATTCATACAATATTTACACGGCATAAAATTACAATAAAATATATATAATCAAATTTGAAAATTCAATAAAGTTTCTATAGGAATCCCATTTAGTTTACTATGAAACATCCGCTTTCATGAAATACTATTAAATTTTAAGTAATTATTTTTTTTTTTTTTTTAGAAACAGTTCTTTATTGAGTAATATTAAAATCTGTCCAATTTAGGACATTTTTAATAGTGATAAAGTACAACATTAATCCCCTCCGTCGTAGTAATGGTTCCTGGGCTGCGTCTGATGAAGACAAAGCCGAGGAACTTGCCAAATACGTTTCCGAAGTCTTCACACCTCATCCAGAATCCCATCCAAACCACACTGAAGTAGTGGAAGAGTTCCTTTAGTCTCCAATCCCGCTTGCATTACCTCCTAAATCAGTTAATCCCTCTGAGGTCAAATATCTTCTCCGAAAACTTGCACTCCGTAAATCTCCTGGATACGATCTCCTCACTCCTCAGATTCTCAGACAGCTTCCATCTCTAGCCGTTATATTTCTTACATAAATTTACAACTCCATTCTACGCACTACTCATTTTCCTCTCTTATGGAACTAATTAATAAGAATTTTAGTTCATAGATTTATAACAACTCACCATTTATGTTAAAAACGTAGTTACGATTCGGTACGTAATATTAGGGGTACTCACTACGTTTGCTATAGCATGCTATTTGTGCTATTGTGCTAAACCCAACAATTTTATACAGGAAATAACTGATGAAACTCGACGGGTTTAGCAAAATAACACAAATAGCATGCTATAACAAACGTAGTGAGTACCCCTAATGTATCTAAAATATTGCTTACTGCATGGAAGAATACAACTAGCACGACCCTGCTCAACGGTGGTAACCTTTATCTATTATATGCCCCCTCTTTACCAATAATATATGTCCATAAGTTTATAGGCTCAAAAAAACTTTATATAAATGTTGCATGTGCATAATAACTTTTCTAAAATCTTGCGCTCTTTAGTGGTATATTAAACGTCTATATTACTAATTTTATTTCAGGAATAATTATTTTTTTAATTAATTACAAAAAATTTATTATTTCCGCTAAAAAAATAAATTAAAATATTTTAACTTCTAACTTTTAGAAAATAATGTACTAAATATTAGTAAAAACCGTATTAAAATCCGTCGAGTGGTTTAGAAGGAATTGGTGGAAATCATGAATCATTTTATGTATAAAGAAAGAAGAAAAGATTAAAAAAAACAACAACAACAGAATTAACAATAGTTCCTATTTTATTCTGTTTATTACCATTTTATATTAATAGATACTACTTATATTTCTTTTTTTTTTTTCTTTTTTTTTTTTTTTTATTGAGAAATATTACAGTTTGTTACATAATGAACAGTAGTAATAGAGATGTAGTACACATTCATACAATATATACAGAATAATGATAATAAAGTCAAATTACATAAAATCGGAAATAAATAAATTCGAATATATACAAGAAATTAACAATTAAAAAAAACAAAAAAAAACAACAACAAACAAATCAAAACAACAACCTGTAGTAGAGATAAATACAAGTTGGGAAATAAACAAAAATCATACAAGCAAACTTAACTATATACAATATATACAATCTGCTAAAGGGACCCTAGACTCCGCTGCTCCCTCCACAAGTGGGGAGAGAAGCCGAATCCAAGAGATCCCAGCGCCTCTCACCCGGCGCTTCACTGGTGTAAGCCAGTGGAGGCCGAGCTAGGGCGGAATAGCCACAAACATACAGTACATGAGTGGAGGATCTGACCGGTGTCAGAACTCCAGAATAAAAGTTCACAAAACGTCGCGGGGCCACTGCCGTTTCAATCTTCGAGGAGGATTGTAGGGATGGGTGGAGCTGGAGAGCGATTGAGCAAGAGGATTAGGGTGATGAAGAAGGTTCTGATGGAATTTGGAAAATTTGGATGGTACCAGGTCTAAAATAAATGGAATATTAAGGTCGTGGTGTAGGGTACAGTTGGTAACGTAATAAGGAGCATTAACTATTGTTCGAAGGACTTTGGATTGGAAGGATTGGATACGTTTGATGTTAGAATGTTTAGTTGTCCCCCATAGTTCAAGTCCGTAGGCCCATATAGGTTTCAGTACTGTCTTATATATTAGTAATTTGTTGTCGACTGTAAGATGAGATTTTCTATCCAGTAGTTTGTATAACCGGCCGAATCTGCGGTTGAGTTCTATCCTTTTAAGTCTTGTATGTGGGTTCCACGTCAGTCTTTTGTCTAGTAAAAAGCCAAGATACCGGAATGTGTCTGAGGAAGGAAGCGGTATGGAATTGAATTTAACTGTTGGACAGGATTTACGTCGAAGGGTGAAAGTAACGTGTGTGCATTTGCTTTCGTTCACCTTAATTCGCCAAGCCTTACACCAGTCTTCGACAAGACTTATATTTCAGAAAAAAAAATTGATGACTTGATTACAGAAATTCTATTCTCGGAAAAAACAAATTGCAATGTATTTTACTTTTAAATCCATTAAGAATGAAAATAAATTGTATTTAATTATAATAAAGAGCAATTTTCCATTTGTTTTGGAAAAAAAATTGCGATTTGTAATTGAATAAATATTTTATTAATAATAAAAAAATATATTGCTCAGAGGATGGGAGAAAATGTTATGGTAAAGAATTCCTGACGTTAATTTAATTTGGATTCTTACTCACATTTACTTCTTTTTTTTTAAAAAAGAAAATTAATTTAGCTGCACCGTTTTTTATATTTATTTATTTTACTTTGTTATTTCGCATTTGTAACATATTTACAAGGTTGATTATTATAAATATCAATAAATGACTATTTATAATATTTATATATAAATTAAATTAAATATATAAAAAGGTTTAAAACAAGATTACGTAAAGCTGAAATTATTTAAAAAAAATATTTTGATCATATAAATTGTTAGATACGAACAATTAATATTCCTACCTTTATAAATAATTCATCTGCAGATTTTTTATATTTCACACGACAAGAAATATATTTCATTTTCGTTAATGTCAAATTTTTTCTAAAAAATTCAGTAACGATTTAGCCAATTTAATAAATAAAATAGATTTATGAAATAATTAAAAACTTATCCTCATCTACGAAATGTTTATAAATAAGGTTCTGAAAGCATACCTCGCTAATCATGGATAATTTAATGAGAACTTCCTTTCTTTGGGGAAATATTTCGAATAGCCGATATTAAAAAAAAAAATCATTTAATAAGAATAATATTTATGATTAAATTTAAAAACGTATAGTCCTGTATTTTGTATTAAAAAAAAAATATCACAAATTTTATTTTTCCCTCACTCTGTTCATTTTTCTTGCTTTGTTTTATATTTCAATTTGGGTGCTATCACCCTGGAACATGTTACAGCGTTTGTGTTCGTGGGCGTCAAGCCTTTAAAGCCTAATTGAAAATTTAAAAAAATGTTTTTAGAGTGAGTGACATTCTCAGACTGTAAAGCTAAATCAAAGACATATCCCGAATCCAGTTTTTCAGTTTAAGCAGTTTATCCATCCAATTTATATTTTTCTGAATTAAAATATGAAAAATCAATTTGTATTAATTAACTCTACAAAGAGTCCTGAACTCAGTTCAAATTCAAAATATTGTTTGGGTCAAGCAATTCTACATTAAATTTGTTCATCTATTCTCCAACAAATACATCCGATATGTGGGAATCCACCTTGACAAACGTCTTACTTGAAACCCTCAAACAAGACTAAATCGACAAAAACTGCCCGACGCTTTCGACTTCTTCAACACTTAGTGGACAAACGAACGCTCAAACCTTTCCTTTAACTACAAAAGACCCATCTACATGACTGTCTTAAGGCAAATAACAGAGTAGAGCTTGGGGCTCTACTAACCATCAAATTCTTCTCGTATCCAATCTTTTTAATCCAAATTCCTTAGTAAATTTCTTTATGCTCCTTACTTTGTCACGAACAAACAACCTTTACTATTCGTGACTTTCTGCCCTACAGTATACTTTAATGACGCTCCGCTAGTCCCTGTTAAATAGATCCCATAAGTAAGATTCCATCCAGACAAACGTCTTACTTGGAATCCTCAAACAAAACTAAAACGACAAGAAAGTGCCTGAAGTATTCGACTAGTTTCTGCACTTTTCAATTAATTACAAAAGGCGCATTTATATAGACTTACGGAGTACAGCTATGGGGCTCTACTAAACGATCGAATTCTTCTCCTGTCCAAAATCCTTCGGGAAATTCTCAATGCTCCTTACTTTCTTATAAATAAATTCATCCATAAAGACCATAATATCCCATATGTTGGCCCGAACCAGGTACCATTCCTTTCAAGACAAATTCTATCCCTAATCTAACTTACTAGTTTCAATAGAAACTTTGGCCATTAGGTAGATGTTATATGTGTCAAGGTATGCTAACTTTTGTCTAGGTGTACGAGTAAAACGATTTTTCGTATCTATTTATAAATAAAAAAAAAAAAAAGTGCAACGTGAGCTAGAAGCTAAAAATAGTTTTTCGTTGAAGGTTTTTTTTTTTTTTTTGTTATCAAGAAGAATTAGTAGCTGCAGTGTGACGCACCTCGAATTTAATACTTTAATTAAAAATACTTTGAGAGAATGGATTTTTGACAGAAACAAGCCTAACTTCAACGTTATCGATCCATTGAGTCCAAATGACATAGTCTCGCAAAATGGTGTATTTTTACATTCAATTACGTGTTACATAAATACACAAAAACAAACAAACAACTAAAGAGGAAAACAGCAGAACTCTTTTTATTAAATGCAATTATTTACCTATAAATATAAATAGTAATAAAGGTGTATCACATACCGTTAGGAAGCTGAATATGTCAGAAAAAAAATCTGATCTTATATTGAATTTTGAGGAAGGTAATATAAAGTTACGAATTTGGCATAAAGTTTATTTTAACAATGCAGAAAATGGCGATCAGTTCTTTAAAGTACCTTAAATTTTGTAATGTTGAACAAAATTAACTTTTATGTTGTTAGCATTGATAAAAAATGGGTGAATATGAAATGTAGAATAAATTAATAAATAATTGCAGAGAAAAGCAGAAAATCTTTATTAATCTTATTTTTTTTCCGCAGAAAATATAATATACATACGGAAAGTTAAGATTTAAGAAATGTTAACTAACTCTAAGTTGTACATTGTAACGCACAGAGATGAAAAACAGATAAAATTAATTTATATCAATTACTATTATAGAAGAGTAATTTTAATTATGAATGTATTATTCGGAACAATCTCTTCTATTTTATTTACATATTTATTAATCATAACATATAAAAACTATGATTATAAAACTGTTACGTTTCGAGGTACTTCTTATACCTCATCTTCACATCTTTAAATATCATATTGATTTCCATATTATATCCTAATATAGGTCATTTAATAATGTAATATTATTCCTATTTAGTCCCTATATATGAATAATTCTGTCAGTCTGTTTAGATAATCTATTATTTCATCATCACATAATAATTCCTTCAACATTTAGCTACCAAACACTTGCAACTATCAGCAGACTAAATTTAATAAAATTAAGTGAATGTTGTTGATAATAACTTCTAATGCTATACTAACAACAAATAAATATTTTAGTCAAATAAACTATTTTCTTTTTATAATTTTAATTTTCTAAAAAACCTAAAAATGATTTCACCTAACGAGGTAAGTAAAAGTTGTGTGTAACTCGCAAAAGAATTTTTTTACAGGTAATATTTTCAGTATAACTTTCAAAAAATTCAATCTGTACTTTCAGTACTTTTTAAAAAGAACTTGTATGTTTTTTGGTTTTTTTTATTTAATAAAATTAAACAATTAGAACAGAAATAAGTGACACATCTATTTCGTAAAACATGTCCTATTGTACTTATTGTAAATCAGCGCCTTCATTATTATAAGATCTTAGACCGATGTTATTTCCCAATATGTTTCTTTTTTTAAAAGCTCTTAGGCAAAAAAATATATTGAAGCAATCCATATTACTATTTTTCTGAACCATTACCAATTTTCAGCTATATTTTATCAGAAGCTGGCCTTTTTATATTATCCTTCATCAGACTATGAGCTCCATTTTTCCCTTGAAAGAAGAGGGTTATTTTTGAAGGGACCCTTTGCCCAGGCAAAAAAGAAGGATAGAGCCAGTGCTTCGGAAACTCGGTGTGAGAAATAATGTATACACACTCAAACTAATGAAGCCAATTATTTGAACCCTTTTTTCCTTCCATAAACATGACAGACCCTATAAAAGATTCGTCCTTGTTTTCAGCATCATCATCATTTTTTTATGATTTCAACGCGCGTGAAAATTCCAATTATACTAAATATTTATATATCAGCTGTTAATTGTAGATAAATTTGAATTATTTTAAGGGTTGAACGCTCTGAGTCGTACTGAATCGAATAGTTAAGTAGTTCTGGTGATAGGTTTTCAACCCTAATATTTTAGAAATATAATAAAATTTTATTTCTATAAACTCCTTTAGTTTTTTTTATTAGATTAGTGCCATGATGTAACGTTTATCATTAGCGAAGCTTCTAACTTTCTTTAATTTTTAACTAAAATAATTGCTTAGTTTAGTATACTTAGACAATTAAATAAAAATGAAACTCACTTACCATAGTCTTTATACCTCAATTATATATCCTATCTCTCAAACCACTCCTCCCGAGTTCGCTGTGGTGTAGAATTTTCCAACCTTTATCCCTTTGAGACCGGTGTTCCTAAAGGCAGCGTCTTCGGACCTGTCCTTTACATCTTATACACCGCTGATATTTCTACTCATCTTCTATGCCTTTCTGCCAAAATTAGCTGACAACGCCGCCATCCTATTATACAGTTCCAGTCCTGAAACAGCATCCTTACACCTGCAAAGACATTTCGAATAGCTGGTGTATCAAGGTAAACGAAACCAAATGCAAAGTTGTTACCTTTACTCTTCGACGAAAATCCTGTCCGCCATACTTCTACCCTATACCAATTCTAATTTCAGAAAAAGTCCGGTATCTTGGGTTTTTACCAGACAATAGATTGACGTGGAACACACATACAAGACTTAAGAAAAAAGAACTTAACATCCGTTCGGACAGTTATACAGACTGCTTAACAGAAAATCACAGCTTACAGTTAACAACAAATTATTCATCTACAAGACAATACTTAAACCTCTCTGGACCTAAGGACTTGAACTGTGGGGGACAGCTAAACGTTCTAACATCAAACGCATCAAATCATTTCAATCCAAAGCCTTCCAAACAATAGTACATGCTCCTTATTATGTCACAAACTATACCATGATCTTAATGTTCTATTTATTTCCGACTTGATTTCATCCAAATTTTTCAAATTCCATCAGAACCTCATACATCATCCTGATCCTCTTGCACAATCCCTATCCAGCTCCAATTACCCATACAACCCTCCTTAAGGTTGATACAGCAGTGGCCCCGAGATATTTTGTAAGTATTTAAGGTAGAGTTCCGACACGGGTCAGATTTTCTTCTCATGTGCGGTGTGTTTTTGGCCATGGTGGATCTCTCCAGTGAAGCGGTTGAGTGAGAGGCGTTGGGATCCATCGGATTCTCCTTTTTCCTCTACAAGTACGGGGACAAGCCCCGTTTATTGTTCCTCGGGAGATCGTTAATATAGTATAATATTTCGTTCATTTATTTGTTAACCTTGTATTTATTTCATTTATATATTTTGTTATTGTATACATTTTTTAAAATATAATTTGACTTTACTATTGTATACTCTGTAAAGATTGTATGGATGTGATAATACTTATCTTATAATACTATTATCATTGTCCAGTGTAGACAAATTTTAATATCTGAAAAAAAAGTTTAAAGTGAAAAAATATTAAACAATAACGCAATGTTTGTTGTGACTAGTTTTAGCTGTTTTTTTTTTACTGAAAAATATATACGTATAAGGTATAATTCATCATTATTAAATAACTATAAATTTGTATACAAATACAATTTTCTAAATTTTTTCTTTAAATCTCTATAATTGATTTCTAAATATTTACTCTACGACGGACATAGCCATGGCCAATAGATTACAATTAGTCACAAATACCGTTTAGAAAATTTCAATAACAGAAAACAAAAATTAATAAAAAGCTGAATTCCAGGTTAATAAAACCAACGGGGGTAACAGGAGTGGGGGGTGAGTAGGAAGGTGGTCCGCTCCAACCCAGCGCTTGTCCCTTTTATTATATTATGTGTTCTGTGAGCGTAGTAAACTGGAAGGCCGTTACCCAAAATAGGCAGAGGTAGAATGGGCTAGTTGCGGCGGCTAAAGATCTCCAACGTCTGCCATAAAAACCATAACGAAAAAAAAAGTATATATATATATATATATATATATAATATATAATATATATATATATATATGTGTGTGTGTGTGTGTCCCTTAGATATTCAACATGTGCCAAGAATAATACAAGGTATTGCAAGTAATTAATCGATTTCGAATTTATTTAACTTCATCCTCGATTTTCCAAATAAGTAACAATTCCAATTTTTATGAAATAAATAGAAATGACAGAATAACTTGTTAGAGGAAAAAAAAATCTTTATATATACTATATGTGAAGGGGATTATGATGCATTACTATATTATGATACAAAGATTAAAGAAGGTATCTATTGACAGCACTCCTATTTAATGATACTGAAAACTACTGTCAAGCTTAAACAGAAAAAAAGTGAAAGGTTCCGGAGAGAATTAGAATTTGTCATTTTTTGAGGTAAGGTTTTGAATCCCAATCCTTTTCAACATTGACTCCAGGGTGTACTTTAATCAAAAAAAGGGTAGAAATGAAAGGTAAGGGTTCTTTAGGAAGGATAACGGTGGTGTTACCTTACGTCATTTCTGCCTTTGATATGAGATTGATTTCAGGAAATCTAAACATAAGATATTGAGAGGAGCTATTTTATCAAGCTTTTTTCTTAGCTTAGTGGATAGTAGACTTGAATCAGGTTAGTTATTCATATTTAGACTAGAACACTACTTTTTCTTCTTTTGACCGAAGGAACGCGAGAGGATTTTTTTATTTTATTTTTATACTATATGAGTCGATGGATTTCTTTAAATACAAAGTTTTGAGTAAAGGATAAGTATTTATAATAAATTTTATAACTCAAGAATCAGCAGTCTTAGTCACCAATTTTATTTCACTCGTTCCTTTTTGAGATACTTTTAAAATCGCGAAAACTAGATTTCGTAGACTCAAAAAAAAAAAAAAAAAAAAAAAAACTACTATGATCTCAAGATCGGAATTTTCATAGGAAGTAGATTAATTACTAATTTATTAAATAAAAGGTATTCAAAGCTGAGTCTCTTTTCCTTTATAATTAAACTCGCTAAATGTTTTGTTTTTCGCCCTTTTTTTTTTTTTCGTAAGTTTGCTAAATCACTTTCTTGACCTTTAATGTAATGTATAGAGAGAACAAAAGTGTAAAGTACACCCTTATCACATTGTTACTTTTTGTATATATATATATATATATATATATATATATATATATACATATTGTTTACATATTGTTTTTACTTCTCTACTGTTTTGATAGTATAAGTCTATCAATATATAATATAATACGGGTCTATATAATATATATATATATATATATATATATATATATATATATATATATATATATATATATAGTAATATTGTTCTCACATTCTTGCCCTAACAAAAAAAAAAAACAACAGAATATTTCTGTTTTCGGTTTCTCTAACAATACCATAATCTTTTGTGCATACAAGTTATTATATTCTGTTGTTGTTTTGTTTTTGTTCTACTGTCACGACATGAATATGAGAACAATAAATTGTAGGGCCGTAGAAACGTAGCCTAAAAAAAATTGTTTATTTATTGACAGGACCTTAAGACCTGTAGATTTTTTTTTCGTCAGGAATTTCTTCAATTAAAAGGTTTTCTCAACCAAACTCTTTTATCTCTGCCGGTCCATCGCGTCCTCCTCCGACAGCCCCCTACCAGCCATACACTCCACCACTCTATCCTTCCAACTAACTAGGGGTCTTCCTCTCCTTCTACCATCTGCCTCCCAATCCATAATTATTTTAGGTAAGCGATTGTCCCTCATTCGTTTCACATGGCCGTACCCATAGCCCGTTCTTTCATACCTCAGATATGTGCTTTATTAAGACCCTACAAAATTAATATATTATATATATTTAAACTTAATTATATTTAATATAATATATATATATATATATATATATAGTGTGTTAAAATTATGTTGTTATATTATTTAATCTTAACTAAATACTTTAATCAAAAACATTAATTAACTCGTATAAAAAATATTTTATGGAGATATATAGGGATCTTGATCATTTTAAGATCCTACTTGTTATCACAGTTGGAGAATTAAAATAAATATCAGCAAATCTCACCAAATAACTTTTACCCTTCGTCAAAAACCTATGACATCCTGCCTACAGTATCCTTTAATAATATTCCGCTTGTCCCAGTTAAATAGATCCGCTGCCTAGGACCAGTACTTGACAAACGTCTCACATGGAATCCGCACACTAGACTGAAACGACAAGAAACTGCTCGCTGTTTTCGGTTACTTCAACACTTACTAGACAGACGCTCGCTCTAACCTTGATCTTTGGTGGTTGATATTTGATCTACTAAACCATAAATTTCCTCCTATCTTTAAGTCTTACGATATAAAATGATTCCAAAAATCCTCAACGCTCCTTACTTTGTTATGTATAAACCCATTCACCTAAATATTCCATATTTTAATAGCCCGAACTATGTTTTCAATCTTTTTATGACAAACTCTACTCTTACTCTAACCAGCTAGTTTCAATCTTTCAATCCGAGGCGTCTGCCAATGGGCCGTTTCTCTTCATGTATTTTATCTCATAGCTCATTTACTTGACGTATTAACCCCCGCAGTTATAAATATCAATAAATAAATAAAAACAAAAAAATTTAACCAAATTTTCAAATATGATTTTGGATGTAATATGGTTGATGAGGCAGTAGCTGTACTCATAAAGTTCAACATCCTCACCTGTATACAGTTGATGATGACATAATTAATACATTAAAGGTTCCATTGCACGGAGAGAAGAAAGCTGACGTCAAACCTTGAGCGTGCTCACTTTGACAGCCGCTAAGGAAGGCAGCGGCACTAAAGCTCAATTGAGAAAAAGCTTTCTTTGATCTTTCCCTCCCTCATTGCCAATTTATCACATTTCCACTAATTGCTTCCCATTCTCTCTGACATTGCTTTGAAAAACTATTTCAATCCAGCGCGGTTTGCGGATTCCCGATTAACCGCAAATTATTGAGTAGTTAACGCCTCCTTCTATTAGCGTAATTTGGTCGGGAATTGAGAAATTCTTTTCTGGATATATTCTTACTTGTATTATTAGTCCATTATATTATTTGTTTTTTCAAACATTTCTTTCCATTAAATGTTTATATTTTCATGCTCAAATTAAAATAAATTTTATCTTGGAACGAAATAGTCCCTTAACACTAGGTTTACGGTACGCATTTCTATAATTATAATGAAAAATAAAAAAACCCGTTTGCATTTTTAATTTATCTCTTGTAATAAATTGTATCCATTGATCGAGGTAAATATATGACTATCATTTTTTAAAATCGTTGAAATATTGAAATTCTGTATGAAGTGTACCTATCTCAACTATAATATGCGTTTATTTGACGCATAATGATGTCAGAGTGCGAAGAGATTATGAAGGTTACAGTAGCTTAGTTTAAGTATTAAAAAAAAATGCTAGAATATCTTTTGAGTTATTGATATTACTGTGAACCTCAATTAATTAGTATTTTGACAAAATATTCTCATTTTTTTCTTATATTACATATTAATGCTCATAATTACATTGCTTCCCTAGTATCTTTATATGTCTTCATCAATACGTCAAATTGACGCGTGTTCGTACAGATGAGTATATAAGAAACGTCCGTAAACGTAATGTTAAAAATAACAAAACGCTGCAAATTAATACAAAATGGTTTATTATTTCCAAATAAAAATATTACGCTATAACTGTTTCTAAAGCTGTAGATAGGCAATTAAGTAATATAAAAAGCAATAAATAATTCAAAAGAATATGACGTATCACCTCTACTAATTTTAAGTTTTGTTTATTCGACATTCGGGTTCTACATATTTTGAAAGTAAGCCCTCAAATTTTGAAGGGGGGGGGGATTTTCAATTCTTTTTTGGTCAATTACAAAATTCATTAATGAAAATAATAAACCAGAATGGGCAAAATAAATTACTTTTGTCTGGTCCTTATAATTTATTACTCATTATTATGGTCAATAAAAAAATGGACAGATTTTGTAACAACTACTAGTTTTCTCCTATAGTTTTAAATATTGCATATATTAGGTAGATTGATATGTTTGAAGGTGAAGTAATAATTAATGTTCGAAAGTGGTTAATGATGAGGCTTTACGAATGGATATTTTATATAGACAATTTATTGGGTAGCATGAATCACAAAAGACTTTGTGAAGGATGCAGATCTGTTAGAAGGTATATACAAGTTATGGGTTGAGACCTCGTGTTTACTAACTAGCAGATTAGGAAATAAGGAAGTTTTTTTTCGTTTTAAAGGTTCGGAAAAGCCAGAAACCAAGGAGGTATTGCCGACTGAAAAATGGAAGAACCACTTAATCTCAGTGTACCTACTGGAAACATACTGGCATACATCCCATCTGGTAATGTCACATATGGATCTAATGATATAATTCCTTAGACTCATGTTAATGATTTCAAATTTTTTACTGCCCGCCACTAAGCACTATTGCCAAACTGAGGGAAAATAACAGAGGCAACTGGTTTCAGGTGGGATGGAATCACGAAATCTTAGGAATTGTTTTAGAGTAGCTGGATAAATGGATTTTGAGAAATATTGTTACTCCAGGATATGTTTTGATCAATAATGACTCAAAGGTTTCTTACTGAGGTGAGTGGATAGACAGGCTATTGAGTTAAAGAATAATATAGAAAAAAAATTAAAAGCTATGAGTAAAGCCTTCTTTTTCCAGCTGTGTTGTTATAAAGTTGTCGTAAATTATTGAATGTAATTTCAGAGCTGCTATAGTTTCTTTAATGAAAAATATGGGCTTATAATATGAGATACCATGGTTAATTATTAAAGATAATTATCAACAATTATTTAATTTTAATTTTAATTAGGAATTTAAAATTGGGTTCCTTTCCATAGGTTTGATTTGTGTTTTCCTATTTACTGAAACCTTAAAATAATTAATTTATTTTAAGCAGAAACAACTATAAAACTATATACATCAATTAAGAGGGAAGTTGGTTAGAGGTGCGGCCTTTAAGAAAACACCAATAAGACAAGCTTAATCTAATTGCATGCCGACGTTTTGGCCTACTACATTTTGGGCCTTCATCTAGGCCGACTTAGTGAGATTGTTCTAAAAAGTGGACAATGTCACTGAGATCAATAATCCTGCGCTTTTGTTAATTGAAAATAAAAACTTAAATTGAATTTTTTTTTAACGACTTTTCAAGTTAAATGATATTTCTTTCTCTTTATTCCCCCAGCTTCAGGAATTTCTTTCCCTGTCTTTTTCATAAATGAGCACCTCCTTACTTCCAATAAGTTTTAATAATTTAAAACACTTTCCTAAAATATCTAATGTCTACTTATATTTAAGACTAAAATGCAAACACAAATTTATATTTATTACATTTGAAAAAATCAAACATATAATAATTGTTGACTTAATTATTGATTTATATTTTTGTGTTATTGTTTTAGTCTTGATAATGGGTACAAGACCCCGAAACGTAGGCATTACATATTTTTAGAAAGTATTTAAAAAAATAAATAATATTTGTTTAATTAAAAGATCTAGATTGATAAAAATGACATTTCTCTATGAATCTTTAGGTATCCAAAGATAGTTATATAAGTTCCTATAGCACTATCTTTACTTACTTCTAGATATCCGACCGTAGTCCATCTTTTCAACTGTCCTAATATATATGCTATGTTTCTAGTATACTTGAATCATATACTAAGGTTAAAAAAATAGGTTAAAAAAAATATATATATATTTACACACTATTTAATTTAATTAATTGGTAAAAATAAAATGTGAACAGCGACAAGTTACAGACTTGTAATTTTATTATACTAATCCAACATTAAAACCATTAGCAAAATATTTAGAGCTTAAATTGGTTTTATTGTTCAATTTGAGTTGATAATTGAAGACAATCCTAGAGTACAAAGAGAGCTTGATAGAACTCATAACTTATTCAATTGATTTTAATAGCCACGTTTCTATCCAACAAAAGGATTCTGTTGGAACAATCAAGGTGAATAAAACACCCATTATGTCATTATGTCTTACTGACATTTTGTTGTCCGCATTTCTAGCGATGAATTTAATCAAATGTTTTTATGTTTATCTCTTTCTTTTAATTGTTACTGAAGGATTGATAAAAAAATATTTTGTGCAGTAAAGCAAATGTTGAAAAACTAATTTCATTGATTTTTAGTGGAAATAAAATTTATTAGACAAAGAAATATGATAATGAAAATTCTTTTCTAGATCAGTACGACTTAAATGATAATGGGGAAAAAAGCCGCGAAACGTTGACTGCATTTGACATATTATAAGCTAATGATAATAAAAAAGATATGGAAGAAAAATTGTGCTGGTTATTTAATATGAATAAAATTCTTATTCTCACTCGACATACAAAAAAGAAAATTCTTTCAAACCTTATATTAAACATATTTATTATCATTATTAGGAGGAAAAAATAATCTTAAAAAAATATAAAATGACTTTTGAAGCTGGTATTAATTATTTTTCGTCTAATTTCAAGTGCACGTATCTTAAAAAAAGATCCAGTTGTTGTTTTTACGATACCTAGGAAGTTTAAAAAAAAATTATATTATTTATAACATAAATAAGCTATTTTAGCCAGCTCCATTTGTATAAGAAATGCCTAAAAAAATAAATAAATAAATTATTATTACAATATATATATATATATATATATATATATATATATATATATTTTTTTTTTTTTTTTTTTTTTTTTTCTTACATGGTAACTCTACATAAGGACCGTTTATTATAACATCATCATGTTCCATACCTTAATGGTATACTACATGAATGATAATATGATTACATTAATTTACAAATGAAAGTAATATTACATTAAACAATTATTTCAGAATAACGTTTCAAATAAAATAAAACAAAATAATTAAAGCAACTAACATTAAATATAACAAATTTAAAAAAAAAAATAGTCAACGGAAGAGAATTACGTACGCTGCCCATCTTTAGTCCAGTGATTCGAAATAAATATTTTTAATGAATTTAAGTAAGTCTGTCTTGAATTTAGAGAACAAATTTTGTTCCGTCTCTGGCCAGTATCCGTGTTTAAGTTTTATATTTTTAATTAAATGAAATCTTTGTCTGTCAAATATTTTTCAGTCATAAAGTATATGTAATAGTATATAAAAATTTAATTATTTTGTCCGTTTTCGTCACATAAGCCTGTTTGTATTATGTTAAATCGTTTGAGATAATGTTTTGTGTTTCCGTGTTCTATGATGAGTTGTGTTAGTTTATAATTATTACTGTGTACAGATGCATGGTCGTGTAATGTTATGCTTGGTATAAATCTATTTAAACTTGAAGGCTTGGTGGAGGTCACCTACATCTTGCAACAAAATCAGACGTCATGTCCCTCCTGACATAGGATAGAGCTTTATCGTAGGAAGGCAACATATTATTGGAAGCAGTTTCTTTGGCTAGTTTATCTGCCCGTCCGTATATATATTTATATATTAGAATACCTATGTAAAGAATGATTATTTTTATTTTAAAAATTGTAATAATATGTATACAAAATGTTATAATATAATATAGAAATTTTTTTTTTTAAATAAAAATAAAATAATTGTTTAGAAGAGCGAACTAGGTACCGCATAACTGGTGTGCCTTGCGGGTAGTGTAGATATCTCGCGCCGCACATTAAGTCAAACCATTCATTACCTCTACAGGGCTCTTTCATCAGGAATATATTGTCCGAAATTAATTTAATTGTGGGTCTAGATTTCCGTCCAATTTATATCATATGAACATCTGCGTACAGTCTAGTTCTAAATTGAAGTACGTTATATGATAAGAACGATTTTTAAATCTTTAACTAATTCAAATGAAGAAGAAATCAACAGCACCGAACAACACGTGGGTTACCGTTATTATCAATTTGTTGATTGTATTTCTGGTAAACTTTCTGTTCCTAAAATTTTCTGAAATTCGATAATTTTCCTTACTACGTTTCACATATTGATAAGATTTAAAAAAAAAAAATCAAAGATCTATTTCTTAACTCAAAATTCTAAATGTCCAATGTACTTTTTTTTTTAACGAGAATTATTAAATTAATAAAAAAAATAGTTGGTGTAATTTAAATATCTGTCATAGTATTATTATTTAGCATAGACAATAAAACTACCTTTTAGTTGAAAAAGAAGATGCACAATTTTTAAATACTGAACAAAAATAGAAAATAGAAAAACTTTGAAAGCAATATACATTACTAAAAATAAAAATACAATAAATTATAAATTATATTCGAAAAAAATAGAATTAAGTATGTAGATATTATACATAAATTGAATTTTTTATTTTAATAAAAAGTAGCAAATTTTATTTATACATATATCTCAATTTTCACTTTTTATTTATTTAGTGTAATAATTTGAAAAAATGAAAGTAGTTGTTAAATTTGAGTATAGAATAATAAACAAAGATTAGCAATTTAGCCAAAACGTCGTGCATTTATTTTTAATAAAAGAGTGGTGAAGTATAAAACAGCTCAAATTTTATTCACATATTAAAGGTTAATATTTTAGTCCAACAGATTTAATAGGTATAACCTTTGTGATAGTGAAATGTTTTAACCATGATGTAATATTTCATAAAAAATACAGTAATTTATTATATTTAAATGACGTTTTTGGTGAAAGAAAAAAATATATGAAATAATTTTAGACTTATATTGATGTATTAAATATGAAAGGTATGGGATAAAATTTAAAAAATAGGATTTGAAGTTGTAATTAGGTTTTATAAATATATATATATATATATATATATATATATATATATATATATATATATATATATATAAATTTTATATTACCATAGTTTTTTTTTAATGTTTAATTTATTGTATTCTCGATTTTAATTTATATTATAATTTTTAGTTGGATACAATATTTTTAAAATGAATCAGTGAGATTTCGGAATATTAAAATGATAATAATGCATTATTTTGATAATAAATAAAAGGTTTTATAAGAGAATATTTATAATTTTAATTTTATTAATAAATTAATACTCATAGTGTTTAATGTTTTTAATATAAAAGAAACGAAATTTCAATATGTGAAGAAACAACTTAATTAAAATTCACATGTTTTTTAATTATTTATTATATGATATTTCTAAGAGTTTTTTTACATGCTTTTAAACAAAAATATAAATTACTTAAGCAAAAACTAAGTATTTTTTTTATAATATAAAAATACAGCCTTATTTACACTAAATTATGTAGTTGCTCAATCTAAAAAAGGACAATTAGCTTAAGTTATTAAATTCCTAGCTTTTTTTTATCCATTTATATTTAGTAAGTCAAAATAATTTACCATTCTGGAGTGTTTATACTTAGCCTAATACTTTCTTAGATTTTTACTTTTACTTCAATATTCAATGTAATATTCAGTAAGGGAAAATATTGCAATATTGAACATTTTTAAATTTTAGTTTTCACCGGATAATGCCCTGTATATCCTCATATATACAGAGTGGCTCAACCCAAATGACAACGTACCACTAAAAGGTCTCTATCATACACACACTTTATTGAAATCCTAAAAATTTTAGAATATAAGATTTACCCGGAAATACACTTGAGAGGCCCTAGTCTAAATTAAGAAGTCCCGCAGAATGATGTGTGTAGTAAGTAAAAAAAAAAAATAATAATCATTTTCAAGGCATTTTTACACCCGAGTTGTTAAAGCAACTTTTTCATTAAAATCAGCCAACCTAGAAGAGCCACTTTATACCATACACTTTGCTTTTTTTCACAATTTTATAAAAAACTGCTCTATGATTTTAACCACAATCACTGAATCGAAGTGAAATTTAAAGGGCTATATTGTATATTATAGGATAAATTCTGATTAAAATAGTCTAACATGGTTTTGATGCCGGTGTTTTAATTTTTCTTCCTCTAAAGTACCTTTTATTTTGTAGATTAAAAAAAATAAAATATATCATCTTATGAGCATTGATAACAAATGGCTAAATATATAAGTTAAACGGATTCAATATCCAACTAAAAGGGAATTGAGTAAACAACATTGTTTTTGAACATAGGTGTATAATGTACCGTCTATGTATATATATATATATATATATTATATATATATATATATAATATATATATATTATATATATTATCTATGTAACAATTTAAGTCATGGAGAGCGATGGAAAGCAAAAAAAAAGAAAAATAATAAACTCAATTTAATGAATTCTTCAATCTTTTTACTTTCCTCAGTTACACATTTTACCTCTAACAGTAAAAATTCATATATGGATTTTAACAATAGAGTGTGAGTGTCGTGTGTAGCGCTCACCAGAATTTTTTAAATATACATTTGCACTGAAATTCGATATACAATTATTAACACTAGGAATACCGCTATACTAAGTGTATATTTTCTTTTTGTGTCATATTCCTTTATCAGCTCAGAGTCGCAGAAACTTTTTTTTTCTTTTTTAACAAATTAATGGATTTTATATTGAATTAAAATTTTTATTTGATCCGGGCGAAAGTCTCCTGTCTTTGCGGAAGCTATATGGAATGAGCCTTTGAACAATTTCAGTAAAAGGGTGAGCCTAATTGCTACATTGGATTAACACTCAAAGTCTCTCACGCTTTGCAATAAATCGATACGCTTTCCTTAAACTAGAAATTTCCTGCGTTATTTTTAAGGACATAATGATTTGTGCTAATGATAGTTATTCAGTAAATTAGTTAATTTTAATTAATTATTTTTTAGAAAACCTTGTAGTGATGTCCTTGTCTGAAACATTTCATAATGTTAGAATCGGCCATAATTATTCCAAGAGGTTTGAGGTACGGTCCGGTTTTAAACGAGATGACTCCCTTTCATCACTTTTATTACTGCAAAGACCGTAAACTATACAAATAAATACAAGTACGGTAAAGATATAGGGATTGAAATAAATACAGGTAAGACACAATTTATGATTGGTGACGATTTTGGTGATATATCAGAACATAAGTTTGAACACGTTGAGAGCTTTAAGTATTTAGTTTCAACGATAACAAAAAAAAAAAAAGAAGCGAATTACAGGAGGAAATAAAGTTGGGGTTAAAGGCGAGAAACGTATGTTATTATTAAGTTGTCAGCCTCCGCTGGCTCAGACCAGTGATGCGGCTGAGATAGAGGCGCTGGGATCTCTTGGATTCCGCTTTTTTCTCCACAAGTGGAGGGAAAAGCGCGTGCTGGGGTCCCTTTAGCAGTTGTATATATTGTATATAGTTATGATTGTGTGTAAGATGTTTATTTATTTGCCAAATTTTTATTTATCTCAATAATAGGTTGTGTTTTAATTTTTTTTTATTATTATTTTATTGTATATATATATATATGAATTTATTTATTTTCTATTTTATGTAATTTGACTATTATTATTATTTTCTGTATATATAGTATGAATGTGGTCTCATATCAATATTATTATTGTTCATTTTGTAACAAATTGTAATATATTTCAATAAAAAAAAAAAAAAAAAAAAATTATTTTGTAAAATTACTTAGCTCTTGGCTTCTATCTAGATACCTGAAGGTTAGAATTTATACGATTATTATTCTTCCGACGGTTCTCTACGGATGTGAAACGTGTCCGCTTACTTTGAAGAATGAACAAAGCCGTTTTCGAAAGTAAGGTACTACGTAAAATATTTAGTCCAGAGAGAGATGAGGCCACTGGTGAATTCAGAAGTTTGTATAATGCGGAATTGCTAAGCTTGTACCCTGTGTGTATAATTGAGCTTATAGCATCGCGTGTAAAGTTGTAGGGTTCAGTGAAGAACTATTTTCGAAAAAAAATGTTATTCGCTGAACCGACTTGTAGGTGTCCGCGAGCTAAGCTGTGGCGTCGATGGGAGGATTGTGTTAAGGATGATCATTGGACGAATCCGTGTGTGCAGTATTAAGTAATATCAGCATCGAACCTTTGAGTTCGGTTGGTCTCTTATCATTAATAGTTTTAAGTGATTAAATGATTGTCTGAATATTCTTTGGATGCTTGGATTGTGTGACCACCTGGATTTTTTTTTTTTTTTTTTGGCCACGTATAAATAATAATCATTGGACGAGTCTGTGTTGTAGGGGCGGGCATAATTGAATGACGATTATCGGATCGTTCGATTATTACAATCATTCGGATTAATCGGTTTGAATAAGCGAATGATCGTTTTTTTTTTTTTTTGCTCATCACATAAATCTCATTCGATCATTCGATTATGAAATCATTCGATTATTTAAATCATCGAAGTCCGATCATCCGATTCAGACGATCATTCGATTATGCCCACCCCTACTGAGTAGACAGTATTTGGTGGTATCGGCATCGAACCTTCGAGTTCGGTAGTCCTGTAATTATTATTAATATAATTATTTAGAGATGTTTTTCTATTGACTATCAATTCTTAGAAAATGTTGAACTTAAAAAATGTATTGTGTTGAATTAAGAGGAAACAATACATTTCGTCTCGTTTTTCCATCTTCCATGATGTCAATGATATTTATTATATAAATATATTAAAATATAAGAATTATATATAAAGTAGTTAATAGACAATAGAAAATTTAAATGTGTTATCAAAAATCTTCAGATTCGCTGGACATAAATGAAAATATATTGACGCATTCAGTTGTAAAATGGATTAGTTGCGTTTTTTAATATTTCTATTTAATCCTCTTTGTGTTTATAAAATAATATTTACATACTTTAAATAAGGATTAGTCAATATGCTTTTCTGCACCACATTTAAACGATATTCCTTATCTTTAAGTGGTATTTTGCTTGTCCGAAATGGAAGAGAAAAAAATTAATTTTCGTCATTAATCCGCTTGTATGGCGATGATGCCTTAGAAGAAAGCTCCGTCCGTAAGTGGTTTGCTAGGTTCATAACCCGAAATTTTGACTTGACAGACGCAAATTTACAAAAATCTGGAGTATTTTTATATCACTAGTAAAAATGCTACGAAGTTATTGTACGAACCAATAACCTGTCATTTTCTGCGACACGTTTTCAATATAATTTCTGGTCTCAATTAATTAAAAATAATACTACATTCAAGTCATTAAAGAAAACTTTAACTAAAATATAACTATAGTAAGCGATTATACATTTTTTATAAGAGATCTCGGAAACACTGTCGTCTCAAACTTAGTGCAAAATTATTGCGGCGATTATAGTATTAAAAAGATAATAATAAAAAATTCAATATTAGTAAAAGCGTCTATTTGGTGCGCTATATTTTCAAATTAATCTAAACGTGATTTTTTTTTGTTTTGTATTTTTAAGCTTAAACTAAAAGTGGTAATTTTCTAGATACATTAACGAGTTATAAAGAAGTTCTACCTATAGCCTTTCTACCTTCAAATAGTAAACAAGTTAGTTAAGCCCATTGGGTAAGTTGGGACTTGGTATAGCCCTTAAAGCACTGCCTCCCTACACCTAAGCTCCTTGACTGCTATCCACGTATTCTTGGTCCACTTAATCTTCTCTCTCCTCTTCCCGAACACTCTCCCACATTTTCTTGGCTCTTCAGTTCCTTTAGTTATCCTGTTTTCAAAATAGAACAGCCATTTTTCATTGTGACCACACCACCTAAGTGTTTTCTTTGTTATTTCTATTGTTCAAGCTTTTCAACCAGCTATACAAAAAAGTAATAAAGATCGCCGCAATAATTTAATGCAGTTATTATATTTTAATTTTCGGTAGAATTAAACTTATAGAAACTTTTTAGGCAATAATTACATATTTATTGTAAATATAGAGATATTAACAGCACTCTCTCTCTCTCTCTCTCTCTCTCTCTCTCTCTCTCTCTCTCTCTCTCTCTCTCTCTCTCTCTCTCTCTCTCTCTCTCTCTCTCTCTCTCTCTCTCTCTCTCTCTCTCTCTTTTCTCTCTCACTCTCTCTTTGTATATATATATATATATATATATATATATATATTTATATATATATAAATAATTATTTGAACAGATATTTCTAAGGAATTTCAATTCCTTCCTCAGACACAGTCCGGTATCTCGGCTTTTTACTAGACAAAAGACTGACATGGAACCCACAAACAAGACTTAAAAGAAAAGAACTCAACCGCAGATTCGGCCAGTTATACAGACTACTAAACAGAAAATCCCATCTTACAGTTGACAACAAATTACTAATATACAAGACAGAACTAAAAACCTATATGGACCTACGGACTTGAACTGTGGGGGACAGCTGAACATTCTAACATCAAACGCATCCAATCCTTCCAGTCCAAAGTTCTCTGAACAATGTGGTTTTTTTCCAGTGGCGCGAGAGGCCGTGTAGGCCCTGGGCCTGGCGGTGTAATCGCCTGGGAGATTACACTCACGTTTCACGATGCATTTTGTAGTGTAGGGTCATCACTCCCTACGCCTAATTTAGTGAGTGACCACCATTCGGCTGGCGGGTCTCACATACTCGGGGGAGAGGCTGTGAGTGAATTCCCATTTATTTATATCCTTACAAAATCCCGCTGGGACTGGGATTTGAACTCACAACCTTTAGCATGAGAGGCTAGGCGCCTCGAACGATAGTTAATGCTCCTTATCAGGTTACCAACTGTACCCTACACCATTACCTTAATATTCTATTTGTTTTAAACCTGGTATCATCCAAATATTCCAAATTTCATCAGAACCTTATTCATCATCCTAACCCTCTAGCACAATCCCTATCCAGCACCACCCATACCTACAATCCTCCACGGAGATTGAAACGGCAGTGGCCGTGAGACGTATTGTAAACATTTAAATTGAAGTTCTGACACTGGTCAGATCCTCCACTCATGTAATGTATGATTGTGGCTACAGAGCCCTAACTCAGCCTCCACTGGCTCACACCAGTGATGGGCCTGAGATAGAGGCGCTGGGATCTCTTGGATTCCGCTTTTTTCTTCACAAGTGGACGGAAAAGCGCGTGCTGGGGTCCCTTTAGCAGTTTTATATATTGTATATAATTATGATTGTTTGTAAGACGTTTATTTATTTGCCAACTTTTTATTTATCTCAATTATAGGTTGCTGTTTTGATTTGTTCTGTTTTTTTATTAATTATTATTTTATTGTATATATATATATATATATATGAATTTATTTATTTTCTATTTTATGTAATTTCACTATTATTATTATTTTCTGCATATACTGTATGAATGTGGTCTCATATGACTATTACTATAGTTCATATTGTAACAAATTGTAAGGATTTCTAAGGAAATTATAGTATGCTGTGTTGTAAGCAAACAAATATAGTTGGGCAGCGCTACTTTGTAATAAAAAAAGATTTAAAAGTATGTATTTGTATATAAGATTTAAGTTACGATTTCTCTTTGGCACCTCGAGGCGGTCTCACGTGTCCCATCTTTACGACGAGTTAAAGTGGCTTTTTACTTAAACCCGTAGACAAAATTTCCTCGGAACATTTCTTTACCAAACAATCAACTCCCAGAACCCTCCCTATTTATACGATCTTCTGCAGTCCAAACCATCAATCCATTCACAAGAAACTACAATAGATCTCGACATTCCGACCTTTATATCCCTTCCCACAGAACTGAAACATATGAATGTTCCTTTCTATCCCGCTCCACCAGTTTTTGGAATTCCCTCCCTACAAAGATCCGTCGAGCAACCTCTCTCTCCACTTTCAAATACCTTTTGTTCCAGTATATTCTCACTTCCCATAATGACGCTAGCTGGCAATAATAATTGTACAGTTAGATGATAGTCAATACTTATAGTTTTTTTAGTGCTTAAGTAAGTTGAAATAACTGTACATTTGTTGTTCTTTTTTTTGTTTTTGTTTCATTTTCTTTTAATTTTATCAAAAGCGCTAAATATTAGTTATTTATATTGTCCCCAAATGTATTTATTTCTTATCATTATTTTTACTTATTTATTTTCTTTTTACTTATATTTAATCTATTTTCTTTTTTTGCTTTTTTTTTCCTCATTAATTTTGTATCCTCTCCAGATGTGAATATTTTACTATGTTAATTTCATGTTATTCTTAGGGGACTTAGTCACAGAATAAAGTTTTTTTTCTTCTTCTTCTTCTTCTATAAATATATGTATATGTATGTATGTGAGAAAGCCTATACCTTTAACATGCAGGGTTCAATACTTGTAGAGATCCGTTTTGTTTCTTGACCAACTGCCGTCCAAGGTGGTGATAAGGCCTAGATCACACTCAGTCGCCAGGTTATTCCCTCAATTTTCAGCTACGTATATTTACTAATGCTTATATAGTAAAATAAAAAGTTCTTTTAAAAAGAAGTCTGAATTAGTTGAAACATAAGCACACGTAATAGATATATTTGGACACTAATATTGCTCTAGATTTCCTTTTTATACAAAATTTGCTGTTACATTTTAGACTGTTTTTTTTAATTTTTTTTGTCATAAACAATTACATATCTAAATATTCAGTTGTTTATTAAATGAATAAATTCAGTCATCGCCGTCAAACCGCTAGAAGGTTGAAACGGCAGTATTTTTGAGACTTTAAGAAAATATGTAAAAAGGTTTGCTATCGTTCTATTACATATTGCTATTAGTCAGTCACTATTGAATGAAATCACACTGCCAAGAAAAAACAACTTATTCAGATTTTAAGTTGTACTTAAAAACTGCAGATGTCAGTTGTGCTTTACTGTTCCTGAATTCCTATTATTTTATTTAATCAATAAACAAGTAATTTAAAGCAAACAAAAACATTTCCGCTTATATTTTTTTAAAGAGTAGTTGAGAACTTGTACGTCATACCCAGTGGAAACTAATCAGACGAAAAACCCACTCGAGAAAAACAATTTATAGACAATTAAAGTTGTTTCAAACACAGACATGCAATAATTACTTTTATCCGGGCTAGCTATAGATTCAGAGTGAATATATATTATATATATATATATATATATATATATATATATATATATATATATATATATATATATATATATATATATAAGTTATGGACCGAGGCGAGTCGGTATCGGCTTAATACCAACTCTTATCAGGTAAACAAGATGAGAATGTATAAATGTAGGATTAATGGAGAATAAAGTTAGTCTTAACACAGTTGCCGTGTGAGTCATTTCTGAACCCCTTTCTCTCATTTATTTTTATTTTTTTTATTTAAGTTGTCCGAGTCTTCATAACTGGTGCCGAAACCCGGGATCTCAGTTGGTAGTGCTTAAAGTTTTTTTTTGTACAAGCTTCTTCTTTTACGTGCATTTTTTTTAAATCAACGACTGACATGGCAGAGAATGTTTTAAGACCAGCAACCCTCCAAGTACCAGGAGTACCGGTTGAGATGCCAGTGGAGATGCCAGCCCGTCCAGTGGAGATGCCTCCGTTACCACGAGAGACTATAGCAGAAGCCCACGCAAACACTTTAGCCTGGCTAAAAGTGAAAGCTGCAAATGCTCAGGACCTAAGGATGGCGATCTCGGATGTCGAAAAATTTACGGGGCAGACGGGAGAACTTAACCATTTCTTGAAAAACTGTGACCGCATTATGTCCCGCATCGAGATTAAAGTAGCGGATGGGATATTAGGAGAAGGAGATGCGGAGTCGCTGAAAGCCGATTTGGTGTGTCGCGTAAAACGAAGCGTCCTCAACTTTATACAAGCAGACGAGGAGACCCCATGGGCTGTGGTGAAGGAACGGCTAAAGAAAGCTTACGGGGGCGGCAGATGGAGTCCCGAGGAAGACATCTTCCAGATGTTCAGAGAAGTGAAACACCCCCGTCAGTCCAGCGGACAGTACGCAGGAGAGCTGCTCGTGCGGTTTCACAAGATAACGGAGAAGCTACGGGAGATCATGAGCGCAGTAGAGGTGACTGCTAGAATGGACTTCCTTTCGCCAATTCTTCTAGTGCAGCTTGCCAGGGAAACAGGAAGAAAGGACGGTTTCCCTAAAGGTCGTTCTTTCGTAGAGTGCGCCCAAGAGTTAATGGACGCCAGCGCACGAGACGAGGAAACACGGATGGATGTGGAGGAAGGTGGGTGGAACCGCGTAGCCTACCGGAGAGCCAGAGCCAACCCTGGGCCATGGAGGAGGAAGGAGCGGGAGTATGAAAGGCGGGAGAGAGTCACAAATGATGGTAGAAGGCAATCCCAGGGGAAGACCAGACCCACTGGAAGACGTGAAGAAAGACGATGCCACGGCTGCGGAAGGCCGGGACATTTAGTGGCACAGTGTCCGAAGACAAAATGCTTCGAATGCGGTACGGAGGGCCACATCGCAAGACAGTGTCCGTACATCTTCCGCCAACGGGATGCACCAAGAGGAGAACCAATGGAGGTGAACGCCCAAAGGATGTGGAAAAAGAGTAGAGGATCAATAGATTCCACTGACAGTACCGAGACATCCGGAACGGACGACGACGACGCGGAACCTGGATGTAGCAGCGGAGAAAGGCGCAGTGGGGGACGGTGAGGCGGAAGACGGTCGGCAGCAGCGGAGAGGCGAGTGCGAGCAGATGCCTGAGGAGTGTGGCAGAGGAGGGGCGACCGCACGATAGTGAACTGCAACATCAGGAGTGAGTGCGGCGGTCTGCCTATTATTCGAGTCGAGAAGGGTGTGAGGTGTCTGGTCGATACAGGGAGTTCCAGCACTATCATGAGTCGGCGAGCGGCGGAGTTGATGTGTCAGGACGGCGGGGCACTCCAGCCACAGGTATGTAAATGTAAATTGATCACCCTGGGTGGGCCGTGTGACGTAGAAGGGGAGGTACGTCTAGGTTTAGAACGGTGGGCGTCAGGGGTAGGCGACATTACTGTTCATACGGTCGGAAGCATGCCCCGCGAATATGAAGTCATCGTAGGATGCGATTTGTTAGGGAAGGTAGGAGCCAAAATTAGGAGCAAAGGGGGGCGTTGGACAGTAAAGATTGGGAGGAAAAACCTACCGGTGCAAGGATTTCATTAGGGACGGGAGGATCGGAGTGGTGAATAGAGTAAGGGACTGGAGGTCAGAGTTGAGGGAGGAGTATCGCGACATTTTCTTCAAAGAAAACGAAATCCTGGGGGCGACAGGAAAAACGGTACACGAGATTCCCCTTAAACAGGATAGGGTAACATATGTGAAGGAAAGGCGATACCCTAGGCTCTCAGGGAACACATCAGGGAAGAAATTCGGGATCTGAAGAACCAGGGTATTATCGTCGATAGCACGTCCCCGTTTAATAGTCCCCTGTGGATAGTTAAAAAGAAGAGTGCGCCGGGGGAAAACAGGGAGAAATATCGCTTGGTGGTCGATTTTAGGAAATTAAACGAAAACACGGTTGATGAAAAGTATCCCATCCCGAGATTTGACGACATTCTCGACAGGCTGAGCGGGGCTACTATATTTAGTACGCTCGACCTTAAAGCGGGTTACCACCAAATAAAGATGCACCCCAAAGATTGCCACAAGACAGCATTTACCTTCGAACGCGGACATTACGAGTTCCGTAGGATGCCGTTCGGCTTGAAAAACGCGCCGATCACTTTTCAGAGACTCATGGATGAGTTCTTGCGGGGGATAGACGAATCGGTCTGTCAGGTGTACATGGACGATTTAGTCGTTTTTAGCAAAACGGAAGACCAGCATATCGCACATCTGCGGAGTGTGTTTGACAGAGTGCAGCAGTTTGGCCTCAAGCTGTCCCGGATAAGTCGTTGTTGGGCCAGGAGCAAATTAATTTTTTAGGCCACATTATTTCTAAAGACGGGGTGAGCCCCGATAAAACTAAGGTGGCGGCGATCCAACGGATGGCGGTACCGCGGGATGTCAAGGGCATAAGGCGGCTACTCGGGACGTTGAATTATTATCGGCGGTTCATTCCGGAAATGGCGGCGTACTTGGTGCCCTCTGAATAACCTTCTCAAGAAAGGGAAGAAGGTTGTGGTGACGGCCGAGATGGAGAACAATAGCAGACGTTGTATGGCGAGGCTGCAGGAAGAACCCGTGCTTGCTTTCCCTGACTTTTCGCGCGGCTTCAACATCACGACCGATGCCAGTGAGTATGCGTTGGGTGCGGTGTTATCTCAAGAGCAAGTCGAGGGGGACCGCCCGATTGCGTACGCTAGTCGTCACCTTACAGACGCAGAAACTCGTTACAGCGCCCTGGAACGCGAATTGTTGGGGATTGTTTGGGCCATCGAACACTTTCGGCCATACATCTTCGGGAGGAAAATCAAAGTCCACACGGACCATCGTCCCTTGCAATGGGTGGGCACTCTGAAGGAATCCTCGGCGCAGGTCACCCAATGGAAAGAATTCCTCAGCCAGTACAATTTTGATATTGTGTATAAGCCGGGTAAGGAGAACGTGGTGGCGGACTGGCTGTCTCGGGCCCTGGTAGTTAACGCTGTAGAGCAAGAGGCGGGGGAACGTCTGGGGAACTACAGCGATTTATTAGGGATTGACGCCAGACGGAGAGGGCGGACGCGCCTCCGCGGAGAAAGCGGATACGGAACACGAGAGTTCGGCGGATGAGAGGGCTACGCATATGGATGAGCTTGAAGAAATTGTCAATGATAAACCCCGGCAGATCATTTGGAAGACTAGGACGGCGGGGCTGCTCAAACTTGACTATAGCCAGTTTGGGAAAACTACAATTACCACCATTTGGTCTCAACCGGGTGTTAGCGAGGAGGGTATTTGCCGTGCGCTTAAGGACGCTTCCAAGCCCGGGCGAACGCATCACCTTTATGTCGGGAATAATACCGTGTGGGACAAAATCAAGCGGCTCTGGCGTGAGGAGAAAATCGGAGTGGATCGGTCGTTCGTTCGGTGCACGCTGATGGTGGAATCGCTCAGGGACGCGGACCGTCAACGGGAGGTGACGTTGGCGTACCACCAGGGTAAGACGAACATCGCGGAGTCCAGGAGACCTTGCAGGCTCTGAAGCGGCGGTATTTCTGGTGGGGCATGAGGAAGACGATTCACGATGTCATCGGAAGCTGCGACGTCTGCCTCACTACGAAGTATGATCGTCATCCCCCCCAAGTCGTGCAAGAAGAGACGCCTACTGCGGAGGCCCCGCTTAGGGATCTACAGATCGACACATTTACTTGGCGTGGGTACAAGTGGGTGACGGTTCTGGATACTTTTAGTAAAGTCGCGATGGCGTACTTGGTCCAGCAGCGGTCGTCGGAGGCGGTGTTAGAAGCTTTGCGGACGTGGTTTCAATTCTACGGAGTCCCGGACCGGATAGCGTCTGACAGCGGCATGGAATTTGACAATGCTCTTGTGCGGGCGGAAGCCAAGACCTTGGACTTTACGTGGCACCTCAATACACCGGGGCACCCGAAGAGCAGGGGTGGAATTGAACGTCTCCACAGTACTTTAAGCGACCATTTGCGGGTCTACCAGGTGGCCAACGGATTAGACCCTGATGTAGCAATGGCGAAGGCGGTAGCGGCATACAATCACTCGGTGCATACCGTTACGGGCTTCACGCCGTTTGAGGTTCTTTTTGGCTTGCAGGATCGCCCGAGGGACTGGTCGGGCACCGTTGCGGGCACCGACCCTTTGGCTAGGATGGTCGCTAACCGCGTGTCGTTGGTGAAACGTTGGGGCAAGGTCGGGGAGCGGATCGAGGCGGAGAAACGTCGACGGGTCGCTAAACACAACCTGGGTGTTAGAGACATTGCGGGAGGGATTCGCATTGGGCTCGTGGTGTACCGCCGGAGGGGTTCGAACCGGGGAAAGGAGTTGGAGCGCTACGAGGGTCCCTTCCGTGTTATCGCAATTCGCGAACACAATGTGGTCACCGTTGAGAGTCTGAAAGACCCTAGGAAGCGTAGGAACGTGCACGTAGAACAGCTGAAACTCCCTCCTGCTTCTCCGCATCCTTAGTGGTCTGGTTTGCCCCGTCGGCCTGCCGCTACAAGAGGTTCTTTCTTAATTTTTTTTTGAGTGTTTCACAATGTTGTGCTTCATTTCATTTATTGTTATGTTCAGTGCGTCAGTTCTTAGTGATTCTGAGTTTCAAGATATGTATTATCACTTTCGTTTCTTGTTACGGAGATTTTATTTTTTGTATTTTATGCTATTGTAGTGTTGTCTATTCTGTTTTGTTTTGTTTTTCAGAGTTCTTCTGTTCCTTGTTGTTGTTTTTTTTCATATTGTATATATTATGTATTTTCTAGGCTGATTATCATTGTATTATTGTTTCTTATGTACTTTTGAGAGTTAGTCGGCGGACCGATCGCCCCAGCTCCCAGCTTGAATCCGTAAGTTTACGAGGGATGTTCGTAAACTGGCGGGGGGGAGTTATGGACCGAGGCGAGTCGGTATCGGCTTAATACCAACTCTTATCAGGTAAAACAAGATGAGAATGTATAAATGTAGGATTAATGGAGAATAAAGTTAGTCTTAACACAGTTGCCGTGTGAGTCATTTCTGAACCCCTTTCTCTCATTTATTTTTATTTTTTTTATTTAAGTTGTCTGAGTCTTCATAACTTATATATACATCTGTATGGCTTTTTCTTTGAACTAGAACAGACCGGGACCTTTCTTTAGGGAAAAAAATATTACGATTAAAATTAATATTTTAATCTCACATGGCTCTGTTTTCTAGAAGAAAATGTGAGTGCAACACACAACTTCCGCTTACCTTTCATGCTCTATATCAATTAATTTAAATATACCTAATGTTGAATTAATTTAATTTGTGACATTCCGAATCAACCCAAGCTATTAGCGGCTCAATCAAAAATTATAACTAGGGCTAGGATTTTCAAGTAATGCATTTACTTTCAAACTATTTTCCTTATAGTGATAAAAAAATTGGTATTAAAAAAAAAAAGGTTTTTGTATTGTAATACCAAAAATGTAAATATAAATATATGTATTGATTTTGATAGAAATACGGAACTAATTATGAAAAATTAGTGAAATATATAAAAAGTACATATCCTTATAAAACAATTTATACTCTCATTTTTGTTATTACAATACAAAAACCTTCTTTTTTTTTTAATACCAATTTTTTTATCACTATAAGGAAAATAGTTTGAAAGTAAATGCATTTTAAAACGTAAAACTACGTCGATTAGGTCTTAGTATTCGCCCTTCCTTGATATTTTCATTGCATTTTTTTCAAGAGTTTCTTGAACATCTCGCAGGTAGTTTGTTATCAAGATGGAATCATCAGGCTTTTTTTTTTTTTTTAAATATACTTTACCAAGATAAATTTATAGAATAAATCACAAAATATGTTTTATAGTTATTATAGTTAGTAAGTGATATCAAAGTCAGGAGCCAATATATATTCACACAGGAATCCTAGCTCTTGTTATAGCATAAAAAATTAACAAATATGAAATAACGTTAAATAATTTTTAATGAACAATTTTAATATTACGACAATAGTTACATTAAATGGACTCCAAGTGCTTCGACTGAAGTTTATTATAATAGAGTGCAGTACAACCTTTCATTTAAGATAATATAATAAAACACCAAAAATTATTATCTGAAACAATGACTTCGTTTTATGCACTATTCGTCATCCTCGATTATGGTATTTACGTACAAAAAAAATAAATAAATAAGGTGCACAAATATTTCTACTTTACTCTGTTTTACTTAATTGTAAAATTCTTTCATCTTTCACATTAAGGCATATTGTTTTACTTGAAGAGATGGTGAGTAATCAAAAACAAATGAAGAAAAAGGGAAATATTAGTTGACTGTATAGAGTATATTGATGCTATTTATAAGGGGACTCACTGAGTTTCTACAGCAGCAGTTTTGGCTTTACTAAAAGCCCTAAAATTTCTATAGAAGCGTCGAGTTTTAGCAAATAACATAAACTGGTCCTTACAAGACATCGAAAGGTACACTATATTTTTGACTGTCGGCCTAAATCGATCCATACTAAAGGCTCCTCTCTATAAAACTGCTACATCACTAATGAAGATAATGCAAGAAAAGAAAATTTGAAAAGTCGGACATTTTTTTTTTTTTTTTTTTTTTTTTTTTTTTTTTTTTTTTTTTTTTTTTTTTTTTGGCAATGGTCTATACTATACAGCCTAATTGGGACGTTGATTTTCAAAAGCTACTATACCCATTTAGATAAAAGTAAATAATGAGAATACAAATATGTCAAAATAACAATTTCGTAAAAAATGTCAAAAATAATATGAATAAAAAAATACTAGAATCAATTTATATGACCAAAAATTACAATAAAACAGTTAATTTTAAAACAGACACTAAAATATATTTATTCAATACTCTGACATAATAAATAATATAAAATTTTAAGAAAAATATAACAATAAAATAGTGAAAAACAAAATAAATAATAACATCGATATAGAAATAAATACAGCCCTCAGGAATTAGATTAATGTAACAATATTAAAGTACAAAGTTTGCAATAGAAAAAACAGTGAGCTAATAGTCAACCTTATAAGCAGATGTAGCTGTGAGCTATGAATAAGAATGCACAGATAAAAAACGGTAATTGTAGTTAATTATATATTATGAAAAAAATTATGCAGAAAATTGTAACTAAAAGCAAAATGTATTTAAAAAATTGTTTAGTCTTGATAATGGGGAAAAAGCCCCGAAACATTGACTACTACATATGACAATTTGTGTAACAATGAAAATAAAATATAAGGAAGAAAAATTTATGCTGTTTTAATATGAATAAATAACTAAATCTTCTTCAAGTAGTACTGATGTAAAAATGTCCTTTAATACCTTTTGGGAATCAACGTCTCAATTTTATAGGTAGATTTTGGATTTTTTATGTGGTTTTTCTCATATGTGTTCGTTTTTTAATTCCATATAAGATGAAAATTACAGGAAATTTCTTTGTTACCTTCCTTAAAATTATTTAAACTTAATATATTTAATTTATATGTTATTATTATTATCAGATATTAGCGATTTGTTCAAATAATTCAACAATACTGGATACCTAAAAGTAACTAAACACTTTTTTTATGTTTCTAACCGTGTATCTAAAATAACTACTATAAGTGCGGCGAAAAAAAAAAAATAAATTCTCTGATTGAAGTATTCTGTAGTGAATAAATGTTACCAGCTTTTTATTTTATTGGGCTGTTTCACATGAAATGTCCGTTTTTATAGTTTCTGAAATACATAAAGGATTTTTCAGGTCTCTGTTGTTTTCTTTCGAATGTTTACATATTTAAAGTAAACAGTTACTAATCCTCTACCTTTGTATTATAAACATTAGCTTCCCAATCAATTACCCAATTTTTAGTATACCTCCAAATATGAACATGGAAACACGCGATTTTCGAGTAATATTTTTGTACGAGTTTAAACTCGGCCATTCAGCAGCTGAGGCCGCTAGAAATATTTGCAAGGCGTTTGGGGAAGGGAGTGTTAATGAACGGACCATTCGCCGTTGGTTTGCTAAGTTTTCAGCTGGGGATACCGATTTGGAAAACTTGCCCCGAGGAAGACCTCCGTCCGTAATAGACACCGATGTCCTCAAACATACAGTAGAAGGAAACCCCTACCAAACAGTTAAAGGACTATCAGCACAACTAAAGTAAGTGCATCTACCGTTTCCAGACATTTAAAGTGTATTGAGAAAGTAAAAAAGCTCGATACATGGGTACGTCATGATCTCACTGAGCGGGAGCAAGAACCCATGTTTCAAAACATACCGTGCAAAAATTGAAAGAACTGGGCAACGCAGTTCTTCCGCACCCACCATATTCTCCCGACTTGTCTCCAACAGATTACCACCTGTTCAGGAATTGAGGCTACTTCGTCAAGGGAAAACCTATTTGAAGATGATGATCAAGTGAAAACTGCGTTTTCAGATTTTGTTTCACTTCAAAGCTCAGAGTTTTTCTGTTCGGGGATAAAAAAGTTGGTGCCACGTTAGGAAAAATGTGTAGAAACAGAAGGTAAATACTTCGAATAAAATTATCTTGTTTTCATATCGTATTTTTTAAAATAAAAATTCTTTACCTTGAGAACGGACATTTCATGTGACACAACCCAATATTTAAAATTTACAATAACTGTAATAATAAAAAAAAAAAATGTTCACTTATGTGGCTATAAGTGCGTGATATATCCATTTAATTTTGTATACAAATTTTTTTTTTCTTTCTTCTTTGTTTAATCTTTATTAATTATTTATTTTTATTTTATTTTCGATGTACATATGGAATGAATGATTCCTTATACCTATAATATTCATTGACCCAGAAGGTGGCAGATTGTATTATCTCATAATAAAATAAGTGCGTAAAGAGATAAAAGGAACCCAAAAATGCTTATTTCGTAAAACGCGTATGATGAAAACTCTAATTTGTGAATCTTAACGCAATGCTTTCTCCAAGTGTTTATATCATATTAAATCAAATGGAAATAATAATGGCCAGATAAAATATCGTAATAACGTTAAACGAAAATGAAATGATGAAACTTTCCCCTGAATTTAAGCCCAACGAAATGTAACTAATTACAGGAATTCCAGAGTATCTCTACAACCTAAAGTGTTTCCGGGAAGTTACACCTCCAACAGTGAATCAAAGCAATCGTCGAGTGAACGTGAGTCCTCATTCAGGATATGTGCCTCATTATCAGGGCGTTACGATCAAAGAGATCATTCAATATACCAATGTTTAACTTCATTTATTTTATCCAGCTAATCATATCTACTCTTTTGTTTTTTTTAATTATTAAGGTCTCCATTAAGCAGTAAATATTATTAAATGTTATGTAAATATTTCCATAAGAAGTATGATGTAACACTGTTAAAGTAATATTTAATATAAAATGATAAACATGATTAATCGTTTTAACATGGTATATATATTTAAAGATAAAGTTAGAGAAAAGGTTATAGGTTTACAACGAAGAGTTAAAGTGATTTTATTGGAGTTGGTGCGATTTTTTTTTTAATTGTAATTTTTTGACACAATTCTTGAATAATATAATAGAATAGAAAAAAATATCCTGGGATTGGGTCCCCTAAGAATAACAGTTGTGTACAATTGAAATACATAATATGTCTGGTGATTGGAAAAAAGAAGCATGATTAATTATTTTTTACTATGGTAAAATAAGGAGAAATACTGTACATCAAAAACTAAAATGAATTAAACATTTGGGCGGTAAACAGTAATCTTCATTCATTCAATGTAGATGTCTAGATAGAATTGAAATATCTAAAATTTAGCACAAGGCATCCAATTTCGTGCGAATAAATTGCAATATATTATTCCCATGAACGGAATATCTGTCAGGGTTTGAAGCTGATACACACAAGCAAATAAAACGTGAAAAATCATAGAAATCCGGTCTCTGGTTGTAAATAATTAAGTTATATCTCATTTTCTCCCATTACAGCAGATATAATTATAATTTGTCTCGCGAATAAATACTTGGAAAATAACAGCATAATTTAAAAAAAAATATATATTAAAAAAAATCAAATAATGATCTTGTTCCAAGAATTAATTGTGCTTATCTTTTAAAATTAAATACTTTTTTCTGATATTAAAATTTAACCCGAAAGTGCAAAAAAATGCAATGAAAATCAAAAACGTGAAATTTAGCACAAAACATCCAATTTCGTGCAATATATTATTCCCATGAACGGGATAGCTGTCTGGGTTTGAAGCTGATACACGCAAGCAAATAAAACGTGCAAAATCATGTAAATCCGGTCTCTAGTTGTAAATAATTGAGTTACTATCTCATTTTCTCCCATTATAGCAGATATAATTACTAATGTGTCTCGAGAGTGCTGGAAAATAACAGTATAATTTTTTTTTAAATATTTAAAAAAATCAAATAATGATCTTTGTTCCAAGAATTAATTTTCTTATCTTTTGAAATTAAATATTTTTTTTTTCAATCCGTTGGGCAAAAAATAAAACAATACTTATATTAATACCGGTTCGGGCTGGAGAGTTGAACATTTGAGCTTAACAATTTACAAAGCATTAAACTAAAAGGGGAGTTGAGGGTTCTTAATCCTTAAGCAATTATGAGTGAGCTGGTTTTATCTGTTATGAAAACGAAGCAGTGAAAATGTTCAGTATTAAAAGCTATCTGAATCAACAGTATTATTTTGATGCATTGAAAAAAACAAAAATAAAAAATCCTCCAAACTCATTTTACTCTGTATAAATAGATCTAGTCTTTTATAAAATCCACTAGTGGATCTCGGGGTTTAATTCGGTGATCCCAGGGGCAGTTTGTAAATATTGAAATAGTTATGAATGAGATCAAGGTTGTTATTATGTTCTTTATACATATTAATTATTTTATTTTATATACATATATCTTTTCTTCTCCCAGTATGCTATAAAATATTCTCGTCAATACTAACTAGCTGAATCACGGAATACGCTGAGGAAATTATCGGAGATTACCAATGTGGTTTTAGGCGAAATCGCTCGACTATTGATCAAATATTTTCCTTACGTCAAATATTAGAGAAGAAGCTGGAATACAACGGTGTAGCCCTTCGACTTTATATAGATTTTAAAAAGGCTTATGATTCCATAGACCGTCAGAAGCTATATAACATCATGATTGAACAGGGGATACCTAAAAAGTTAGTAAACCTAGTAGAGATGTGTTTGTCGGAAACATTTCATAAAGTTAGAATCGGTCATAATTACTGCGAGAGATTTGAGGTGCGATCGGGTTTGAAACAAGGTGACTCCCTTTCACCTGTTTTGTTTAATATAGCCTTAGAATATGTTATAGAAAAGGTGATGTGTACCGAAAAAGGCTTAAATATGGGGACAAGATTCCGGTTTTGGGGTATGCCGATGATTTGGTACTGCTAGGTGAAGACACGGAAACTATACAACTAAATACAAGTGTGTTAATAAAAACCGGTAAACAAATAGGTCTCGAATTAAATACCAATAAGACGAAATATATGATTAGTTGCAGAAATGGTGGCGATCTTGATGATATTAATATTTCAGGTCATACTTTTGAACACGTAGAGAAATTCAAGTATTTAGGTTCAATGATAACAAGAAAAAATGAAATCCAGGAAGAAATAAAGTCCCGGTTAAAGGTGGGAAATGCGTGTTATTATTCAGTTGCTAAATTACTTAGCTCGCGGCTTCTGTCTAAAAACTAACGGTTAGAATTTATAAAACATTATTCTTCCAACGGTTCTTTACGGATGCGAAACGTGGCGCTTACTTTGAAGGATGAACAACGGCTTAAGGTTTTCGAGAATAAGGTACTGCGTAAAATATTTGGTCCGAAGAGAGATGAGGCCACTGGGGAGTTTAGAAGGTTGCACAACGCGGAATTGCGGAGTTTGTACCCTGTGAATATAATTGAGTTGATAGCATCGCGGAGACTCAAATGGGCGCGTAAAGTTGTTGGGCTTAGTGAGGAACGGATTCCGAGAAAGTTGGTATTCGCTGAACCGACTGGTAGGCGTCCGAAAGGTAGGCCGAAGCGTCGATGGGAGGATTGCATTAAGGCTGATCTCGGGGGCTTGGGCTTGACCGGTGAACATTGGACGAGTCTGTGCAGGTGAAGTTTGGTGGTATCGGCATCGAACCTTCGGATTCGGTAAGCCTATTATTATTACATATATCTTTTCTTCTTTATTAATTATTCTTGTATTTTTTTTAGTTTTTTTTTTTAGTTTTTTATATATTATTTATTTATTTTTTTCATTTTATTCTCTTTTTTTTCTTATTTCTTCTTTCACGATGTACATATGGGATAAATGGTTTCTTCTAGCTGTAATACTCATTGCCCTAGTAGGTTGTAGATTGTATTATCTCTTAATAGAAAAATAATAAAATAAAAATCTTTTATAATAGTACATTTCATACCTACATTATTGATTTTGATATAACAACTAAGTATTGATAATAAATATTAATTATTCATCCACTAATTAACACTTTATTCTGGAACAAGGCCACTTAAGAGTAACATATAGGTAGAATAAAAATAAAGAGAAAATATCATTAAATAAAAACTCGAAATTTGAATCATCATAAAAATATATAATTTTTTTTTTTAAATGGTCAAGAGAAAGAAAAAAAAGTACAATAAAATCTTTATGTGACATTCAAAATAAGTTACCACGATGACTAAAGATTTTTATTAAGCACCCAATATTGATTTAAAATTAAAAAAGCTTTAATTTATTATATACTTTTATCACCGAATAAATAATCAAACTGTGATTAAATAGAGAATGTTTAAAAAATTTTCCCAAAACAAAATACCATTATTAGTTTTTTATTATAAATAATTTATGATTTCTTGTCATTAGTAGTAATAACTATTTATCAAATATATAGCATATAAGTCTTTTATGATAAATTAAAGAAGAATGTCTAAGTTATTATTTTATTTTTTTTTTTACTGGCAATAAGAGTAGTATTAGAAGTATATAATTTACTGTTGGAAAGCTGTAAGTTATAAGAAAAAAAAAGTCTACCTTAAAAGATCGTATTAAATAGCAGAACGTAAAGATTAATTCATGAGCCTAAGTAATTGTTGTAGATAATTATTTTCTTACATTATTTAGAATACATTAAAATAGAACGGAAAATATTTTTTATTCTGGAACTAAGTCCTTTATGAATTAAGTTGAAATATACAACTTGCTGGCCAAAAAAAACTAAAGAAACATAATTAATCACTATCTACAATTACGTATGTGTCAATATATAATATATATATATATATATATATATATATATATATATATATATATATATATATATACAATGCGAAATTGTAAAAAAATAAAAGCAATTTTCTGAATATAAAAAAATGAAACATAAATAAATTGATAACTGAGTTAAATAAATAATTTAGCTTTTCAACATAATCGATGAATACCGCCACGATCCGTTTGTAACGTTAATGCTAATTAAACTCAACGTGTTTTGAAGCTTCAGAAATAATTTCTACAATGCTATTAAAACGAAACGGTTTTCAGCTGCTTGCAACTATTTAAAAAAGAAAAACAATAACATTTTAGCTTGGAACCTGCTCACGAATCATAGAAATGAAGTCCAATATGTTAAATACATTTGTTATAAATTTTGTCTGTTAGCTAATCTAGCCACATAAAAATGATTTTGGTTTCATCTGTACAGGAGATGTATAGCTTTTGAGTTCTTCAAAAAACAATTTTCTAAAGTTTTAGAAATCATATACATTTCAACCTGCGATGTATCAAGCAAGTTAATTTATAGAAATATTTAAAATCTAAAATAGAATTAGGCTTACTGGAAGAGATCTCACGCTAACTGGATATGGAAAAAATTGATTAGATGGACTACCTGGAAACTTTTAAATAAAATCCGGTGGGATGTTTTCCCACTTGTAGGAGCTAGAGCAATTTGCAGCTGCACTAACAAACCAATTAATTACTTTTTGGATAATCCAGTTCCAGAAAACCTGGGGCGGAGCTTTAGCAGAAATCGAAAACTCCTCCCCTTCCTGGTGGGGTCAATCTATAAGATGATATTCACCACCCAGAATAATTTCACCAATGAAAAATAAGGAATATACCTTCCATTGGAAGGAGAAGGCAGTAGATAGAGACCTAGAAAAAGAGGATTCCGGGAGGTTGAAAACATCGAAGAAGATTAAGAGCCCGAAGTTGACAGAAAAAGAGATATCTCCCAGATTTGACAGCCTACCCTGAGAAGAAGCCACAAGACAACTTAACCATGATCATTTATAATTAAATAATAATGAATAAATTGTATTTGGTCTTATTATTATAATATTGTTATTAATAAACCATTTAATTTTTTTATTAAATATATATATATATACTTATTTGAGTGAATCAATTTATTTTTAGGTTCTTTTCAAATAAAACAGGGAGCGGCGTAGTCTAGTGGATAGAGCACTAGTCTGCTGTGCTCCGGGTCCTGGGTTCGAATCCCGGCTGTGGCAGAATATTATTTATTCTGCTAATTCAGTCGGGGGGCGACCCTAGGGTATGGAGACCCTCCTGGGGCAGACCCAGCCTCTATAAAGTGGGTACCCAAATTAATTGGGGAAAAACCTGGCGGCTGAGCGTGATTAAGGCCTAATCACCTCATTGCACTGCCGTTGGCCTAGAAACAGTACGAATCTCTATATGTACTGAGCCCAAGACCCTTCATGGGTTGTAGTGGTACAGGTTTTTTTTTTTTTTTTTTTTTAAATAAAACAAGTAACCCATATTTTTCACTCAACAACCTTTTTATTTCTAACGTTTTAGCCCTTTGCCATTTTCAAAGATTCTACTAACATCAATTATTTTAAAATTAAAAGATGATCAGCATTTAGTTATTTACACTGTTATAAAATATTTTACATACCTCTAATCTGTCCTGTTTATTGCATATATAAAAATATAAATACATTGTCAAATTATAAAAAAATATACTTAATGATAAAAACAGCTTTGTCAGCTTGTTATCATCTACTGGATTATGTTAATATATCCTTTCAATTTTAACTACATTTGATCCTCAAAACATTATTTTTCTTATTTTTACTTAGAACGTAATAGTTTCAAAAAATATATCAAAAAGAATTCAATTAATATTTTTAAATACATTGTTCTCCTCCTCTTATTGCACAATTGACTATAAAATAAACTACAAAACTAACAACAAAAACTTTAAAAATCATTATGCAAAAAGTTTTAGCAAAATTAATATATTGTGTAATTAAAGTGAATTGAATTTCTTGATTAATATACCATTTTAAATATCTTGATATGATGGAACATTTTTTGGAATTGTGAGGTTAAGTGATATTATTAAAGTGGCAATGTATAAATATTTGTATGTATGCAATAAACAGGATAAATTAAAAGTACAAATATACAATAAATATTCTTGTTGTTAAGCCTCTTTTTCCCTTCTCTGTCTGTAAGTAAATTCATCTCGCCATTATTTCTTTACCCGATAAACTCTGAAATGGTCAAACAGCATTTAAAAATATATTAAACAGAATTTTCATAATAAATGACACTAGATGCACATTACACCCGAGCGAAACGGTGAATAACTAGTTAAATATAAATTAATATTCTGGTGCAGTACCACAACATGTATAAAATCTGAGGCTTGTGGCCACTTGTAAATTCATGAAAAATAAAAATGTATATCTAAAAAAAAGTATTATTAATGATTTGACGAAAATAAACTGTTATCGAATAAAGAAATAACATTAAATAACTATTATAACATAAGAATCGATTATAAGTAATCTATTTGTGTGGTGACTGCCGATAAAGTTCCCATTCCGTGCCCAAAGGGACGAGAAACCGTTTCTTCACTCAGGGGTCGGAACAACACGCAACTACTTACAGTCTTTCAACTCCATTCCAGCTAATTCTGCCTTTCAGGTTACTTATATCGTACCGGCAATATACGTTCTATGAATTCCCTAGTCGTCTCTTAAAACAGGTTAGATAGAAAGACAGGTTTTATTTACATATTTGCAAGATATTAGGATTTGCTAATTATATTAGTGATGATTTCGGTTTTATTTAAATAAAAAAATTAATTTTGGTAAGGCAGTTTTTGGACCTGTAGTAGAAGGTAGTAAATAGTAGGAAAAATATAACCTAAAACATACTCAAAATAAAAAAAAAATAATAATAATAAACAAATAAAATGAAGGTAAAAAATAATAATAATTAAAAATAAATAAATAATAAGAAGAAAGTAAGATAATTAAATGGCCGAAATTGAAAAAAAAAAGTGCATATTAAAATAAATTGGAATAAAATAATAATTATTGTAAGTTTAATAATAAGAGGAGCCCACGGCTGTTTGGCTAGCACTAAAGGTTGGGAATTCGAATCCTAGTCCCGAAGCTGCTTTTTCAAGCAATTAATTAATGGGGATTCACTCAGAGAATATCCCCCGGGTATCTGAAACCCGTCAGCCAAATAGGGCCACTCACAAAATTAGGCGTAGGGAGTGATGACCCTACACTACAAATGCATCGAGAAACGTGAGTGTAATCTCCCAGGAAATTACACCACGAGGCCTGTCGCGCCCCTAAAAAAAAATAAATAAATTAAATAATAATAAGTATTTGTAATAATTGCAAATTTAGATATTAACATGCTAACAGAAAGATAGTAAATAAAAACGAGTAAACTTATATATATATATATATATATATATATATATATATATATATATATATATATATATATATATATATATATATATATATATATATATATATATATATATATATATATATATATATATAAGTTAAGGACTGATAAGGTAGACTATCAGTCTTAATTCCAAACCACCTCTTGTAAACAATAGAAATGTATATATAGAGGATTAGAAGACCAAATAAAGTTAGTGTTTGAATAGCCATCAAGCGTGTTGTTTATGCCCCTTTCATTATTTTTTTTAGTTTATTTTTCGGACAACGCATAAGTGGTGCCGAAACCCGGGACCTTTAGATAAGTTCGAAACACGTAATTTTTTTTTGTACTTACCTGCTACTCAGCGTACGTGAGTTATTTTATTATTATTATTTTTTTTTTTAATCTCTTGCCTGCGAAAACCAATATTATGGCAGAAAACGTAGTTTTGAGACCAGCCGTTCTAAATGTCCCACCGGCTGGGCCACAGCAGGCGGCAGCGGCGGCAGTTGAGTTACCGCCACTACCGGAAGTTTCACTGGCGCAGGCGCATAGAACGACGCTGGAGTGGGTGAAGATCCAAACAGCGACAGCTCAGGAATTGAGGAAGGCTACATCCGACCTTGACAGATTCACTGGAGAGATAGGTGAGCTCAATCACTTTCTAAAAGGGGGCGATCGCTTGATGGTGAGGATTCAGTCAAAGTTGTCTGAAAGACTGTTAGACGGAGAAGATGCTGAGGCGTTAAAAGCTGCAGTGGTTTGCAGGGTGAGGAGGAGCATCCTGAATCATATCCAAGCCGATGAGGAGACACCCTGGAGCGTCGTGAAAGAGCGACTAAAGAAGGCCTACGGAGGGGGAAGATGGGCCCCTGAAGAAGATGTTTTTCACATAATAAGAGAAACTAAGAAGCCGCGGCAGTCTAATGGCCAGTATGCGGGAGAACTACTCACGAAGTTTAACCGAATAACGGAGAAAATGAGAGAGACCGCGAGTGTTGAGGAGGTCCACTTTAGGATGGATTTTCTAGCTATAATTCTAAAGGTGCAGCTGGCGAAGGAAACCGGTAAAAGAGAAGGGTTTCAGAGGGAGCGCTCGTTCATCGACTGCGCTCAAGAAATGATGGACGCCAGTGCCCGCGAGGAAGAATCTAGGATGGAGACGGAGGAACATGGTTGGACACGAGTCTCGCACAATCAGCCTAGGACCACTCCCGTTTGGAAAAGAAGAGAATTTCGGGAGAATAGGAGAGAGAGACCTCCGCAAGGTGATCGAAGGCCAGCAAAACCGAGAAGCAGCGGGAGGCGGGAGGACCGCAAGTGCCATGGTTGTGGCAAGCTCGGGCATCTGGTGGCCCAATGTCCACGCACTAGGTGCTTTGAGTGCGGAGTGGAGGGACATATGGCAAGACATTGCCCTTACATGTACCGGCGGCGCGATGCAAACCAACCGGAACCTATGGAAGTAAATGCTCAAAGAGTCCGACCAGGACGGTTCCAGAGGAGGCATATGGCATCGGCAAGCGAATCATCCGGACGGTCTGAGGAAACAGAAACGGAGACTGAGGCAGACGTCCCCGCTCGAGGAGGTGGCCAGAGGAGCAGGAGGAGTGTGTGGAGGCGACCGGAAACGGCAGCGCAGTCCTCCCGTGAGGAAATCTGAGGCGGGTATCTGAAGAGGGGCAACCGCACGTTGGTGAGCTACCATGCGAGAGGAGAGAGCGGCGGTCTGCCTATCATCAGCGTGGAGGGAGTCGCATGCCTGGTGGACACCGGGAGCTCGTGCACCATCGCATGCAGAGAGGCGCTAGAGAAGTGGAAAGGTGGAGAGAGGGCACTCCAGGTTAAGGTATGCCAATGTAATTTAATCACCCTGGGAGGGCCCTGTAGTGTGGAGGGGGAAATCGAGCTGGGTTTGGGTACGTGGGGAGAAACGAGCGGCAATTTACAAGTCCATGTGGTAAGTAGGATGCCAAGGGAATATCAGGTGATCATAGGGAATGACCTGTTAGGAAAGATCGGCGCGCGGATCAGGAATCAGGGGGGCCAATGGGATATAAGAATCGGAGGTAGAAAGTTTGCATGTATTCGCGTGGCTGCGGGTGGTGAACCACGCGTAGGGGCGGTGAATCAGGCTGATACGTGGAAAACATCTATCCTCGATGAGTTCGGCGATATATTTTTTAAAGAAGGGGATGTCCTCGGGGTTACTGGCAAAACGGTGCACGAAATTCCGCTCAAGCAGGACCGGGTGATTTACGTTAAAGAAAGGCGGTACCCTCAGGCGCTTCGTAGCCATATTCGGGCTGAGCTGGACGATTTACGGCGGCAGGGTATAATCGTGGACAGTACGTCCCCTTATAATAGTCCGCTATGGGCCGTCAAAAAGAAAAGTGCACCCGGCGACACGACAGAAAAGTATCGGGTTGTCATTGATTATCGTAAGCTGAACGAGAATACCGTCGATGAGAAATATCCCCTTCCCCGTTTCGATGATATATTGGACAGGTTGGGTGGTGCGAAAATTTTTAGCACTTTGGATCTGAAGGCGGGTTATCACCAGATCGGAATGCATCCTTGGGACCGGCACAAGACCGCGTTCACGTTCGAGAGGGGCCATTATGAATTCACCCGGATGCCCTTTGGCTTGAAGAATGCTCCTATCACGTTCCAGAGGTTGATGGACGAATTCCTTCGGGGTTTGGACGAATCCGTATGCCAGGTCTATATGGATGATCTCCTGGTCTTTAGTAGGTCAGAACGGGACCACGTTGGGCATCTCCGGGCTGTTTTTAACCGCATGCGGGAATTTGGTCTCCGCCTTTCTCCTGAGAAGTCCACCCTAGGTCAGCGGGAAATTAGTTTTTTGGGTCATACGATCTCCGCGGAGGGCGTGAAGCCGGATGCCCAGAAGGTGGCGGCCTTACAGCGTATGGCCATCCCGACCGAGGTGAAGGGGATCAGGCGGTTAATGAGCGCTTTGAATTATTATCGCCGTTTTGTTCCAGCTATGGCTGCGTATCTTGTGCCCCTTAACAATTTGCTGCGGAAAGGGTGTAAACTCGTGATGACCCCAGATATTGCGGACAAGGTACGCCGGTGCATCGAGCACTTGCAGCGTGATCCGGTGCTCGCATTTCCGGACTTCGACCGACCATTCACTATTACGACGGACGCCAGTGAATACGCTCTTGGGGCAGTGTTATCTCAGGATAGTGACCGTGGGGAGCGCCCTGTTGCATACGCCAGTCGGCGTCTCACGGATGCGGAGTCTCGTTATAGTGCCTTGGAGCGAGAACTCCTCGGTATTGTATGGGCGGTCGACCATTTCCGGCCGTACGTCTTCGGGAGGCGGTTCCGGGTCCATACGGACCATCGTCCGCTACAATGGGTGGGGAGGCTGAAGGAGTCTTCCGCGAGGGTCACGCGCTGGAAAGAGCTACTTGGGCAGTACAATATGGAGATTGTATACAAACCGGGCAAGGAGAACGTTGTTGCGGATTGGCTGTCGCGGGCGGTCATGGTGAACGCCGTAGAGGAGGAACGGGGCGAGTCTTCTCGCGATGTTCGACCGTTTCTCAGGGAATGGACTCCTGGGGAGGAATCCCAACCTGGAGCGGCGGGCGTTGCGGGTGAGACCGCGTCGTCGGGGGACGAGCGTTCTTCTGAGGGGCGTCCTGTAGTCATGGAGGAAATCGACGAAATCGTGAATGACAAGCGCCACCAGATTATCTGGAAGACGAGGACATCGGGGCTCCTTAAGATCGATTTTCAACGCTTCGGCGGGTGTTCGGTTGTCACTATCTGGTCTCAGCCGTCCGTCGGGGATGACCAGGTGTGTAGAGCGCTGGCGGACGCGTCGAAACCGGGTAGGACCCACCACATATTTGTCGGCAACGCCTTGATATGGGAACGGATCCAACGGTTGTGGCGGGCGGAGCGTATCGGAGTTGACCGGTCGTTTGTCCGTTGTTCCATGCTAGTCGAGACCATCCGTGATGAGGACCGGCAGAAGGAGGTGACGCTCGCTTATCATCAAGGAAAGACGAACCACCGGGGACTCACGGAGACGTTGCATGCGTTGCGGCGGCGTTATTATTGGCGGGGGATGAAGCGCACCATCCAGGAGACCATCGGAAATTGCGACGTGTGCCTTCGCGCTAAATATGATCGTCATCCACCTCGCGCCGTCCAGGAGGAAACCCCTACCGCTGATGCGCCTCTCGTGGATCTTCAAATCGATTCCTTTACGTGGAAGGGCTATAAATGGGTCACGGTTTTGGATTTGTTCAGCAAGGTGGCTATGGCGTATCCCGTCCAAGAGCGTACGGCGGAGGCGGTGTTGCGGGCCCTTTGGATTTGGTTTCAGTTTTATGGCGTCCCCGAGACGGTTTCGTCGGATAGCGGTCGCGAATTTGACAACGCCAGAGTCCGGGAGGAGATGAAGGTTTTGGGTGTCACGTGGCATCTTAATACACCGGGTCATCCGAAAAGCCGAGGTGGTATCGAGCGCCTTCACAGCACATTGAGTGACCACCTGCGGGTGTTTCAATTAGAGAAGGGGTTGGAGCCGGACGTGGCTATGGAGCGTGCCATCATCGCGTATAACCACTCCGTCCACTCGGTCACGGAATTTACCCCTTTCGAAATCCTTTTCGGTTTGCAGGGTCGCCGGCGTGATTGCCGCGGTGCGGCGGGAGATGAGGGGCCCATTGTGAGCAATAGTCTAGCGCTGAGGAAACTATGGGTCACGGTTCGCGATCGGATAGAGAGGGAAAAGCGTCGCCGGGTGGAGCGGCATAATCTTGGGGTGCGGGATCTAATGGGATCCATTAAAATCGGTACGGTGGTATACCGGCGGGTGGGGACCAATAGGGGAAAGGAACTCCGGCGTTATGAGGGCCCTTTCCGGGTGGTTGTGATCCGTGAACACAATTTGGTCACGATCGAGAGCTTACGGGAACCCAGGAAGCGGCGTACAGTGCACCTCGAACAATTGAAACTCCCACCGATGGGGGCATCCTAGAACGCTGGAGTGTCCTCCGCTTTTTGCATTTTTGTTTTTGAAGTGTCAGTTTTTTTGTTTTGTTTTTTTGCAGTGTGCAGTGTTCAGATTGCTGGAAGTGCTGTTTTATTTTATTTTTATTTTTCTCTCAATATCTTGTGTTCTATTTTCAGGTGGTATTTTCCTTTTGCGTTTTGTACTTGTGTTTTTTCTTTTGTAATGTCTCATGTAGTTTATTTCTATATTTTTTGTTTTTGTATATAGTTTACGAGGATTGTTCGTAAACTGGTGGGGGGGAGTTAAGGACTGATAAGGTAGACTATCAGTCTTAATTCCAAACCACCTCTTGTAAACAATAGAAATGTATATATAGAGGATTAGAAGACCAAATAAAGTTAGTGTTTGAATAGCCATCAAGCGTGTTGTTTATGCCCCTTTCATTATTTTTTTTTAGTTTATTTTTCGGACAACGCATAAGTTATATATATATATATATATATATATATATATATATATATATATATATATATATATATATATATATATATATATATATATATATATATGTGTGTGTAAATATATGCGTAAAATATTGTTCAAGTTAGATTTATTATCTTTGTTATATGATTGTATGAGTTTTAATATGTTGTTTTATGATGTATATAAAAATTTTTTATTTTATTAATTATTAGTGTATATGTATAGATCTATGAATCTGAAAGAAAATGGGGAAAATGAATAAGGGAAAACAATTTTAAAAAGAGTAGAAAAAAAAAAAAATATTGTATTTATAACTAAGGATTTGAAATTATAATTTACAATGTTAAGAATATTTCTAAAGGGAAGAATTGGTATGCTGTGGTATAGAAACCCAATTAAGTTGGGCAGCATCATTTTGTTTTATTTATAAATAAAGTGTATCTCTCTCCTGTTAAAGAGGTATAATATTCATTATGAATTTAACAATAAATCTTTAGTCTTTTTATGTTTGTAGCTTTTAAGAGAGTGTTTATTACAATTAGCTATTTCTTTTATTAGCGGGTTCAAAGAGCTTGTGGTTTTTCTGAAATACAATAGCTATCTTCAAATAAGTTATTCTATCATTTTTTTATTTTATTTTATTTTTTTTTTAGAAACTTATTTTTAGACTATCAATCAATGTTACCGCCACTTATACGCCAACGATTTTCAGATCTATTTATCATTTTCTTCCTCTGAGTTATTAGTAACATTTGGCAAAGTTCAGGAAGACCTTGCTAAAATCTGTGCCGTTGTCTATACTACATTTCCGAGTCTTACCCTAAATGATCAACCAATTACCTTCACTTTCTCTCTCAAAATGCTGGGTAATACCCTTTACTGGAAACCCCATATTTCCTAAACCTCCTGATGAAAAATAAATTTCAATTTTTTCAATATCAATTTTTTTATCTATCTTGTCATGTTCTTCTACTATCTACCCATAAGCTCCTTGTATCCGTAATTATTTCCTTTCACTTTGACTGTTGGAACTCACTGGAAACTGAGAGCAACTCAAGAGTCCTAGAGTAAAATAATTGTAAACATTGGAATTAAATAAACAACTCAAATAAACTATAATAAATAAGTATAATCAAGAAAAAATAATAAGATATAGCAAAGTAATAAAATAAGATATAAAGAATTTCCTATAAAAAATAACCAGTTTTGATAGAAAAGCAATTAAAATTCTTCACAATGTTTATAAAATAATATATATTTAACCTTTAACCTTAAAAAAGGTAATCATTTCGAATAATATTTGATGTATGATTTAAAGAATAAAATCAAAAGTAAATAAATAAATACACGTATTTGTTAGCATTAATTATTGATTCTCCCCGAAATTAGCGCCTACTTACTTACGGGTTATTTGGGAGATGGCTAAATAGACGAGATTTAAATTTTGAAAGAGTTTCTAAGTCCCGGATATTAGAAGGAATGGAGTTCCCTAGGGATGCAGATTGGGTAATGAATGATCTATCGAAAGCTGTGGATCGAAAGGGCGAAAGGGAATAAGATCAGAAAGCAGTAAACGGGTGTTACAGCAAAAAATGGAGCATTTAAATATAAGAAGGTGCGAGATGTAAAATAGATATCTTACAATTTACTTGTATTCTATAAATACTGTTCAATTCCAATTTATCTATTAAAAAAAAAAAAACATAAATTAAAAAAGACGTTAGCAAAATGTGTATTGTGGTTAAGGTTCTCCCCTCTCAAACTGAGGGCTGAGGATCATGGAGGAAATGTTATTCCAAGGGAGGAAGGCTGTCACGACAAAATGACACCCTGAAATTTCCCGTCGGGATGTGGGGGGGAGGGGGACCTTTTTTCACTCAACCGCGGAATGGAATTATTTCTTGTACACAAAATTCACGAAGCTTACATACAAATAATATTTTGTTTTAATAAACCGATTAAACCTCTTTACAGTAACTTCCCCAGCCTGTTAAATGATACAAAAATGTCTCCTAACTTATCCAATTGTGTTTTTAGGCATATTTCCTTTTTCATTATAACAATTTCAAATTTTTTGGATAATAATGGAGACATTAAATATTTGTTCACTTTTTTTATCAGTAATAATAATTTTTATTAGATTTATCTCTGGTAGTACATACCGTTTAAGAATAAAATACAAATTTTTTTTTACTGATTTCCCATCTAAAATTTAAGGAGCACAATGGGTAGAGAACTAGTCTACTGTTTTCCACGTTCCGGGTTCAAATCTCATTGAGGCGGTATTATTTAAGCTGTGTTTTGACCCTGGAGTTTGGATACCCTTATGGGGCATAACAAGTCTCTAAAAAGCTGGTACCCGAAAAATTGGGGTGATAACCTGGCGGCTGAGCGTGATATAGGCCTAATTCACTCATTGTACAGCCGTTGGCCATGAAACAGTACGAACCTATGGAAAATGGCCTTACATAGCCTCCACTAGGTCGCATGACTAGTGACGCATCGAAAGAAAGGCGATGGGATCTCCTGACATTATTCCTTGACATCCACAAGTGGGTCTCGGCATTTGATTCGGAGTTCTCAGGAGTACTATATAAATATTATATATAGGTATGAACGTGATCAAGGTTGTTATTATTTTTAATAATTTATTATTATTTTATTTTCTTTATTTAATCTGTTTTCCTTTATTTAGTTTTTATTTATTTTGTTTTCCTTTATTATATAATTATTTAATAAATTTGATTATTCTTTTTATTTTTGTTTACTCTGTACATATGGTTATGGATGATTTCTTATAGCTGTAATACTCCTTGCTCCAGAGGGTAGCAGATTTTATTATTTATGAAAAGACCAGTTGAAATAAATAAACAAATTCCACTCTGAAAAAAAAAAAATCGTTACGTTTTCTGTTAAGATGTGTTGAGAAATTATATACATCAAACTCAATCAGGTGAAATAAGGATGTAAATGGAGGAAGGGAATGCATGTATATAGTTCAATCCATTAGGAATATCAATATTGTTCATTTTTATGGTATTTTTACCAGTTATTCTCTACATTTTCTTAAACTTGAGACAGTGATAAAAAAAAATCCTGACGAAGACTTAATGTTTTCCAGCCATTTTTAGTCAGCTTCGCGGCTGAAAATATGTGTTAAGTGAACCTCTCTAACTCTAGTAATTTTAAAGATATTAAATCAAACGAAAAATTAAAAATATGATAAGGATGTGTTTTACATTTCTTCCTCACAATAAATTACCTAAATAGTAAAGAAAGTAGATTGAAGTTTTCTCGAAAATTAATAAAAAACGAGAATTATAATATATTCAATGTTTATAGAGGAAAATTATTCAGTTTTGATTATTTTCTTATTTATAGCTTAGTAATTAAACTACTTTCTGTAAAAAAATTGATCTTGAAACATAGTCTTTTTCTTTATATGAATTTCCAAATATAAAAAAAAGTCCAGTTTTCGCGATATTTAAAGGAATGTGTCTCGAAAGGAACTGAATGAAAAATAAAATAAAAAAAATTACAAGTATATAACACTAATTCAAATGATATAAATTTAGTGAATAACACTCAGCTGGTTCCCAAATAATGAAATTCTTTTCCCCGTTTAAAAAAAAGTTGTCTTTCAAAATTATCAGCCCTGGTAATATTTTACATTTACTAACAAAGAACCTGTACCTCTACAATCTATGAAGGGTCTTAGGCTCGGTACATATAGTGATTGGTACTGTTTCTTGGCCAACGGCAGTGCAATGAGGTGATTAGGCCCTGATCACGCTCAGCCGCCAGGTTTTTTCCCCATTTGGGTAATCACATTAAAGAGGATGGGTCTGCCCCAGGAGAGTCTCTATTCCCTAGGGTCACCCTCTGGCTGAATTAACAGCATAAATAATATTCTGCCAAAGCCGGGAATCGAACTCAGGGCCCGGAGAACAGTAGACAAGACCACACCGCTCCTACTAAGAAGCGTTATTAAACCGTATTAATAACCCTAGAAATAGTTGAGACTCAGCCACTATTTTTTTTTTATGTTACTTACGACAAAAAAGGTATAATATGTATATATTTCAGATTTATTTTTCCTCAGTTTAACTTAATTATACCTAAACCATGCAAAAAATCATTTTTGAAAATTTGTATTGAAAAAAAGGACAAGGAACACAACTAAGAAATCTTTAAATCAATTAGTGCAATGATAAGACAAAGCAAGAGGAAAAGTGTGAGGCTCCTTTCTAACCTTTTAGAAGCTAGAGTTTTAGATTTTTAATATTGTGATCGTTTCATGCTATTTGATTTTTAAATTGATTTATGCATATCGGAGAGTAACTAATGAAAAAACTATAAGTGAGGGTTTTTTAAGATAACCTATGAATGAATTAGCACTGACGCATATAAACTTTTATATTTTTAATCGCAAAAACAGTCCTTTGTTGACATTAAGTATGCTCTGGTAAATTAATTATGCAACTAGGGATTGCAATCCGGTGTCATTTCCAATCCGGCCGGATCCGGTCCCAAATTTCATCAATCCGGACGGATCCGGACAGTATGGCTAAATCAGGTTGATTTTTACTTTTCGGTCAAAGATGAACTGTTAGTATGCTATTTGAGTATAATTGTACTCATTATAGGAAGTTTATAAAATAAAAGTTATGTTAAGATTAGATATGGAGCAAAAAAATTAAAGTTTAGTAGTTTAGGTAACAAGTAAAATTTAAGTGGCTATTAAAGCAATCGGCTATTGATTACTATTTGCTGAAAATAAAGACTATTTTTTTCTACCACCCTTTTTTTAAAATCGAAATTGATTTTTGATAATATATACTAAATTTATTAGTACTTACGTACTATTTTAAAAACAAATATTGTCAGTAGAATAATTTAAAGATTTATACTTATAATACAAACCCATTATTGTGATAATTATACCATTCATCAGACATATTCATCAAAATATAAGTGTGTCTATCATTAGCATTAGTTAGCATTCTCAAATAATTTAAAATTATTGTTATTACAATTCCCATCTGAGTTAATTACACAAGGATAATTATATAGGATTTTATAAAGTCACTTAATAAATTAATTGAGCTATCTGAGAAAGTGAAGTATATGAAGAGGTAAGCAGTAACGTAGCTCAGTCTTCCTAGATTTCAATAGATTTGTAAGCAGTTTATCATATAATTCAGTACACTTAAGTGAGCAATTTCTCTAAAAAAAAAGTAAGAGTTCTTTCAGAAGATCCTCTACAGACAACTTTTAGGATGCTATAGCTCGCGTATATCCAAGATAATAATATCTCTTCCCTTACATTTAGGTGAAGCACCGACAAAACAAAAGCACATGTACTGTCTCGTGAAAGGCGAACGAATGATGCTGGACTGAACTGATGACGATGTAATTTGGCGTCGAACGACACCACCATACATGTACACCAAATTTAACGCATTTAAAGTAATTTTTTTTTATTAAACTGCACTATTTTTGGCCAAGAATTGCTATAATCGGATCCAGTTACCGGATTTGGTTAACTTATAATGATGCCGGATCCGCCGGATTACCGGGTCCGGTTTTCCGGATTGCAATCCCTATATGCAACCTATTGGGTCAGGCAGAATTTCTTTATGATTAAAAGCGTGTCTGTATCTCTATTTTATACTATTTAATTTTATTTTATTTTAAGCTGATAATAAAATATTTCCTTTTAATTTTTAAAGTTTTTTTCTTTGAAAAAACCGATTACGCAAGTAATTAGCTGAACAGTGGGCCGACAAGTAGTTCCAGAAAAGCATAAATGTAGAATTAATTTTCCCAACTCGAGCTGCTAAGTTTAGAGAAAACTCCAAACTAATCAGGTACATCGGCTCACGCAAAGCGCTTGTAATAAGTTAAAGAGCCGTTACAACTCGTTATAAACTCTTAAAGAAAATAAAATTACTGCTCTAGTAGGTTTGTGAACAAGGCAGTTTCAGTTTTATAGCAAGTGGAACTTTACTGGGATTTGATTACAGTTCCATGGCATTAAACCGACGGGAGTTAATGGCATCAATTGTATTCGCTTCTCGGTTCTAAATAAGTCAACAAGTTTATTGCAGGTTAACCTTCCCTTTCAAGCGGTCCCCGAATTGTCCAAACATTGCTCAAACTCATCAAAAGACACTAAGGGCAGAATTAGATGAGGTGGAGGGGCTGCCGCTTTAATTAACCTGGCTCCTCTTTAGTGTAATCGCGCCTAGTAAATGTTTAATCGATAAATCGAATTTAGCCAATGATGCAGTGATAATCACTGATCTCAGTTTCAATTAAGCTAAGTTTCAATAATAGATTGAGACGGCTCGGGTCCCTATTTAGCCCTTTGTTTGAGATAAATTTAAATATACCTAACTTTAATCGATGAAATTCCAATAAATTGGATTTTTATATAAAATAGAACAGTGATAATATAACTTAAGACACAGCAGGACTTATGTAATTAGGTCGTTTCATATGAAATGTCCATTTTTACATCAGATACAATTTATAAAGGGAGTGGCGTAGTCTTGTGGATAGAGTACACGAAGTTTCAACCCCGCCTGAGGCATTTTTTTTTTTACAAATTTATATACAATAAATACAACCAGTAAAAGTGCAAGAATTATAATAAATGGCCTGAAAATGCGTGTGACAAAACTACCCATCGGTAGAACTTCAATGTTTATTGAACTTAGGTGATCGCGAGGCCATCTTCTTTTCAATCACCTTGGAGGGTTATAAAGAATATGTGAGGTTTGTTGCAGGCAAGGGGGTTTATGTGGGTTGAAAGTTGGAATGATGAGTGGTATATATAGTACAAGATATCTGCAACAAATGGGATATTGAGGTCGCTATGGATGATTTTATTTGTGATGAAGTAACGAGCATTCAAGATTTTGCGAAGGATTTCGGATTGTAAGGATTGGATGCGGGAGCTGTTTTAGGATATAGGGTGTGATGTGATCAGGAGCTTTTTTGGTAGGTAATTGATAGATGTTAATTATTTCAGACGGATGAAAGGATCTAGGGGAAAGGACATTTTAAGTGGAATAATAAGTTCCATTTCAACACACGGAGTAGAGCTATGGGGCTTTACTAAACCATCGAATTCATCTCGTATCCAATCCTTACAATCTAAAATCCTTCGGAAAATCCTCAATTCTCCTTATTTTGTCACCAACAAACTCATTCATAAAGACCTTAATATTCCATATGTTGCTGACTTAGCCCGAACCAGGTACCGTTCCTTCCATGACAAACTCCATTCCCACTCCAATCCATTAGTTTCAATCCTTGCTTCCTCTTCGATCCTTGACGATCCACCGAGGCGCCTGAAAAGAAGATGGCCACGAGACCTTCTAGTTTAAAATATTTTTAGAGTGCTGCCACTGGGTAGTGCAAGTCTCTACATGCAATTCATGACATTTTTCTATTTTATCATCACATTTACTTGATGTATTTTTTGTAATACAGTTGTAGATATCAATAAATATGTTATAAAAAAAAACAAAAAAAAAAAACATTTCAACACGGTCAAGGTGGGTTGGATTAAGAATCTCAGGATGAGGATCAAAAATTTGGAAAGATGTTATTTACAAAAAATTTACAAAATATTTTAGATTTTATTTTGTCTGATCAGGACCAGTTATGAGATTTAAAAGGGAGTGGGCGATTACAAGTTACAACCTGATTATATTTGAGAAGTTTTTTGGTAATTATTCATAAAGAATTGTGAGTAGGCGTTAAGTTTGTTGTAAAGTTCTGAAATGTTTGTATTTTTTAATTCCTATTTTGAGCTTATAAGTTAGTTTAGTGCAGTAAAATTTGTCAAATGGGTGTCTGGTACTATGCCATTTAGCCCTTGCTCAATTTCAAAATTCATAGAGCTGTTAATTGCTATAACAGGATTTTCGACAATTGGCATAATTACTTCTAGTAGAGCTTGGATAGAGTCAAAACTCTTTTTATATAGAAATTATCGTTTAAATAGAAATATTACAGAAAAAATACTGAGAAAGAGAGTTACATGCAAAAATTAGAAAACTGTCAAAAGGGCTTAGCAGAGTAAGCATGTGAAATCTGCCCCCAGGCATACCAGCATCCAGTGAAAATCTGTTGGATGTAAGCCTGACGAATAAGTAGATTGTGGTAACACTTCCTGACATAGCTCATTACATTTTTCTCCATCTCTCATGAAACGTGAGGTATGCCATTTTCGTGTAAGACTGCAATTTTCTTTCTATAAATCAATGCCAGTTTTTGCTGCATTGTATTAGTACCACTGCAGTACGAACTGAGCGTGATAAATTCTTCTTTAGGTAAAAAGGGAAAATTAATCATTCCTCATTAAATATCTTAAATCTGTGTCACCAGCCAAAAATATTTCAAACCACCGGTGAACTATTCCTTATACCTTGTTAATGTTGAGCATTTGGGGATCCACTAAACCATCGAATCCTTCTCGTATCTATTCTTTTCAATCCAAAACATAACATGTATTTAACTTACTCTAAGACTCCAAAGCACATTTTGTACAATCTGTATTTTTTATTCTATAGGGACATGTCCCAGGTTAAAAAAGAATTTATTTATTTATTAAAAACCCGTCAGCTACTTGTTTCCTCTGTTATCTTCCCCAATTTTGACTGCGGTTGCCTGGTGTATGTAGGACTTACCGATGAGTTAGAAACAAAATTGAAAGGTCTTATGAATTGTTTTAAGGGAGGAAGCTGAATCATCTGAAATTTGTAGATGATATAGTACTGATTTCGGAAAATGTTGAAGAGATGAAAACTATGTTAGAAAGTCTCCTAATCCACAGCGCAGAAGCAGGTCTGGTCCCAAACTATTCTAAAACGGTACTAATGACAAATAGTACAAAGAAGGAAATAAAAATTAATAATGTAGCGTTAGGGTATGTGGACGAATTCGTCTACCTCGGACAGCTCGTATCTTTTCATAACCGGATGGCAAAACAAGTGCAAAGAAGAATAACGATGGGATGGAAAAAATACTGGCTCCTAAAAGAAGTAATGAAGGGAAACTTTAGTTTAGAAGCTAAGAAAGTAATGTTTGAAAGCTGTGGTTCTCCCTTCAATTACATATGGATGTCAAACATGGGCATTGACAAAGAAGGAGGAATCCAGGTTAAGGGTATGGCAAAACTCTATCCTGAGAAGCATTTTGCACTACAGGAAAAGAGATAAAATCAAAAGCCTTACTATGCATAAGGAATCTGGGATAGGCGACATCAAAGAAATAATAAGGAAAATTAAATGGAAATGGGCAGGTCATCTGGCCAGGATTCAAGATGGAAGATGGTCGCAGAGTGTCACTGAATGGATTCCTTACAACCTGAAGAGAAGAAGGGGTCGACAATGTAGACGATGGAGAGATACCCTGAAGCTAGCTGTCGGAACTAATTGGATGCGAACAGCGAGAGATAAGGATAAATGGAAAAACCTTTGGAAAGAAATGGCCAACTCCACTTCCGAATAGGTTTGGTCACCGGGGAAGTTAGACCATCACCTCCGTAAGGAGAGGCCTGTAGGGATAACATATTGTAAATATCTTAAGCAACTAAGGAACATTAATTATATAGTTGTTTTTTTTTTTTCATTTAACAAGTATATGCATTATTATTATTTTTCACATATCATTATATTTTTTTTTCCAATAAAATGAGAACTTTTTATTAGATTATATTAGAAATTATATTTGATTATGTTAGAAATTATTTTAGAACTAAAAGTTAATATTATAATTGTTTAAATGTTATCCTTGCAATAAAGGCTTTATTCATATATTCATTCATTCATTCATGAATTGTTTTATAAGATATATTTTTGGAGCCCGTAGACGTGACCATATCTCCGGGTATTATACTGAGTTAAAGTTGCTTTATCCTTCTGTTCGACGCCAATATTTCTATGGTTCTTACCTGTTCCAAACCTTAAAAAATAGTAATTTTTTATGTACCTATATGTACACCTATATAACTGAATTCCTCACCTTCCGTTCAGACATCCATTCGTTAAACCCTAGAACCCAATCAATCAATATTTATACCCCATCACATAGAACTGCATCCTTTCATAAATCCTTTCTCGTTCGTTCCTCATTGTTTTGGAATTCCTTGCCTATTTCTATCCGTAAAGTAACTGGACAATAGGCAATTTTTTGTTTGCATTGGTCTTGTTCTAAGGGGACATGGTTTCAGAATAAAGATTTTTTTTCATTTCATTTTCATTACTAACTATATCATATATTATATTTTTTCAACAAAATAAAAATCATACTTCAGTACCAAAATATATAATCGATAATCGGTATTGATATATTATCAGAAAAACAAAAACATTTTTGACGTTTTATTTAAAATATTTTTTTTTTTTTAAAAGATGTGATCTAGTTATATTTTGGAAAGGCTTTAAGTTCAGCGACCATGGTAGGGGGTGTCAAAACCTAATGCTCTTCAATTAGTTAATAATTTCATTTACCATTACTTAAGAAGTTCAGAACAGACATAAACTTTCTAAAAGTAAATCTTGTTTTTTGTTGAATTAACGTTTTAAAATTTCGCCTCAGTGTTTGTAGAGATAAAGTAAGCCAGGATTTTGAGCCTTAGTTAAGTGGGAAACCTCATTAACTGTGATGCACAGCTCAGACCTCCTCTTTTTCAACAGAAAACCACTATAATTTCATGCTTCACCTCTCGGGGCTTGAAAACCTAAGTTATTTCTCTGATAACTAAATAACCTTTAAATTCTTAAATCTCTGGTATTCAAAAAATTGTAAACTATTGTTTGGCTCGGAGGATGTGTGTATTTATATGTACTACACTAATAGTAATAATAATAATAATAGGCTTACTATTATTACTTATTATTACTATTACTACACTAATAGTAATTTGTCATCCTTTTCCTAAAACCAGGCAAACCATCCAACTGTACGTCATCCTACAGACCTATTAGCCTTCTTCCGATCCTCTCCAAAATCTTCGAAAAACTTCTATTAAAACGAATCCTAGCCAAATTTCACAATTTTCCTTCACACCAGTTTGGATTCCGTCCTCAACATTCCACGGTTCAGCAAGGACTCCGAGTTGTAGACCACATTTCCTCCGCCCTTGAGTGCAAGGAGTATTGTTCGGGTGCCTTTCTGGACATAGCTCAAGCTTTTGACCGGGTGTGGCACCCGGGACTGCTCTTTAAGCTCAAAACCTATTTACCTCAATCCTTATACCTAATCCTCCGATCCTATTTATCCAACCGCTCCTTCCGAGTTCGCTGTGGTTCCGAATTTTCCGAACAATATACTGTTGAGGCCGGTGTTCCTCAAGGCAGCGTCTTAGGACCCGTCCTCTACATCCTCTTCACCGCCGATATCCCTACCGATCCCAATACCTTTCTGGCAACATTTGCTGATGACACAGCCATTTTATCATCCAATTCCGATCCTGAAGCAGCATCGCTAAATCTCCAAAAGCACCTTTCCCTTGTCGAAGACTGGTGCAATGCTTGGCGCATTAAGGTGAACGAAAGCAAATGCACTCACGTCACATTCACTCTTCGACGCAAATCCTGTCCAACGGTTAATTTCAATTCCATTCCGCTTCCTTCCTCAGACACAGTCCGGTATCTCGGCTTTTTACTAGACAAAAGACTGACGTGGAACCCACACACAAGACTAAAAAGAAAAGAACTCAACCACAGATTCGGCCAGTTATACAGACTACTAAACAGAAAATCTCATCTCACAGTTGACAACAAATTACTAATATACAAGACAGTACTGAAACCTATATGGACCTACGGACTCGAACTGTGGGGAACAGCTAAACATTCTAACATCAAACGCATCCAATCCTTCCAATCTAAAGTCCTCCGAACAATAGTTAATGCTCCTTATTACGTTACCAACTGTACCCTACACCATGACCTTAATATTCCGTTTGTTTTAGACCTGGTACCATCCAAATTTTCCAAATTTCATCAGAACCTTAGTCATCATCCTAACCGTCTAGCGCAATCCCTATCCAGCACCACCCATCCCTACAATCCTCCTCGAAGATTGAAACGGCAGTGGCCACGAGACCTATTGTAAACATTTAAACTGGAGTTCTGACAATGGTCAGATCCTCCACTCATGTACGGTATGTTTGTGGCTACAGCGCCCTAACTCAGCCTCCACTGGCTCAGACCAGTGATGCGGCTGAGATAGAGGCACTGGGATCTCTTGGATTCCGCTTTTTCCTCCACAAGTGGAGGGAAAAGCACTTGCTGGGGTCCCTTTAGCAATTGTATACATTGTATATAGTTATGATTGTGTGTAAGATGTTTATTTATTTGCCAACTTTTTATTTATCTCAATAATAGGTTTTTGTTTCGATTTGTTTTGTTTTTTTTATTTATTATTATTATTTTATTGTATACATATGAATTTATTTATGTTCTATTTTATGTAATTTGACCATTATTATTATTTTCTGTATATACAGTATGAATGTGGTCTCTTATCAATATTATTATTGTTCATTTTGTAACAAATTGTAATATATCTCAATAAAAATAATAAAGTGTTGATTTAAAAAAAAAAAAAAAAAAAATAGTAATAATTTATTGCTCGCAACACACACGTTCCTCGCACTACTATTCTCGAAATCAATTTAGTATTTTGAACATAAATTTGAATACAAAAGAATCAAGTTGCCATAGAAACATTAATTTTTAACTAAAAAATATAACACTAAAAATTATTATCTGCAACTGTCAATTATGAGCTTTAGCATATGTTAAATAATTTTATTTTCAAAAATGTAGTAGTTGGAACAATCTCTTCTCTTTCTTTATATTTTTATTTATTAAACATAAATAAAACTTATAACGTTTCGATGTACTTTCTATGCCTCATCTTCAGATTATTAAAAAATCATTTAAAACACAATTCAGTTTTATAAACACAATTACATAAACAATAACAAATATTATCAACAATTTAGAATTCAATTATCACATTCATATTTAAAATTTGTTTCTAAAATAACTTTATTTAAATTTTACTTATTAATATTTTCATATTATATAATAATATTGGTCATATAATCATGCACTATTATTTATACATAGCTCTTATATACGAATCATTTCGTCAATTGTTGTTAAAAAATATTCTCTATTTCACTATCACATAAAAATTGTTTCAACATTTTACTGCTAATTAATTGCATCTATGAAGTAGACTAAAGTAACCTTTCATCTAATTTTATTCTTGTACTAGTTAATGTTTTATTTAATTTTATTTTTGAAATTTTTGTTGTAGTTTTTCAACTTTATCATATATTAGGATGTCTTATGAGGTTTTCCCTAGATGAATATTTTGCAAGTAAGTTTCAACATTTGAGATGTTTGCAATTTTTTTATTCTAATGGTTTAACTTTATTTGAATCTGTCATTAGATTTTATCTAAAAAACATAAAAATTCTTTAAAATCGTTATTGATAATGAGAGATCATTCCAAAAGGTACTAAATCGACATTTCATTTCATTAATTAAACTATTACCTGTGTAAACAGATAAAATTTTGTTTTATTTCCTAACGTACTATATTTTATATTATACAGCAGACGTACTCAACTCCATAATGTATTACCATTAATTTATTGTTTCCTTCAATTTGGGCTCTTTTTATTGGTTCATTTAGCACTTTTTGAATCACCGCTAATATTTCAATCAATGGCTTTAACCGAATAATCAGTTTTAGGTTGTTTAAAACAATTTAGTTGCGTCGATTTTGCTCTCAATTAAATTAAGTTTTTTCATAGTATTTCTTTCTATTCTATTTTTTTTTAAATCCGTATTTGCATGGTATAATGGTATTTGATCCAGAAAATGGTTAGGAATCGTATTCCCTGACTTTGTTTAATATATAAATAAAAACCGTGCCTGATCTAACCTAATAGAAAAAAAAATTGAAAAAGGTAAAAAGACTTAAGTCAATCTTATTTATTCATCACTCTCTACAGTTAAATATTGGTTAAAAGTAGTTAATAATATAAATATCATAAATAAGACGTCAGTTATCTGTAAAAAGATTAGTTATCTGAGGAAGGTTATGGTGAATGTTACCACATGTTATATTCTTTCCAAAAAGTACTTTATCCACGTTTCATTCCAAAAAAAGTACTATATCCATATAAAATTGTTAAAAAGTCATGTGAAAAGTGCAATCATTTGGAACAATAAGTTGTTAACACAGTAAAATATTACGATAACTTAAGATATTATTTTTTTTCCAAAATCAAGTAATTAGACCAATTATAAATAATTGGCAGATGTTCGAGTTTCCTGTAAAATTCTAAAAGAAAAAAAATGTGTTTAAGCCGGTTTTAGGGGTTTATATTTAAAATGTGTTCAAGTCCTACTTGATAATAAAGCCCATTTAATTTTAATTAATAATTAAAGAAAGAATTTGATATAATTGTAAGAAGCTGTAAAATGCAAGTTATAAATCTATCCTTCTTATTTCTATAAGCCTATTTGTAAATAAGTTGTTAAATCCCAGGCATATATTTGGTTGTGAAATAAGTTCGGAATGTTTTTCAATATTTTAATTTAATCCTCTCTGTGTTTATAAAATCATGTTTATTAGGTCAATAATGTTTATATATTCTTAAAAAGGTTGGTTAAGGTACTTTTATGCATCCATTGCAACCTATGTTTCTTATTCTTATCTTTTAGTGGTATTTTGCAAGCTCTAAATGTGAGAGGAAATAATTCATTTTTGCTATTTAATGATTTTTTATTTACGAAAAGGAAAATCCGCTGCACAGACGGTTAAACAAATTCCCACTATGTATGTCGATGATGCCTTAGGAGAAAGCACCATCCGTAAGTGGTTTGCTCGGTTCAGAACCGGAACTTTTGACTTGACATACGCAAAGCGCTCGGATCGTTGTTGTTGTTTTTATTTTAAGGCAAAAAACTGCTGATGGTTATAATCGCCTTCACATATTTAGAAAAAAACAAAAACGATTTACTCAAATTGAAGATAGCAGAAAGAAATTAAGAAAAGAAAACAAACGAAAAAAAATAAACTAAATTACAGTAACATTGAGGGTAATACACTTTATTCATAAATAAACAAACAAAATGATGCTTCCCAACTTAATTGGGTTGCTATAACACAGCATACCGATTCTTTCCTACAGGAATATTCTTAACATTTTATCTAACTATAAATACAATATTTTTTTTCCTTTTTTACTCTTTTTTAATTTTTTTTTTTTCCTTTTCTACCGTTTTACATTTTCTTTCCCGTTTTTATTTTAATAAAAATAAAGATTAATAAAAATAAATAAACGAAATTAATAATAATAAAATTAACAACTAATAATAATAAATAAATATATAAAATATAAAATAAATATGAATATAACAAAAATAATTAATGTGGGCGAAAGCCCCCTAGCAAAGCCGTGGTCCACATCCTGCTGAATTGGCCACACTGCGCTCACTCATTCATACCTTATAACAAAATAGCCCCGGCCAACATGCACCTTCTGCAGCTCCATCCTTTCGATAAAGCACATCTTTGAAGAGTGCACTCATTACATAGACATTATCACCAGAATAGTATGACTCCTAACTTTAGTAGTATTTTAAAAGACAACGAAGCGTCAATAGAAATGGTCGTCAATTTTTTAAAAGCCAAAGTCTTATTTTATTCTTTATTTCCGTTGTCATTTTAATTTTGTATCTTTATAACATTATTCGATTTTCATTCATATTAGTCATCATTATTATTTGTACTTTCTTCTTTTTATTTTATTTAAGTTAAAATAGACTCCTCTTTTCCAAATTTATTATATTTAAGTGATTTTTAGGCGTTGATGACTTCGAAGTTTTACGCTTTTAAGCATAAACAAACAAACAAACAAAATAATTAATAATACGAAAATAAAAAAAATATATATATAAACAAGAAAATAAAGAATAATAATAATTTAAGAATAAAGAAAAAAAAATCAAATCTTAGTATAAACTGTATAATGAAGAAGAAGAAAAAAATAAATAATAAATATATATATATATATATATATATATATATATATATATATATATATATATATATATATATTTTAATTTATATAAAAGGAACAAAAAAAAAATTAAAAATTTGATGTTATATTTGCTCAAACAGGCAAATATTCTTTATAAATTTAATGGTACTATTGATAGTTGCTTCATTATCGCTCAAAGCCTCAGAGACATGGCGTGGCACGCCACATTTTTCAATTTCTCTCCTGTACCGTTAACAGTCCTCAAAAATAGCTCGGTTATTTGACTGTTGATGAAGACCAAATTAAAAAAAATATATCTGAATGACGGCAACATTTAATAGATCAAATAAGGTCATATGGAATTGATTAAAAATATTTACAGGATGCTGCAGTTTTTATTGAAATCACAAGTCAAAAAGCTACGAATTTATTTTACAACCCAATACATAACTTTAGTAGGTTTTTTTTCTTTTTTTTTTTTTAAGTCAGGCTTACCAAATAGGTTTACACAAAGACCACATAGAGGGACTTGGTTATTTGTGGATGGGGTAGGCACAGAAACATTTACGCCTTTTCAAAAAAAAAAAAAAAAAATCAAACTGTGTATCATATCTATACTTTTTTTAACTATATATTTCATATATAGCTAAAGTGAAATCGATAAAGAGGAAATCACTTTTTTTTTTTTCTCATTTCCATTATCGTCTAGTTAATAAAACTTATGTTTATTTTCATTTGAAAACATTAGAATTGGATGTAAAATGGGACCGTTGTCCAGGCAGATCGTTCATATTCCCAAGCGTGCGCTGAAGGCCAGTGTAAATATTTAAGGAAGCGACCAAGTAATGGAGCCAAACAGCTGGAGAAAAGACTTTCAAAAAGCTCTGAGATTGAAATCGTACTTTTACGAACCACTTTATTTTATTTTTTTGTATTTTCCTTTTTTTTTCAACAACAACAATTTTTATTGAGTATAATTACAATCTGTCCCAATTCGGACATCAATAGTAGTGCTGAAAGATATCATACATACTACATTCATACAATATTTACACGGCATTAAATTACAATAAAATATATACACAATAATGAATCAATACAATAAAGTCAAGAATATTTTCCTTTTAAATACCAAAATACATTCACTTCTGACGTATATTGCTTAATATTGAAATATATAAATAAATAATAAATAAATAAACTCTTTATTATCCTGGAAAAAGTCCTTTAGAATAACATTAACATAATGTACAAAATGGGGTTCAGAGTCTTAGAGTGATTAATTATTTATAAACATGTTAACTAAAGCTAATCGAAAAAATACATTTCAAATATGTAGAAATATATATTAAAATAGATTCTTATTTAATATTTTGTTATAACTAGATGGTCATGAGATCAATGAATTAGCGGGATTTGAACGTAGGAAGAGAGTTGAAGGGACGAATATAGAGAGGAATAGAATTCCATAGGATTGAAGACAAATTTGTGATTTGTGACAAAATAAGGGGCATTCAGGATTTTGGATTGGATGGGGGAGGAATAGTTAATAGAGCCCCAAAGCTCGATTCCATAAGTCCTAATAGGTCTGATAATAGTGATGTATATGAGTCTTTTGTAATATACTGGAAGTTTTGAACGTTTGTCTAGTAAGTGTTGTGGTAATCGATATCATCGAGCAGTTTCTTGTCGTTTCAGTCTTGTGTGAGGTGGTTATAACCCTAAAAATATAAATAATCTCTTTAAAACTGTACTTTTAGTAAGTAAAGTTTCTTATAAAATGTGTTTCTCATTCCTAAAAAGGAATATTACTCTGAACACAGTTTTTAAGAAATATTAATAAACGTACAGTTTTTACGAGATTATTTATATTTTTAGGGCTATTAATGAACATAAAACATAAAATTTTGAATGGCTGATTTTTTTTTTCTTATTTCCCTTTTATATAGTGTAATTTTGACAACTAAGTTATTCTTCTACTATCACTGGAAACAGAGGTATTACGTTACTCCTGGGAAGCGCTGGCCCCTAATATTTTGCGGAGTCTAGTGGTTTAAATATTAAAAAATAAATTCTTTATTATCCTGGGACATGTCCCTTTAGAATAAAATAAATCGAATGTAAAAAATGTGCTTTGGAGTCTTAGAGTAAATAAATACATATAAATAAGTTAATAATTACTAATATAAAATAGACATATTTAAATGAGAAGAAAAAAAAAAACGAAACAAAATTCTTATTTACAATTCTATTAAACCTGGATATTCATTAAGTAGTTAAATATGCGGGATTCGAAGGTAGAAAGAGTGTTGGAGTGACGGATAGAAGGAGGAATACAATTCCATACGATTGAGAATCGAATGAGAAAGGATCTCTCGAAATGTGCAGTTCGGCGGGCCGTACTGTATAAATCTGAAGGCAAAAGCGTGTATAGCGGGAATGGACAGAGGATTTGAATTGTAGAAGGTCGAGAATGTATGATGGACGGCGGGATTGGATAACTTGGTGAAGGAGTGATGCAAGGAAATACTTGCGACGATTGGAAGGGTAAAGCCACCTCAACAAAATTTGGAGACAGAGGCGTATCTCGGAACCCCGATGATAAATCGAACAAAGCAATTAGTTAAGCATTTATTTTTACTTCGAGATCCCCAGGCACACAACCGTATACGGTACAGCAGTAGTCGAAGTGGGGAAATATTAGAGAGGTAACGAGGATCTTCCGGGTTTTATACGGGAATAGGTGACGAAGGGAATTAAGTCGCTTTAAGGTGAAAAAATTTCAGCGGGAAATTTCTGAAATATGGTTCTTGAAAGAGTTTGATCAAAGGTTACTCCCAGATTCGTGTCGGTTGGGTAGAACTTTATAGGATTACCATTTCTGAAGAGGGTCGGGATACGTGGAACAGTTTTCAGGAAGTGATTGGATCAAATTACAATCACTTTTGCAGACCGTTATAAAATGTGCTTTTAATATTCTTCACAAGTAAAAAATAAGGATAGGTATAGAACATTAAAAATAAATTTCACTGTAATTTCAAATAACGTTTTTAGATTAGAAATGGCGTGAAGATCTACCACTGGGTAGTCCTTCCTCAAGACATTTTCATGACTTTTTATGTTCATTCTGCATATTTACTTATTTTGTTCTTTAATACAGTTGTAAATTACTATAAATAAATATTTTAAAAAATAGAAATGGTCTATGACAATAAAATAAGAAAATGCAGTTTTAATTATTTTTTTTGTAAACTTTTTATATTCATAGATATTATGATTTATCTCAGTTCAGACCATAATATTAATGCTTTTAGACCATATTTATACAATAATATTTTATTTTTGAATTTCTGAAAGATTGGTTAATTTAATTTATATAGCGATCATTCAGAAGTATTTTTTTATTTTATTTTTAATACTTTCGAATAAAGTAGTTGCACTTTAATCGATCGCCCAACTTATGAAGGAACATTAGCAATTATAATTTAAACTTAGACAATTTTTGTATACATACAACTAATACAAAGCAATAAGTAGTTAAATGATGTAATTATTTATCCAATAACAGTCCTATTCTAATAAACCATTCAAATGATTATTTAAAATACTTGAAATATTCGTTTATCATTGCTAATAAATTAATCGAAATTACAGGATATGGATAAAGTACGTTTACTAAAGTTGAAAATAGTGAGATCATTCTCAAATAAAAAATTTGTCTTGGGGTGACCCAAGATATCTATTGATTTGACCTTTCACAGATTATATTTCTTTTTAATTCTTCTGGATTAAATAGTATCAAATTTTCGTTTGTTTTGATATATGAATGTTTAAAAATATAGTCATTAAGAAGTTCTGGTTACACTCATATGAAGTAAATTCAGAAAATTCTTTAATAAAAAAATTTATTTTTGAAACTTAAGACACATGAAAACACCTTGTAGTAATAAAAATAAATACTTAGAAAAAAAAAAACAAGAAACATTTTATTTTTATTTATTTTTGTCACTTGCTTTACACATGAGAATTATCATTTTTATTATTTTTTTTTTATGTACTTATAAATAAATGAAGTAAAGTATAAAAAAATTAATACGTAAAATTCATAGGTTTGTCCAATTATGATTTGCCCAATTTGATACTAATATAACACCTATAACGAGCCCAAGCTTACTTTTTAATGAACTTTTTTCTATAGATTTTGGAAGTGGTATTTTAATTTAAATCAACTCTTAGGCGATTGTTGACTATAATTAAAGGATGAACTCTCTTTATTGATAAATTAAAAGGTGACTCGTGAATTTTATTTTCAAATTCTGGTTCTCAATAAATCTGACCATGACAACTGAATAGAGTGAACATTCTCAATAAGGAAATAGCCAATACTATCCTGGGTTTAGCAATTTAGGGGCAATAACCAAACCGTTTTAAGCCCTCTCTATTAAGTCAAGTTGTCTGCCTGCTAATTACAAAGTTGTGCTGTTGTGAATAACTTCAACTCAATTCTGAAGTAAAATTTCTGAATTGGCTTGATAAAGTCCATCATGGGATCAATACACCATTGAGGAATAAATATCATCACATATATCTATTAATATATTGATATTTAAAATTAAAAAAACTGGTACACGTGTCACTGAACCTTCCTCTCTACTTTAAATATATATAAAGTATATCATTCCTTGTTTTTCTGTCAATTCGTTTAACACGAGATCCCTGCCCATTAGCTTTTTTTTCCTTCTCACAGAACACCTTCCTTAAAAAATATCCTTATTTTGCATGCTACATCATTCTAGAATTCCATACCTTTTTGTAGACGAAAATCATATTTTTTAACTTCATTTAAAAACAAATTATTCTTTCATCACCTCAGTCATCAATCTTCAGAATAAATTCAAGCAAAGTGTTACTAGTCATATTCCATTCTAAAATGAGGACCACAAATATGTAAATATTGAAACTTTCTTTTTTTTTTTTTTATGATATTTTCGTTAGACCGAAGAGGAATCATTAGAATATCTCCACGCTCACACATGTTCATTATTATTGTTTTTTGTATATGCTATTTTTATAAATAATGTAATTTTTAAAGAATTTTTTTTTTTTACACTACTGCTATTCTTAGGGATTGATAGTCCCAGTACAATGTTTTTTTTTCTTTCTTATATTTTAAAAGCTTACCTTTGTTTTTATACTCATGCAAAACTTGAGCGGCGAAAAACTGTCCGTAGATACTATTAGTACAACACTTACTTGACAATCGTTCAAAACATCTAGTCCATTACAAAAAGCATATTTATGTTAGCATCATCTGGTCAATTTGGATAAATGGAATCTAAAATGGAGCTCTACTATACAATCTAATTACTCTCGCATCCTTACAATTCAAAATCCTAAATGTTCTTTATTTCGTCACTAATAAAATCAACCATAACGACCTTAATATCGTATTACTCACTGATCAATTCCGAAATAGATATACCTCTTTTCATTCCATAATCCTTATATTAACCATCCGAGGTGATTAAAAAGAAGATGGCCTCATGATCTTATGATTTGCGGTAGTTATTGAAGTGCTATCAAAAGGTATTTTTTTGATAAGCCAATTTCCATGCGATGTATTCATACCTCATGAAATATGTTTACTCTAACGGTAGTTTATAAAAACACTTCTTAACCTATTCTCACCTATTCAAGTGAATTTTTGACTCTAACCAAAAAGCACAAGAGCCAACCACAAGCAATGGAGATGCGATATTTAAGAACAATGGAGGGAATGACAAGAAAAGACCAAGTAAGAATTGACTATACGATAGGGTTTATACAAAAACCAACATTTTAGAAAACCGGTTTTAGAATAGTAATTTTCCCAGAAAACCGGTTTTAACCGGTTTCGAATTTTCATAAAAAAATGTTAACTCAAATATTCATTAATTTGAACAAAAAATTTTAACAGAAAATTTAGAGTGATTAAAAGCAGTTGTCTACTGAAATTATTTACTTTTCAATTTTATTGACAGTAAAAATTTTGTTATGCGTTTTATTAGAACAAAGAAATAATAGTATTAAATAACTTTAAAAACAATTATTCGTTTTTATGCATAATTTTCACTATAAAGATGTAAATATTTTTTGTAATAATTGAAAGAACAGTAAAGGATTCGAATGAATAAAAACAATAATAAAATATATGACTGTGTATATATATGTAAATTATAACCAAAGCCGAAATACAATAGTAAACAATGTTTATGCATACATACTTCATAAAATCAATTTTAGTTTTAAAGACAATTAAGCAAAGGATATTTTATTTTCAAAGCAATTTTAATACAAATTTAAATATTCTATGTATTTTTATGTTTAATAATAATAATAAATTCTTTATTTATTCTGGGATAAGTCCCTTTTGAATAATTTTACAAAACATACAAAAAGAACTTTAGTGTCTTAGAGTACAAACATGAAACAAACAAATAATAATAGAAATAAAAATAAAATAAAAAGTGAACAATAGTGATAAATTAAAAGGTAGCTTCTAATAATAATAATTAATAACAAAACGAGACAAAAGATAGAACAGAAAGATATGTGCATATACATAAAATTTTAATTAATAGTGCTTTACTGTATTGATGTAAAATTAATGAAATAATAAAGTTAAATATATAAGTGCACCATAATGTAAGATATTATATTTAATTAATTGTTTCTATATGTTTTATTTAACTAATTTAAATTGAATTGGCAAATCTATTTAGTATTCTTTGAAAATTGAATAGAGAGGAAGTGATCGAATAGACGAGATTTGAAGGTTTGAAGAGTATCAGAATGTCGAATATGTGCAGGAATGGAGTTCCATACGAAAGAGGAGCGGATTAGGAAGGATCTGTCGAAAGCTGCGGTTCGATGAGGTGCCATATACAGGTCTGAAGGCCGTGAACGAGTGTTACGGGAATGAATGGAGGATTTGAATGATAACATATCTGAGATGTACGATGGGCGGCGGGATTGGAGAACTTGGAAGAGGAAGGTTGCCAGGAAGTATTTACAACGGTAGGAAGGGTAAAGCCACTTCAACTCTTCGTAGAATCTGGTAACAGAAGTGTCCCTGGATATCCCAAAGATAAAGCGAATGAAGCAGTTATATAATCGTTTAAGTTTTGCTTCGAGATCTCCAGAGACACCCCCATACACCGAACAGCAGTAGTCAAAGTGGGGGAATGATAAGGAACAAACAAGAAGCCTACGGGTTTCGAATGGAAGTAGGTGGCGAAGGTGATTTAGGAGTTTTAAAGTGGATATGGTGCGTCGAGAGATTTCAGAGACATGGTTTTTCCAGGAAAGAGTTTGATATAGGATGATTCCGAGGTTTTTAACGGTTTGGTGAAACTGTATCGGATTCTTATTGAGGAACAGTGTTGGGATTGGAGGAAGGGTTTTAAGGAGGGGATTGGAACCTATTACAATCGCTTTTGTCTTCTCTGCATTTAACTTAAGCTTGTTGGCTGCTGCCCAATAACTAATTCTGTTCAGATCTTCTTGAAGTTTTTCAGTCGCTTGTAATAGGTCCGAAGGAGGAAAGGATAGGTAAATTTGGATGTCATCTGCATACATATGGTATTGGGAGTGATATATATGATGGGGAAGATCATTGACGTAGATGGCAAAGAGGGTGGGAGATAGTGATGAACCTTGAGGAACACCACAGGATAGAGGCAAAGTCTTGGATGGAGGTTGGCCTGGAACTACCACATACTGTGATCGGTCGGAAAGGAAGGATTTAAACCAGCTCAAAGCACTTTTGGATAATGGGAGGTTTTTTAGTTTGGTAAGAAGAATTTTGTGGTCAACTGTATCAAATGCTTTGGAGAAGTCTAGAAGGATCAGGATGGTTATTTTTTGATGTTCGATAGCGGATTGTAGGTCGTGGATTATTTTTAGGAGAGCAGATTGTGTTGAATAGCCTGGTCGGAAGCCGGATTGGAGAGGGTTAATAAGGGAACGTTCTTCCAGAAAATTTGATAATTGATTTTGAACTATGCGTTCCAATGGTTTGGAAAGGTTTGAAAGTAGAGAAATGGGACGGAAATCGGATGGTAAGGATGGATTAGGAATTTTATTTAGTGGCCGAACTAAGGCGGTTTTCCAAGATACAGGGAAAATGGAGTTTTCTAAGGAAAAGTTGTAAATATGATATAGGATCGGTAATATGACTGGAAGACAGGATTTTATTAATTTTACTGGAATGTTGTCTGGTCCGTAATCATTTGTATGGGATTTAAGGATAGCTGTTATTAATTCGTCATATGTAACATGAGAGAAGAAAAAACTTTCTGGATTGAATGTATGGTGTTCGAAATCGATAGTGGAAGATGAGCCAGAAGATAGGGATACGAAGTGATTATTTAGATCCTCTGGTGTGACAGGAATGGAAATGCGGCTACTGGAGTCTGGGAGGGATAATCTTCGGAGTATTTTCCATTTTGATTTAGAATCTGGAGCATCGGAAAGGGCTCTACGGATGTGGAGGGACTTAGCAAGCCTCACTGCTTCTTGGGTTTCATTACGGAGAACTTTAAAACATATATAGTCACCAGGAAAGCGAGTACGTTTAGTGAAATATGATTTCAGAAATAGAGGACGTCTATCGATTTTTTATTTAACTGTGTCCTTAGTTATTCACAAAACTCCCCGAAATAGAAAATACCCTCTCACTTGCAACCGAACTAGGTTTAATAGTTTTTTAAAGCCTGATTTTATTTTAAAATTTATATTTTTTAATATTAAAATATGTTACCTACACTTACATTTTGTATAATATCATCTATATCAAATATCGATCAATGGAACTGAAAACTGAATTTATGAACTGTACATAAAGAAGCCAGAAGACAAACTGTTATAAAATCTAAATTAGTTCTTCCAATAGACAAATCCGACCGATATGATTCCAAGAACCGAACCGCTTGCAAGAGTGTTTTCATCAATCTGGTACATTTGGCTACATTTGTCATTTTCAAATTTTTAAGTGTTATTCATACATTGAAACCGATATTTTCAACTAAAAAAAACGTTTTTCGAATTTCATAATTTTCTCCAAAAAAACAACAACAAAAAACGGTTTTTAAAACCGGTTATTAAAAACCGACAAACCCTACTATACGGTCAAGCGTGGGACTTCACCAAGCTTTGTATAGAAGAACAACACACACAGAAAAACTGAGATGGTTCGGCGATTTTTCTAGAATAGCAGAAAATCGAGTGACGAAGGCCGTATATCAGACAAAGGTGGAAGGTCTGAGACCAAGAGGAAGACCGAGAAAGACTTGGGAAATCGCAAACCTTGGAGGCTTTGAGAAAAGAGGTCTGGGATGGAGAAGAAGAAGATTGGTACAGGAGAGGGATTCATTGTTTCGGCTCTACATCCTCACACCGTTTGTAATAAAAGAGGACAGGATCATATCAATAAATAATGTATTTAAATTGTAAAAAATATAATAAAAAAAATGAATCATTATTAAATATTTAATTTCCATTTAGTTTCTTTGTAACCTTGTTTTAAAAAAAATATTTATAAATTTTTTTTTTGTCCACCCTACCTCGCCTTTGAAGGCTGTACGGGGTTCTCACAGGTCAGGGGGTGAGGGCGGGGGATATATGCCGAGATAAAATCCCCCAGCACGAGAGTCGAACTCGTAATTATTTGGTTTTAACTTTTTTCGGTTATCTGTTGCTAGGCAACGCGCGCTAACACGCTCGGCCACCCCGCCCCCCTTTTATAAATAATCAAGTTAATTTAATGTTGATGTTTTTATATTTGCCATCCCTTTCTCCTACCCTATACCCTATTTCCCTACCATCATACCCTCATCCCTTGGTAAAACTACTGCCAACTTGCTCATACCATATCGGACTATCGGTTTCCGGTCCACTGACCTTGCTTTGTTATATTATTTCTGTACCCTGTCACGTTTCAGATCCCGATAGTAACCCCTTAGCACTGATCGTGACTTGGGATATTTTTACGTCCTTCAAGAAACTCTCTTTTGTTCATAGGGTCTAGATTCCTGTTTTTACATTCACTTAGCTATCTATGTATGAAATGTATAGTAAGGAAAACTTTTCTAATTCGAGTTTTAAACGGAAATACACTTTTTAGGCTGTGATGTTACCGTAACTTTTTCATGAAAATCGAATAACCAGAAATGTCACTTTATTTTATGCATTTTGCATCTTTTTACGATTTTATTATAAATAATATTCACATTACGTAATGATTTTTACCAAACTCGCCACAATCATGTAAAATTAAATAGGCTTTAATGTCCTTTAGGTTTCATTCTCATTGAAATATTTTGTCTGTGTTTGAATGACCAATTTTTAAATTTTCCTTCTCTAAAGTGCCTTTCATTCTGTTCATTTAAAATTAGTAACTATTTTTTTATGTTAGCAATGACAAAAGAAAAAGCGAATTAAAGAATTAAAAGAAAGCATCAGAAATATTTTCTAGTATTTTTTTCCCTTTAAAACAGTCACATAGATACTGGAAAGGTAAAGGTTTTAGATAAAACATTACCTAACTACCTGTGTTGCAGAAGTTAATGTATAGTGACGAATAGAGCATAACCTTAAGTGACTGTAGTTTATAATAATTTCAATTATCATGTTACATAATGTAAATAAATGTTTAATATTAAGATATACAAATTGTAATATATCTCAATAAATAAAAAAAAAATATTAAGATATAAGAAGAATGTTTACTTTCGAAACAATATAATTGTTATTAAACTTTATGTTTTATAATTATTAAAAACTTTATTTAAAAAGAGAGGTTAATGTAAGTTGTGTTTTACGCACGACATTTATTTTATTTTATATTTTTCTTTTAATTTCACATCTATACTATCAAAAGTATTTTACTATCAGGATTGTAAATGCTTCTCCTGTATAATTTCAAAAGAAAGAAAGGGAGAAATAAACTCCATCTAGAGATAAATATATAGCTTTAGCAACTACTGCCATTTTTGGCATTAAAAGAAAAAAAAAATATCCCGATAATTTTGGAGGAAAAAAAATCTGGTGCGGGCAACACACGACTTTCACTTACCTCCATTTTTAAAATCAATGAAAGAATTTTTAAATACAGTTAGAGATAAAAATACGTGAAACTATTAAAGAATTAATTGAATTGAATTTATATAGAAACATGCGTTTTATTAAAAAATCCATTATACTTTCATCTAAAATAATCAGTTAGTTTTATCTTCTTTTCATCACTCTCTATTCACTTTTAAAAGCTTGAGTATAAGATAATATTTTTTCTAAAATCTTTAGCTCTCCAACGGTATATCATACATGTATATTACTGCTCTTATGTTCAAAAACAAAAAATTGCATTAAAAAAATATTTTTTCTATTTTCTCCTTTAGTTTGGTATCGAATTCATTCAATTTATATATTTACCTGTTTTTCATCAGTTGTAACTAGATAATATAGTTATTTTTTAAGAATCAACAAAATTAAAGGTACTTCAGGGGAAGAATGTTTAAAATATCGGCATTTAAGCCCTGTCAGACCATTTTTATCCGAATAAAACCTACATGATATTAAAGCCCGTTACATTTTACATCGATATAGCGAGAAAATCGAAAAAAGGTGCAAAATGTATAGTATAAAGTGGCTCTTCTGGTAAGCTCATTTTGATGAAAAAGGTTTCGAAACGTCTCCAGCGTATATTTGTCTTAAATATGAAATTTCAGTTTCATAGGACTTACCGTTTCCGCCCGGGAGTTACCACACACACACACACACCTTTTTGCGGGACTTGGTTATTTGGACTCAGGGGCCCTAAAATGTGTATTTCCGTTGAAAACTGGAATTCGAAAATTTTCACGATCGCAATACTTTGCCCTTATTATATATTGTAAGTGAAAGTAAAAAGCTGTTATTCAAAACTATTGATCCAAAACGTTGCGGGGATATAAAATTTAACTTTATCCCTTTCCCCATCTCCTCGATTTTTTACTTTCTGATCTCGAACATGGTCCATTTTTTTTGGACGAAATGCCTTTTACCTGCCTTTTAAAATAAACTCATTCCTAAATTAGATCTGGTAGATAACACATGATTCAAATCGAGCTAAGATTTCCAACTTTAAAAATTCCTATGACCATTAATACTGTAAAATATATATAAATCATAAACAGTTATATTTGTGCATGATGAAAGGTAACAATAATTTATAATAATAAGTTTGTTTATTTTATTCCTAAAGGTAGAATTCCCTCTCTCTCAGAGTCAGTTGTTTAGAAACGAGTACAAAATAAAAGAAAAAGCGGATTTTCCCTTGGTGAAAGCTCCACTAGCTTTTAGCCCTTTTAACCTCTTCATTAATGTAGGTCATCACTTTATCTCTTTGTTTTATTGCTTCATGATGACAAAGCGCAAGTTATTTTAAACTAAATAACAAAGAATGTGGAAATAACATATATATATATTATTGTTAATATGTTACTTAATTATTTGTAATTCGTTGCATATGTTCTCTCTCTCTCTCTCTCTCTCTCTCTCTCTCTCTCTCTCTCTCTCTCTCTCTCTCTCTCTCTATCTGTATATATATATATATATATATATATATATTTTATTTTTATTTTTTTTCTGTTGGCTTTTACAGACCTCTGTCCCAAGATTGACAGCAATGGCTCACCAGTTCACCACGTGGATATATATATACACCCACACACCATGAAACCATTAATACCGTTTGGGCGATTTTCAGCCTATTTTACTTTATTATTTCAAAAAATTCCAGGAAACTTCGGAGGCCCACTGCAAGATAAGTAACATATACGAGGACGATACCTTAACAGAACGTACTAATAAATGGTTATTGTCGGTAAAATTTTTGTAGTTTCAACAGTCCCCAGTCAAACAACCATTTAACTTTCCATGAAAATAGAAATAAACCAAGACTTATTACGAAACAAAAAATGAAACTTTTCTATAGGAACATCATTACCCATATAAAAACAAGACAAATATGTAGATGTGTCATCAAATAATAACTCTTAACATAAACAACTTATTATATCATTGAATAGATAAATAATAAAATTTCTGGTCAAATATATAGATCAAAATTGTAATTATTTATCTTGGAGAATATTCTTGATATTGATAGTCTGAAAAACTAAATTCGATTTTATTTTTTATTTTAGTACAATTATGTATTATGTTAAGTTTTCTATAAGCACTGAAATTAAGAACCTTCATGGGTTGTACAGGTATAGTTTTTTTTTTTCATTTATTACTAAATATTTTCCCTATTACATACAAAATTGAAATAATTAAAATAATTAGGTCATCAATACAAGCTATTGAATCTATTATTACTGTTATAATATTAATATTGCCTTGTTAAACGTATCAAAAGGGCAGAATCTTTTATCCGTTGACATTTGAGCGTGTTGTAGAGTATACAATTCATTGACCTTATTCTCGGAAACCTTCTTGTGACATAGAAGCAGTTGAATAGAAGAGTGAAAACTTTTTCCAATAGATGCTAAACTTGTTTAATTTTCTTCCCCTTTTCTGTCAGAATGCCCTTGCTGATCCCTTTATATCCAAAAGCTACGTTTTCTTAACAGTTATATGAAATAATACAATACATCTGGAAAATAACTTGATATTTTAGATTAAGAGGTATATATTTCAGATCTCACAATAAATTAATATCATTCAAACGTATTTTCATTCAATTTTATTTTCTCTTACATGTATATGAAACGTAAATTTAGGGAAACTATTCCTTTTTTTATTATTATAACTATTTAAAAAAAGCACACACTGCCTTCCATTCCTCACCCAATCACTCACCAAAAATGTTTCCCCATTTTCAAAACATTCCTTTTTCATTATATAATCACTTTATCACATCTGACCCTTCATTCCATCTTATAGCACACTGCTACTTGTCCATATTGTGTGCTATAAGATGGAATGAAGGGTGAGATGTGATATGGTGATTATATAATGGAAAAGGAATAAGTCTTGAAAATGGGGAAACAGCCCCGAAACGTCGACTAATATGAAAAAACTGATAAAAAGCTCATGAAATAAAGTGATTGGGTGAGGAAGGAAGGCAGTTTGTGCTTTTTTTAAATAGTTATATTTAGAAAACTTCCAAAAAAATTAAAAAAGAAAAGAAATTATTATAACTATGGAAATATAAACGATCAAAATGTAATATGGTTGAAAAATTGTATACAAATACGAGTATGACTACTGTCCTCAAGATTTCGAGCCCGGCCGAGACAAAATAATTAATTACCTTTTATTTTACCCTTAGGTAATTGGGTCTCACCCAGCCTCTATAAACTGGGTATCCGGAAATTACAAAAAAATTTGAGGCTCACCGCGATCTAAGCCTAATCATCTATTCTGGTTACCTAACCACATCACGTCCGTTCGCTTAGAAACTCATATAAATTTTAGTGGTCTAGGTTTTTAAAATCAAGATATTTTATTAGGAACTAATGAGTCGCACCTGCTTTCCTCGGGTGAAATTTCAGTGCGGTGCCATTTATGTTTTAAAGTCCACTGTTTGACCGATTTAGAGTTTATCGCAGAAACCAAGAATCGTGAGATGAATTTATTTATGGGTAGAGAAGCATAAAAGTGAGAAAAGGGCAGACATATTCAATACTGACTTTTATAGATAACATTACATTTTAAATAATTAAAAAAAAAAAAAAAACATAAAAAATTCTTCTAATGCCGTTTTATATTATATATATATAAAAAAAAATAAAAAAGGTTTCAATTTTCTGCGATTGATTATTATTTTATTTTTCAAATGAAATAGTTTAATACATTTAAAAAGTTTTATTTAGTTTCCGTAAAATTTCCATTTATTTTAAAGTGAAACATCTGTTATCATGAAATAATCTTTAAAGAAAAAAATAATTAATAACCATGTGAGTTTATTTATTTATTTCAACTACTTACTTACGATTTGGAACATAATATTGTTTCTAAAATCTTTCCTATATGAATATAACATGTACGCTACTGTACGGTGGATAACTGAATCATTTAACATCATGTTCATACGTACATGTTCATACGTTTATGAGCTTATAAAGGCATTCTGTTAACTTGTAAAACTTATTTTATTGCAAATTAACTTTTCAAAAAACCTTGCGCTTCTTTACTGTATATTACGCGTCTATACTTTTACTCGTGTTTCAGCAAAGATTTTTTTATGTCTTCCTTCCTGAAAATTGAATTTTCCTATCTAAAGTAAAGCTTTATTTTGATGCATTGTATTTTACTTATAAACATTCAGGAAATAATACCCTAAATGATGTTAAAAAGCGTTTCAGAATCTGACCAGTGGTTTAGAAGACGTTTGCGGAAACCATGAATTGCTTTATCATTATATATATATATATATATATATATATATATATATATATATATATATATATATATATATATATATATATATATATATATAGGGAGATATAGACCTATAATTATTACGTTTTGTGATAGTTAAAAATACAACTGATAATAAACAAAACTTACAGTACTGACTACTATTCCGTGTTACAGATCGGTCTTGCGGGTACAGTAGATCCCTGACGCCGTTTCGCGCCTGCTAATCGTTCAGCCGTGAGGTTTTCTACTTTTACAGACTTCGAAGCCATAAGGGGGTATCCCTACCCCAGTCTTGGCATAAAAGAATAAACAATTATCCTTCTAGAACGAGGTTAGAACTGGGATGACAGAAGCAAATCATTGAAAACAAGGTTTAAGAGTTCTTAAACTATATTTGTACTATTCGTACTATAGAATGCGATGAGTGACAGTTAAACGTATAACATAAATATGTATAGCATTTCCAAGTCAAATTCAACCTTTTCCAAGTCAAATTCAACCTTTTCCAAGTCAAATTCAACCTTTTCCAAGTCAAATTCATCCTTTTCCAAGTCAAATTCAACCTTTTCCAAGTCAAATTCAACCTTTTCCAAGTCAAATTCAACCTTTTCCAAGTCAAATTCAACCTTTTCCAAGTCAAATTCAACCTTTTCCATTTCAAATTCAACCTTTTTCGATTTCAATAAAATAATAAAAATCAAATTAACATGATTTTATGTTTTTATGGTTATTTTAATTACACATTACGTTTTTAAACCTTGGGGCTTGTTAAATGTTCCCAGGGGCCTTTTTACATATAATTAGTAACGATTATAATAATAAGTATAACCGATAAATTAATTTTTAGACATTTTCGATACAAGGTCTGGTAGTCGGATTAGCGGGATTCGTTTTATTTTAGTTTTATAATCGCGGACGAAAATATTATCAATAGAGGTTTATTTTAACTTTTTCGTATTTATTGGATAGTAGGCTCAGTAGATGCGTTCCCAAAGGTTCATTACCGATCACACTATTAATTTTAATCGCGCTCGCTCAAATATAGGTTTATTATAACATTTTCGTATTTATTGGATACAAGGCTCAGTAGCTCCGTTCCCAAAGGTTCGTTACCGTTTACACTATTAATTTAAATCGCGCTCGCTCAAATATGGGTTTATTATAACTTTTCGTATTTATTGGATACGAGGCTAAGTAGCTCCGTTCCCAAAGGTTCGTTACCGATTACACTATTAATTTTAATCGCGCTCGCTCAAATATGGGTTTATTATAACTTTTTCGTATTTATTGGATACAAGGCTCAGTAGCTGCGTTCCCAAAGGTTCGTTACCGATTACACTATTAATTTTAATCGCGCTCGCTCAAATATGGGTTTATTATAACTTTTTCGTATTTATTGGATACAAGGCTCAGTAGCTGCGTTGCGGGTGGTTCTATCCCGATTATTTAATTTATTTTATGTGCGCTCGCTCAAGTAGAAAATCATTTCAACTTTATCTTATTAATTGGCTACTAGGCTCAGTACCTGCGTTCCCGAAGGTTCGTTACCGAAAACACTATTAATTTTAATCGCGCTCGCTCAAGAAGAGGTTTATTTTAACTTGTTCGTATTTACTGCATACTAGGCTCAGTCGCTGCGTAACCAAGGACTGGTTACAGATTATATTATAAAATTTAATTGTGCTAACTCAAGTGGAGGTTTATCAAATAAAAATGGACGTATAAAATCGTTGTATTTAGCTGATTATTATCATACTCCAAAATATTAACCAAAAAGATACTATAACTTACTATCCTGATAAAAAGGATTAGCGGTAAGAGATGAAATTTACAAAAAACACGAAATATAGCATTTCCAAGTCAATTGTAACCTTTTCCAAGTCAAATGTAACTTTTTCCAAGTCAAATGTAACCTTTTCCAAGTCAAATGTAACCCTTTCCATTTCAAATGTCACCTTTTCCATTTCAAATGTTACCTTTTCCAAGTCAAATGTCACCTTTTCCATTTCAAATGTTACCTTTTCCAAGTCAAATGTCACCTTTTTCTTCACTTCTAGCCTTAAATATTCCGTTTTATTTATTTATTTATTGAAAAATAATGAGCTTAATTAACATTATGACTTTTTTAATAATTTTGGCATATCATACGGTATTTTTTTTTGTTTTTTTAGATATTTGATATCAAGTTCGGTTTTTTACTAGCTAATATTTAAAAAAACTAATTATCGTCTATTTAGTTTTAAGGTGGTTATTGATTTTGAGTTTGTAGAGGGAGGGGGTAGTTTTTGTGAATAATTAATATGTTTTCGGATATTATAATTACGTTTTTCGAGCTGTATTTTTTATCGCTCGCGTGCATGTTAACTCGCATTAACTTTTAATGTTTTTTATTGATATAGGGATTAATTAATGTGCTTTCGGGTGGTTATGATTACGTTTTTTGAGCTGTATCTTTTATCGGTCATGCGTATTTCAACTCGCATTAACTTTTAATGTTTTTTATTGATATAGGGATTAATTATTTTGCTTTCGGGTGGTTATGATTACGTTTTTTGAGCTGTATCTTTTATCGGTCATGCGTATTTCAACTCGCATTTACTTTTAATGTTTTTTATTGATATAGGGATTAATTATTTTGCTTTCGGGTGGTTATGATTACGTTTTTTGAGCTGTATCTCTTATCGCTTATGCGTATTTCAACTCGCATTTACTTTTAATGTTTTTTATTGATATAGGGATTAATTATTTTGCTTTTGGGTGGTTATGATTACGTTTTTTGAGCTGTATCTCTTATCGCTTATGCGTATTTCAACTCGCATTTAATTTTAATGTTTTTTATTGATATAGGGATTAATTAATGTGCTTTCGGGTGGTTATGATTACGTTTTTTGAGCTGTATCTTTTATCGGTCATGCGTATTTCAATTCGCATTTAATTTTAATTTTTTTTTTTGTAATAGAGGTTTGTAATTATCTTTTCGGGTCTTGTGATTACGTTTTTTAAGCTGTTTTTATGGTCGCTTGCTCTCATTTCAACTTGCGTTTGCAGTGGTCTTTTTTTTGTTTATGGCATTCTCATAACGTGTTTTAAACTTTATTCTTTTATGCACATGGGAATTTCTACAGACCGTAGGTATTAGGTATTATGTTATACTTTGATGTAAAAACTATTTATTGTGTTTTTGCAGGATCTGATTACATTTTTGATCTGGACGTTACATCGCGATTGCGCATTCTTCTAGATCACTTTTCGATGCGCTCGATGATAACAGTCATACGTTACATCGTCTCTCAGATTTTTGCTTTTTTCAGTAGGAATTCGCTTGAATTCGGTCTGGAGAACATCACTAGACCTCAGGAATACTACGGCAGTGAATATTGGAGAAATTTCGGTAAGCAAAGTTATAATTTACTTTGTACAATCACGAAAAAGTGAAAGGAGGGTCACTGATCAGCTGATTGCCGCTAGCTCGGCAAGCTCGGGCTTGCTTTTCTTTTACTTATCTTTCTTTTATCTTTAATTCTTATCTCATTATTTATTTATTATTATTATTTTCTTAATCAATGAGATATTTTCATCAAGTCATGTCCTCAAAGTCTGCAAGTAAAAGATCTAGATCTGCAGGTTCAAACTCGTCTCCCACAAAACAGAGACCCCGCCGTGAACAAAATAAAAAAATGATTCCACCAGCGACCACGTCAGCTACCTCATTAGGATCTGAACCACAGCCCAGCACATCATCACAAGGAATAACTGATGAATCCCCGTTTTTTACACCGAATCCATTTCAAATCCTCCAAAATGAAAAAGAAACCATGGAATCTTCTCCTATACCCAGGGAACCACTACCTCCACCAATATTTGTTAAGAATATTAAAAATTTTAAACTTATGTGTGCGCATTTAAACAAAGTAACTGATCCTAATAGTTATTATTGTATAAGTAGAACCAATGATACTAAAATATCTCCGACTACTGCTGAAACCTACAGAAAGATTGTGAAATATCTGACTGAGACCAAAGCTGACTTTCATACTTATCAGCTGCGCCAGGAGAGAGCATTAAGGGTCGTAATCAGAAACCTACATTCCTCAACACCCGTTGAAGCTATCAAAGAAGAACTGACAGAACTAGGATTCCAAGTGAGACAAGTCACCAACGTTCTAAAAGATAAAAGTCCACTGCCTCTATTCTTCGTGGACTTGGAACCATCAGCAGGAGTCGAAAATATCTATGACCTCAGTAGACTCTACTATACCCGTGTAAAGGTTGAAAAACCTTACACAAAGAAAGACATTGTTCAGTGCCATAACTGTCAGGCATATGGTCATACCAGAAGTTATTGCCATCACATACCACGCTGTGTGAAATGCGGTGAACAGCATAAAACAGAAGAATGTACAAGATCAAGATCTACACCCGCTGTATGTGCTCTGTGCCTCAAGGACCACCCGGCTAACTACAAGGGATGTGAAATCTACAAGAAACTCCGAACCAGATACCAAAAACCTCAGGATACGAATGAAACAGCTGCACCAACCAGAAGCAGAAGAGAACCATCTAAACATGTAAATTCTAACGTGTCATTTGCCCACTTGCTTGGGGGTGGAAACCAGAATCATGAAGTCGAGGCACTGCCGGAACAACGTTTTCCTCAACAATCTCAATCTATTGTACAACAATCTACTTCTCAAAGTTTACCTAATCTTCAAAAAACTCCTCAACATCAAATTCCTCATATCCCTTCACCATCAAACGTCACAGATCTTACCAGTCTAATGACATCGTTCATCTCCGAAATGAAATCTCTTGTTATGCCGCTTATATCACTCCTTACAAATCTAGTATCAAATTTAATCCCTGCCTTGAAAAATCCTTAAATGAATTCACCTAACTCCTTATCCATTCTCCTTTGGAATGCGAATGGTGTTAGAAATCATACTGACGAACTGACAGCGTTGTTGCAAGACAAAACAATCGATGTTGCACTTATAACTGAAACAAGACTAACCACTAAACAGTACTTCAAAATACCGCAGTACATGACATACCGTACTGACCACCCAGACGGCAAAGCCCATGCCGGTTCTGCTATCATTGTCCACCAATCCCTCTCTCATCATTTACTCCCACTTCCCACCTATGATTTCCTACAAGCCACAGCCATAGTAATCAAGACGTTTTCCTTTCCGGTAACCCTCACATCTGCATATTGCCCTCCTAAACATTCCATTTCCAATTCCGAATTTGTATCCTTCCTGGATTCCTTAGGAAATTGCTTCATTCTGGGTGCAGACTTAAACGCCAAGCATCAGCAGTGGGGTTCCAGAACCACGAATTCTCGGGGACGAAATTTGCTGTCTGCACTCAACTCCCGAAATTTTAATATCCTGCCTCCTGACTCCCCTACCTACTGGCCAACCGATCCTAACCGCAATCCTGACATACTCGACTTCTTTATCCACAGCGGATTAGGCTCCCTCAACTTGTCTGTAACTCGCCTTGATGAACTATCCTCAGACCATAGTCCACTGATCCTAAAAGTATCTCTCACTCCAATTCCAAAACCCATTCCACCATCATTCATCCGAGGCCCTGTCAACTGGAACCTTTTCCGCCAAATCCTAACCGATAATATTGACCTCAGAGTAACCCTCAAAACCCCAGATGACCTAGATAATTCCGTCTATTCCTTTACCACCGCCATCCAACAAGCTGTCTGGACTGCCTCCTCTCCTAAACACTCCAATATAAATCCTCACCAAAATCATTTTCCACAACATATTATAGACCTCATCCATACCAAACGCCGAGCAAGATCATTATGGCAGCGCACCCGACACCCAACAGATCGCCGCTCCTATAACTTCTATTGTAGACAATTGAAGAGGGAGTTGGCGACCTTCCGTTCCCAGTCCTTTAATTCCTACCTCTCCTCTCTATCAGCTCGTGATAATTCCCTGTGGAATATCACGAAAAAGATCCTAAAATACCATCAAGTTTCCCATCCTCTCCGACGTTGTGATGACTCCTGGGCTGCGTCTGATGAAGATAAAGCCGAGGAATTCGCCACACACCTCTCCAAAGTTTTCACTCCTCACCCGGAATCCCACGCCAATCACACCGCAACAGTGCAAGACTTTCTTATGTCACCAATTCCACTTTCCCAACCTCCTAAAGCTATTAATCCCTCTGAGGTCAAATATCTTCTCCAAAAACTGACCCTCCGTAAATCTCCTGGACACGATCTCCTTACTCCCCAGATCCTCCGACAACTTCCGCAGAAAGCTATTATATTCCTTACTTATATTTATAACTGCATCCTACGCACCACCTATTTTCCTCTGTTATGGAAACATTCCACTATCATTCTTTTTCTAAAACCAGGCAAACCTTCCAACAGCACTTCATCCTACAGGCCTATTAGTCTACTCCCCATCCTCTCAAAAATCTTCGAAAGGCTTCTTCTTAAACGTATCCTACCCATATTAGAATCTCAAAATCTTCCTTCCCATCAGTTTGGATTCCGTCCTCAGCATTCCACAGTTCAACAGGGGCTCCGAGTTGTAGACCATATTTCCTCAGCTCTTGAATGCAAAGAGTATTGTTCTGGTGCGTTTCTGGACATTGCGCAAGCTTTTGACCGGGTATGGCACACTGGATTACTCTTCAAGCTGAAAACCCATTTACCCCAGTCTCTATACCTCATTCTCCGATCCTATCTCTCAAACCGTTCCTTCCGCGTTCGCTGTGGTGTAGAATTTTCTAGCCTTTATCCCGTTGAGGCCGGTGTTCCTCAAGGCAGCGTCTTGGGACCCATCCTCTACATCCTTTACACTGCTGATATTCCTACACATCCTGATACCTTTCTGGCAACTTTTGCAGACGACACCGCCATCTTATCATCCAGTTCCAATCCTGAAACAGCATCCTTAAACCTGCAAAGACACCTTTCTCTTATCGAAGACTGGTGTAATGCTTGGCGCATAAAGGTGAACGAAGCCAAATGCAAACACGTAACCTTCACTCTTCGACGAAACTCCTGTCCGCCAGTTTATTTCAACTCATTACCAATTCCTCTCTCAGATACAGTCCGGTATCTTGGCTTACTGTTAGACAAAAGATTGACTTGGAACCCACATACAAGACTTAAAAGACAAGAACTCAACCGACGATTCGGACAGTTATACCGACTACTCAACAGAAAATCTGAACTTACAGCTGACAACAAATTATTAATCTACAAGACAATACTGAAGCCCATTTGGACCTACGGACTTGAACTGTGGGGGACAGCTAAACGTACTAACATCAAACGCATTGAATCCTTTCAATCCAAAGTCCTCCGTACAATAGTAAATGCTCCTTATTATGTCTCCAACTATACCTTGCACCACGACCTTAATGTTCCATTTATTTCAGACCTAATTCCATCCAAATTTTCCAAATTCCACCAGAACCTATTTCATCATCCTAATCCTCTAGCTCAATCCCTATCCAGCTCCACTCATCCATACAACCCACCTAGAAGGTTGAAACGGCAGTGGCCCCGCGACCTGTTGTAAATATATTGGAGTTCTAGCACTGGCTAGATTCTCCACTCAATGTGATGTACGTATGAGTGTGTGTATGTGTATATAGGTATAAATGAATTCTTGACTATTGTATTGATTCATTATTGTGTATATATTTTATTGTAATTTTATTCCGTGTAAATATTGTATGAATGTAGTATGTATGATATCTTTCAGCACTACTATTAATGTCCAAATTGGGACAGATTGTAATTTTACTGAATAAAAATTGTTGTTGTTGATTGAAAAAAAAAAAAAAAAAAAAAGATCACTTTTCATTTAAGTTAAAAAGTGCACTAGCTCTAAAAAAATGTCATAAACTCTATTAGTATTCCCGAAAACACTATAAACGTCCCCTCTTTCGATTATTTATGAAATAGGAACAGTAACTTAAAATGAGTAAAAGCGATAACAAATTTGGTTCAAATAATGTTATCAGAACATCCGAAAATAGAATAAACGATTCCCAATTAAATGATCAAATAATTGTAAGGCCAAGATAGGAAGCGGATCCTTTAAAACAGATTTAGTTGAAAAAATTTACTCTGGACGCTTGGAAAGGAACTATAACTAATCCTTTTATAAAATAATAATAATTTAAAAAAAAGTAAAAAAAAAGCTAAACGATGTATATTCCAGCAACGTTATATTAATAAATAATCAATCACAATATCAATAAAAAAATATCAAAAATAAAGGCGAGTAGAAATCCACACAAGTGCTAATAAAAAACTTTTTAAACATTTCCATAACCCCGCGAAAACACAAGGATAGATCTCTATAAAAATAAAAAGATTAAAAGTAAATTCGAGATAAATGCGTGGGAGCCATGACAAAATAAAACTCAAAAAACGTAATTATAGATACCAAAAAACACAATTATCAACCCCCTTAAAAGTAAATTTTAGTTAAAATAAGCGCGAGCGATAATAAATAGCGCTCGAAAAACGTAATCATAACCACCCGAAAGCAAAATAATTAATCCCTATATCAATAAAAAACATTAAAAGTAAATTCGAGTCAACATGCACGCGAGCGATAAAAAATACAGCTCGAAAAACGTAATCATAACTACCCGAAAGCCCATTAATTAATCCCTATATCAATAAAAAACATTAAAAGTTAATGCGAGTTAACATGCACGCGAGCGATAAAAAATACAGCTCGAAAAACGTAATCATAACGACCCGAAAGCAAAATAATTAATCCCTATATCAATAAAAAACATTAAAAGTTAATGCGAGTTAACATGCACGCGAGCGATAAAAAATACAGCTCGAAAAACGTAATTATAATATCCGAAAACACATTAATTATTCGCAAAAACTACCCCTCCCTTCTACAAACTCAAAATCAATAACTATCTTAAAACTAAATAGACGATAATTAGTTTTTTTAAATATTAGCTAGTAAAAAACCGAACTTGATATCAAATATCTAAAAAAACAAAAAAAAATACCGATATGATATGCCAAAATTATTAAAAAAGTCATAATGTTAATTAAACTAATTATTTTTCAATAAATAAATAAATAAAACGGAATATTTAAGGCTAGAAGTGAAGAAAAAGGTGACATTTGACTTGGAAAAGGTAACATTTGAAATGGAAAAGGTGACATTTGACTTGGAAAAGGTAACATTTGAAATGGAAAAGGTGACATTTGAAATGGAAAGGGTTACATTTGACTTGGAAAAGGTTACAATTGACTTGGAAAAAGTTACATTTGACTTGGAAAAGGTAACATTTGAAATGGAAAAGGTGACATTTGACTTGGAAAAGGTAACATTTGAAATGGAAAAGGTGACATTTGAAATGGAAAGGGTTACATTTGACTTGGAAAAGGTTACAATTGACTTGGAAAAAGTTACATTTGACTTGGAAAAGGTTACAATTGACTTGAAAATGCTATAAACATACATTAGACCAACTGACTAAAAAAACATTAACACATTCACTAACAAAACCCCCCAAAAACAAAAATACAGAAATTAGCATAGAAAAGAAACACGAAGTTATAATAAAGCGTTAAAAATTAACAGTATGATCGGTAATGAACCTTTGGGAACGCAGCTACTGAGCCTCGTATCCAATAAATACGAAAGATATATAATAAACCCATATTTCAGCGAGCGCGATTAAAATTAGTGCTATAATCTGTAACGAGCCCTTGGTTACGCAGCGACTGAGCCTAAAAGCGAATAAATACGAAAAAGTTATAATAAACCCATATTTAAGCGAGTGCGATTAAAATTAATAGTATAATCGGTAACAAACCTTAGGAAACGCAGCTACTGAGCCTTGTATCCAATAAATACGAAAAAGTTATAATAAACCCATATTTGAGCGAGCGCGATTGAAATTAATAGTGTAATCGGTAACGAACCTTTGGGAACGGAGCTACTGAGCCTTGTATCCAATACATACGAAAAAGTTATAATAAACCCATATTTCAGCGAGCGCGATTAAAATTAATAGTGTAATCGGTAACGAACCTTTGGGAACGCAGCTACTGAGCCTTGTATCCAATAAATACGAAAAAGTTATAATAAACCCATATTTGAGCGAGCGCGATTAAAATTAATAGTGTAAACGGTAACGAACCTTTGGGAACGGAGCTACTGAGCCTTGTATCCATTAAATACGAAAATGTTATAATAAACCTATATTTGAGCGAGCGCAATTAAAATTAATAGTGTGATCGGTAATGAACCTTTGGGAACGCATCTACTGAGCCTACTATCCAATAAATACGAAAAAGTTAAAATAAACCTCTATTGATAATATTTTCGTCCGCGATTATAAAACTAAAATAAAACGAATCCCGCTAATCCGACTACCAGACCTTGTATCGAAAATGTCTAAAAATTAATGTATCGGTTATACTTATTATTATAATCGTTACTAATTATATGTAAAAAGGCCCCTGGGAACATTTAACAAGCCCCAAGGTTTAAAAACATAATGTGTAATTAAAATAACCATAAAAACATAAAATCATGTTAATTTGATTTTTATTATTTTATTGAAATCGAAAAAGGTTGTATTTAAATGGAAAAGGTTGAATTTGACTTGGAAAAGGTTGAATTTGACTTGGAAAAGGTTGAATTTGACTTGGAAAAGGTTGAATTTGACTTGGAAAAGGTTGAATTTGACTTGGAAAAGGATGAATTTGACTTGGAAAAGGTTAATTTGACTTGGAAATGCTATATATATATATATATATATATATATATATATATATATATATATATATATTTTGTGTGTGTGTGTGTGTGTGTGTGAGAGAGAGAGAGAGAGAGATTTACTAATATTGTTGTAGGCTTCTATTTTTTTTTAAGTTAAGAGGCACATGAATGTCTTGTGTATAAAGGAATTGCATAAAAAACTCTCTATCTGAAACAATAAAATCATTATGAAAATTATGAAACGCAACATTACAAAGGCAATCGCCATTTTAGTCTGTATTACTATTCTGTGGAATATTCCAAAGTATTTTCTATTCAGGACGTTTCTTGGGAAAATCTTGAAACTGAATATCTGCAGTTGTGCCTTTGTCGCCCGGTCTAATATTCGAAAGACTTAACTGATGATAACAACTTTTTTAGCTATGGCATTATTATTCAAGTCGTGACTTAGTTTCTAGTACTTTCAACAGGTCAAAGCAGTTAAGTCCCCATATTGAAGCTATTACGGAGCATGAACGGCTGATAACTTTAAGTAACTTCCCATTCAATGACTCCGGTATTTACTTACGCTTCGTTAATTCAGACTCCTTTAGCAAAATTTTGTGCGGTGTAATTATAGAATGGAATGAATGAAGATAAAACATTATGTATATCCATGAATATTTGTGGTTGATGATTAACTGTGATGCAATGAAATGAATATTAAAACCTTAGTCATTATGATTTTATATTTTGCGAAAATCGAACTTTCGAATACGTAGACTATTATTAGAATTAAAATTAATTCCGAGTTGAACAGATAAAAAACACACAGTTAAAATCAATAGAGTTATAATAATACAAATAAAGAAAAAATACCATCTGATAAGTTAAATAGAAAAAAATGAGGATTTAAAAAATAATAGTAATATAGTTAGACAACTGCATAAAAAAATGAATCAATAACAGTAAACAATAATATGACAAAATATGTACATTGAAAGAGTTTCTATTTTAAAAACGAAGCCACGTCTTTTAAGGAAAATGTAGGTTTTTTATGAGTAAATATTTTTCTATTTGTTTCTTCTCAAGAGAGAGTGGAGTGGTCTAGTGATTAGAGCACTAGTTTATTGTTCTTCAGGTCTCGGGTTGGAATTTCGGCTGTGGCAGAATTGTTTATTTTGTTATTTCAGCCGTGGAGCAACCTAGGGGCATACCCACCCTCTATAAAGTGCGTACCCGAAATTGAGGGAAACCTAGTGGCTGAACGTGATCTAGGATAATCTCCCGATTACAGGGCCGTTAAACAGTACGAATCTCTACAAATACATAACACAAGATCCTCCATGGAGTTTAGACGTACACGTTTTTTTTTTGTTTGTTTTTTTTCCTTGTAATAACATAACATGAATTTACTCATATATATTTTGAAAAAAATATTTCTTTTAGTCAGAAATAAAATGGAATGTGACCGATATTTTTTTATTGCATAAGAAACTACTAAAATTTAAGTTTATACTTTTTATAACTAAAACTAATTATTACTGAAAAAATCGTTCATACAAAATTGTGGAAGGTAATGAAAACTGAGTTTCCATTCCATTCAGTTTCCATTCTCCCACAATGCGCCCTGATGATGACCCACAAAGGGGGTCGAAACGTTGGCAAACAATAAATAGTTGAAAATATTTAGTTGTTTCATTTATTGACCGCCACCCGGACTAATTCCTTCCAATAAATTTATTTCTTTTCTCGCATCCAGTCCTTTCAATCCAAAATCCTGAATACTCTTTATTTTGTCACAAATCAACTCCTCCATAATGACCTAAACATCCCATTTGTTGCAGACATAGCCCGTGATAGATACTCCTCATTCCATTCTAAACTCCCTGCCCATACAAACCCATTTTATTTTCATTCTACATGTTTACTTATTTTATTCTTTAGTACAGTTGTAAATTACAATAAATAAATTTAAAAAAAAAAATGATTTTCTATTTTATGTAATTTGACTTTATCATTATTTTCTGTATATATTGTATGAATGCGGTCTCATATCACTATTGCTGTTGTTCATTTTGTAACAGATTGTAATATATCTCAATAAAATAATATTTAAAGTAAAATAAAAATATTTAATCTAAAATACATTTTCCCAACATGTGCATTTTTTTAAACATAGTCGACCTCTAACTTTATTCAACGTTTTAATACAACCTAGGTAAGTGAAAGTCGTGCGTTGTGCGCACAAGCTTTTTTATGTATGCAGATGTTTGCAGATTGTTTGCGAAACAATACAGTATATTTTAACTGACTTACCTCCTCCTAACAATGTTTAACTAACTAGGATTGCACCATATACACCAATAGATCTTCCATGATAATTTTATGAAGCTAAGCTAATAGAGTATTCAATGATATTAATTACAATATACATACAAATTAGGAGAGATTTTACTGGAATCAATGTAGTTTATGGTTTGTTATTCATACTTCATACAGAATACCACCCATTTGCACCGTCGGCAACTGAACCAAGTACTTTATCCTTTTACACAAAGAGAAAATGGCTACAAGAGAGCCTTAGCTCCCATCTCAACTTTATTAGTGCTTTTAAACTGAGTAGAGGATAAGAGGGAGGGATTGTCGGAACCGCAGGCTCCTGGGAATTGCGAAGGAAAAGAAGAACCAGGGGGTTGTCTGTCATACTTAATTACATCTCTATGATTAAAAGCGGTCTGATCATCTAATTCGGGAAAAAAATGATCAGATCCACTTTAATCTTCTAAATTTTCTGTTCAATTCCCAATCGAGCTCATTCTAACAATAATTCAGATAGTTTAATACATCATTGGCTTCGAATATATATGAAATGACATATTGTGTAATTTCGATTTTTTTAAATTTATTATACAGGTAAATATGTATAAAAACGGCGAAAACTTGTAGACAATCCGATATAACGATGGCAAAAACAAAAAAACAATCTAGAATATTAGTAAAATATGCTCGTATGATAAGTAGTACACTTTTTGGTTTATATCTTTTATCCGTTATTTATTACCACACTTAATAATAATAATAATTACTCGGTACTGCGAGTATCGTTAATAAAATAATGATCATTAAGGAATAAATGTCACTAGCCTCACCCTTGACTAAGTCCGGGTAGGTGGTAATGCCAGCGTTAGTTGTGATAAAATAAAAAACATTACAATAATAAAACTTTATTCTTTGACTATGTCCCTTGAGAATAACAAAATTATACAGTACATATTAATATGTATGTCTGGCAAAGAAAAAAAGAAAATTGATTTTTATTTACGAATTTGCAAAAAATAAAATAAACACAACAAAAAAAAAAGTGTTTGGGCAAAATAGATAATTATATCGCATTGAAATTAAGATAAGTCAGATGCAGATTCGCATTTGTTGTACATCTATTTGTGATGCCAAAAAATGTTGGAAATGGTGGGATTTGAATAAGAGATGCGAAGAAGCAAGGCGAGTATGAGTAGGTAGGAAATTCCAGAGGGTTGCAGAGCGGATATAAAAGGAGTAATCAAATGATTTAGTTCTATGGGTGGGAATGTAAAGGTCGGAATGGCGGGATCTTATTTCAAGAGAGTGGAATGAGGATTTAATTTGAAGAATACTGTGAATGTATGAATGATGTTGGAAGTTAATGATTTGGTAAAGTTATGATCCGAGAAAATATTTCCTTCGTATAGAAGGTAGGAGTCACTTCAACTCGCTGTATAGGTAGGTCACTGAAGACCTCTTCGAAGTACAGAAGATAAATGTTATGAACATATTCATGATAAGCTTGAGTCTATCCTCTAGTACATTGGAGAGGCCACCATATACCATACATCAATAATCAAAATTATCTTAAATAATTATCTATTGGGTTATTTACGTTTTTCTGTTTATTTTTATGTCTAAGATACACTTCTTTTCTGAAAAATTAATCCTTAAGGTGGACTGTTTCCATCCATCAAACGCGGGACCCGGAGAGTGCTAGTCAAGCAGTTAAGCTGCTAGACCGCTCTACATCATTAAAAAAATGCCTAATTTTCTGGTGTGATTTAGTTTACCAATTTTGTAATACAATCATGTAAATAATAGTACATATTATACATGTATTCTCATGAATTATGGATAAAGAACCCTTAAGGAAGAGTTGAGACAGTAGGTGGAGAAGGTAACGGGGATTGAGCGATAGATATATCACTTCCCTCCTTCATCAATCACACCTAACTATCCCCTCCTCCCCCCCCCCTTCGACCTTTTGTTTTAACGAAACAATACAGTCTAGAAACACTTTTGTAAATGTTTTACAACTGCCATTTTTTTTTGTTTTTGTTTCACTCGATAATAATATTTGATTGTTCGGAGAATAATGAAGAATTGCAGCTTAAAAAAAATTCCCATCTTTATAATTCAAAATAGTCTCAATTAATATCAACACGATTCTTCTTACGTGTTGGCAACTTTTCCATACCTTTTGAATAAAATTTGAAATTCTTAGAATTGAAAAAAACAGAAAATCTAAGTTAACAGTTGACAACAAATTATTATTCCACAAGACAATACTGAAGCCTATCTGGACCTACGGATTTGAACTGTTGGGGACAGCTCAATGTTTTAACATCAAACGCAATCAATCCAAAGTTCTCTGAACAATAGTAATGCACTTTATTATGTCACCAACTATACTTAGCATCACGACCTTAATGTTCCATTTATTTTAAACCTGATTCCATCAAAATTTTTCAAATTCCCTCAGAACCTATAATCCTCTAGCACAATCACTGGTCCAGCTCCACTCATCCATTCAACCCTCCTAGAAGGTGAAATGTCAGTGGCACCAAGACGTTTTGTAAATACCTTGTTCTTCCACAAGTGCGAGGGCAGGTTCCGTTCGGGGTTTCCCAGCAAATTTTATATAAGTACGAGTGTGTTCATGCTTTATTTATTGATTTGTAAACCTAGAATTTATTAAATTTATAAATTTTGTTATTATATACCTATATTTATTTTAGTTACATTTTATGTAATTTGACTTTATTTTGTTTATATTGAAAATATAGTATGAATGTGATCCTGTAGCAATATTATTATTTTCCATTATGATAAATCGTAAAATATACGAATAAATAAAATTATTTAAAAAAATAAAAATTCATAAATCCCATTTTCTAATGCTCTTTGATCAAAAACATTTTTTGGTTAGCTATGATTCAAGAAATATTATTGAATCAAATCTAATGAAGTCATGTAGTCATGTAACCTTCATCTTTTTTATGAATTTTGAGCTTTGGAAAATGTAAATGGAAAAACCTCCATGAATTAAAGCTATAAGTTGGAAAAAATTAAGGCCGTCCTCATCGGTTCCAAGACCCTTTTAAATTCTCTTACGTATTATCTCCTACCTTACCTCAATAAAAATCCTCTCCGCTTTCACATGTCTGTGAGAAATCTTGGAGTCATTATTGGTCAAATGATTGAGTAACTATATTTCTCAAATCACCCTAAACTCCATCGCTATTCACTTCGTAAGATTTCGTGATTCAATCCCACCTAAAACCCTTATGCTACTGGATTCTTCTTTCATTTTCCCCCAGTTTGTCTATGGTTGCCTCGTGTATTGCGGGCTGTCTGAGAAGGAGCTTCCATGTTTCTAGTAGGTATATCTAATTGAATTGGCTCCATCACTCTTTCTGTCGGTAATATGTCTATCTTAATGTCTATCTTTTCTGATCCTTCAAAACAAAAAAATCCTCCTTTTGTTCTCGATATGCCTATCATTTGTTCCTCGGTCAGTTCAGTAAATACTAGATCCTAACCTATAAACGTATATATACCTTCTCACAGATCGACCTCCTTCAAATAGTCTTGTCATTCGTGCTACCCTATTTTGGAATTCATTGCCTACCCTCATCATTAACCACTTTTATACATAAATTATTTCTCTACCTCCTAAACTATCTATCTTCCCAGCATACGTTATGCAATATTTAAAGCTTTAGATGTTAACTATTCGTTGTTACAAAATCCGTCTGTTACATTGTTACACTGAAGTCTCAAAAGATCAGACAATTATCATACTTCATTAAGTACAGAAAAGGTTTAGATCAATAATGACCTCAAGGTTTCTTACAGACATGTAGAAGTGGATAGGCTTTCTATATATGTAAAGTAGGGGATAATAAGGAATAGAATTTATACGTATTTATTTGTTATTCTTATAGGAATACTCGTCCCAGAATAAAATTAATTTTCATTGTATCGCAAATCCTGTTTTATTTTCAGGACAACTCAATATTATTCAGACGGGACGAAATAGTTGAGAATGAGAAAAAAAAATACCTTGAGAACACAATGAAAAAATGTTTAACGTTCCAGACCAAATAGACCCTAATATTGCGCTATTGATGAGGGATGACTAGAAGAAGGGCTGATGCTCAATAGGTAAATCTTGAAGGGAGCAATGTGACCATCTCTAGGGCGACCCTCTCCATCTTGGGAGGGGTATAAAGGGTTCGGGTGCCCTAATATACAGGCCACTTAGAACCTTTCAACAGGAACCAGTAGAAAAATTACCACGGCATTTATCTTCCTTTCAATTTTTAGGTAGTCAACCTTCCAAGCTTTTGTAAATAGCTTCCTCTTTTATTTTCCATCCCATCCCTTTTAGGACCCATTCATAAATTTCATATACCCTTATCCCAATAGAAAATAGCGTGACTGATATTGGATTCGGTCCATCTTCTTTATCTCAAGACCTCAAGTTTTAATTCAATATTGTCTGATCATCAGTATGTGAGGTTCGTATTATCTATTTCTTTCCTAATGAGTTTACTTTAGTAAAATCATTTCTATAAATACCTGTCCTGTACAAGCCTAACATACCACTCACGATAATGGCATTCTCTACTGTCCAAATAAAGTATAGTAAAAGAGAAATAAGCTACGTCACAAAATATAAAGACTTAAAAAAACAAAACAATACCTTTTATCTTCTCAAACACACGCAGAAGACAACAATGTTAAAAAAAAATAAATATCAGATTTTAAATCAATTAAATATAAAAAATTACATTTTGTTCAAGAAGTTCAAGATTTTTTTAAATCGATTTTCGGAATAACGTTGGAAGACTATAATCCTTAAAATTTATGACGAGTTGTCGTTAAATGCCCGCCTCCAGAGTCCATTGTGGTGTATAAAAGCCATGCAATGCCCCCATTGTTTTATATAATATCTTTATACACAGACCCATTCTTCCCCTTCTCGATATCTATGTACTTATCCATATATCAGTCACCCCGATGATATTGCCGTCGTCATCTCTTATCTCTTGCACACCGCTCTCCTTCTGTAAATTTTGTTGGAATAGTCCGTGGGTTTCTTATAGAATCTTTTATGGAAGTGATATATCTTAGGTTTTATAAACTATAAAAAATAAAGCCTCAATGGTGACCCTTCCACAATATCCCAAGACAGTGGTCATTGAAGCATCCCAATCTAGGACTACGTTGTTTCTTTTTTTTTTTAAGTTTTTTTTTTTTTTTTATACAAGATGGAAGATATAGGGACACGTACGAAAGTATCCTTAATTAAAAACAAATTTAAACAAAATAAATAGAAAACTGTCCGGATTTCAACTACCGGAAAATGGAGGTGGTTCAATACATATGTAAAAAAAAAAAAAAAAACATGTGCCACTACAGCCCATGAAGAGTCTTGTGCTCAGTACATATAGAGATGCGTACTGTTTCAAGGCCAACGCCCGTGCAATGAGGTGATTCGGCCGAGATCACGCTCAACCACCAGGTTTTTCCACTTTTTTTGGGTACCCAGTTAATAGAGGCTAGGTCTGCCCCAGGAGGGTCTCCATACCCAGAATCGTCCCCTGGCCGAAATAACAGAATAAATAATATTCCGTCACAACCGGGATTCGAACCCAGGACCCGGAGCACATTAGACTAGCGCTCCATCCACTAGACCACGCCGCTCCCTATAAAACATATGTATACGGATTTTAAACAATTATGCTCACTACATACGAAGCTCAACTACGTTATCGGATTTATAGCTCCCATCAATAAAAAAATACACATATTCGATAGCACACAATTTTTTTTTCTACCTTCTGATTGCGATTATCTAATCATTCGAAAAATTGGAGATTAAGACAGTACTACTTTTAAATGTTATACAAACGAATGTGCAAAACATATTCTACTTCATTAACTGTGGAATATAAAAAATATTAGTTTGGTATATCAGCATAAAACCAACAGTTTGATATTTTTTATGTTAATTACCAGTCTTGATTTACCTTTCAGTTAATTATTACTTTGTTTTGTTTTTTTAATTTGAATTCATTTTAGACTCTTTATTTTTTATTGAATTTTTTAAATAGATTTTTCTAATGTTTCTAAACATAGGAAAAAATTACCTCTAACCCCTAGTAATAACCACTTATGAGTAGCACGTAATTGGTGAAATAACATAACATTTATATAGCTTGAGGCTTGTGGTGGTCATTTATAGTAGGATCTTGTATAATAAAAATCTTGACAAAAACGATTGAAAAAAATGGAAACAACTAACATGTCGATATTTCGCCAATCTAATCATCATTAAGGTATAGTAAAAACTAAATATTAAATTAAAATTACAAAACGTTGTATCCTTATATAAATCACCTCTATTCCAGAAATATATTTTAAAGGTTTAAAATTGCCTTAAAGTAGAAAAAAAAGAAGGTTAAATTGATTGTAATATTAAAAAATTGAATATAATAACATCTCTTCTTTTAGCATATTCCTTATAACAAACTCTACATTTTCTAACAATTTTTTAAAATGTATCCCATCGTTTCGAAGTTTTAATTCATCCTCAAGGCTAAAATGAATAGGTATTAGTACCAAGCTTTTTATTTTTACCAAATTATTCAATTTAAAAAATAAATATATATTTTTATAAAATAATTTATTATAGTGAATATAACTGTATGAGATTTGACATATGTAAATAAATAGAAATCCATATTTACAAGAGTTATTGCAATCGTGTTCGAATCATATTAAAACACAACTCAGAAATTATTAAATTATTTGGTATTAAATACAACAAACATATTCGCATTTACGCCTGCAAATGTATACGTATTCACTTTTACAGGAGTATTCGTTTTCACACTTGTGAAAAGAGACGTTGATTTCCATATCTCTTGGTTTTATATATATATATATATATATATATATATATATATATATATATATATATATATATATATATAGGTTAAAGTATATTTTTGACAAAATTGATATTTTGACATTTTTATTTTCATCATTTTTATATCTAAATCTTCTATTTGATTTTATCCAATGAACTCTCGATTTAATTAAAAACATGATTTAGGAATGTGATTATTTCTAAATGTACTAATTACGAATTTAGTGTCGGTCCAAATCATACTAAAACATTTCATTCCATAAAATTAATTAAGTGTTTTTAATATAATAAAAAAAATTCTCTAGATTTTAATTTAAAATATATATTTTTATAAAATAATTTATTATAGTGAATATAACTGTATGAGATTTGACATATGTAAATAAATAGAAATCCATATTTACAAGAGTTATTGCAATCGTGTTCGAATCATATTAAAACACAACTCAGAAATTATTAAATTATTTGGTATTAAATACAACAAACATATTCGCATTTACGCCTGCAAATGTATACGTATTCACTTTTACAGGAGTATTCGTTTTCACACTTGTGAAAAGAGACGTTGATTTCCATATCTCTTGGTTTTATATATATATATATATATATATATATATATATATATATATATATATATATATATATATTTATAGGTTAAAGTATATTTTTGACAAAATTTATATTTTGACATTTTTATTTTCATCATTTTTATATCTAAATCTTCTATTTGATTTTATCCAATGAACTCTCGATTTAATTAAAAACATGATTTAGGAATGTGATTATTTCTAAATGTACTAATTACGAATTTAGTGTCGGTCCAAATCATACTAAAACATTTCATTCCATAAAATTAATTAAGTGTTTTTAATATAATAAAAAAAATTCTCTAGATTTTAATGCGAAAATCATTAAATAAGTTGGTTTATGTATGTAGTAATAATATTTTTGTCCACTCCCGTATAATTTCATAGAAGGGATATAGTAAATTATTGAAATCAACGTATGCAACGTATCAGAAATATGCGTTTTTTTTAATCACACCAAAGAATATATTTGTATTCGTATTTTTTTAAATTTCGAAAATTCGTATTTTTTGGTAAATGCGAATATATACTCGCTTTGTATTCACAAAACCAGTTATTCCCTAATTCAATTTTATTCGTATTAAAAATATATATACATATATATTTTATTTTATACACACACACAAATATATATATATATATTTGTTGAAAACTGGGAATCGAAATCTTTCACAATCGCAATACTTTCCCTTACTATATCTTTCACGTATAGATTAGTAAAAGTAATACTTAAAATATATGCAATTATTTAATAAAAATATCGGGAGCCCATAGCTGGGTGGCTAGCGCGCTAGTCTCTCGTGCCAAAGCATAAATAAGCATATATTTAAATAAGGATTCACTCACAGCCTCTGTCCTTGGTGTAAGACCCGTCAGTCTACTGGTGGCTATTCTCAAAAACAGGGTTAGAAAGTGATGACCCTACTCTATAAAATTTCATGAGAAACATGCGTATATATTCCAGGAGATTACACCACGTGGCAAAGGGCCTACACGGGCTGTCGCGGCAAAGAAAAAGATATAATAAATAAATATATATATATTATATATATATATATATATATATATATATATATATATATATATATATATGCGTTTTAAATACCCTATTTTACTCTAAATACAAGTGGAGTATTAATCATTGTTGTATTAACACAGGATTTGTACACACACGTAAGTGTGATGCTCCATTAGCTATCTATTGGAGAGGAAGGGACATTTTACATTAATGCCACCACTAAAAGATTTCCCTCTCGCTTTTCCCCTTCCTACCAACATCTTTCCAATTTACTTGAGCCTTTTTCCCCTTTATTGCCTGGGGAGTGAGGGGGGATGAGGGTGAGTTATATTTCTTACTTGGGGAAATCCCTTTAATTAGTGGCAAAGAAGAACTTTTGAGGGGTGAGATTATTGAGTGACAACAAAATACTTCTCTGTTCTATCAAATACAAATCCTTCTGCCCTAATCATGGGAAGGAGAAAAATAAGTAACGATTTTTCACGAACAATTCATTCTTTATCTGAATTTCTCGCTAGTATTATTTTGCTTGTCAAGAAAATAATATCGATCTCTAATCATATGAGATAATTGGCATAAACGATTGCATTTTTAAAGTCGTATTAACGTATTGGAATTTTTACTGCAATTTTAAAATATGAACGGAATCCCTCAGTAGGGAAATACTACTGAATTATTGAATTAAAATTACTAATCGCTAAAGAAATGTCGTCCTCAATGCCAGCCTACTATTTGCTTATTTTGAATGTGTTGTTTGTAATTTTTTTTTCCCGTTTATTCCCATTTAAGAGAGCGGAGGAACTTGACGCTTAATGATGTTTTCTTTTTCTTTCTTCGTTCTTCCGAAATTATTTTGATACGTTCACTTTGTTCTTTTTTGTGATCCTCCGACCATTTATAATTAGTTCTTTTCAGTGATGAATTTACTCGTGTGTGATCTTTAATGATTTTCCTAAGACGTTCACTATTGTTGATACCATCTTTTGTAATTCCCACTTCTTTAAGATCCTCTTCTGCATCATTGATCCATTTTGATTTGTTTTTACTTAAATTTGTTATTTCAAAGATTTTTCTTGTGATCCTATCTTTTTCCATCCTACAAATATGTCCATAAAATCTCATTTTTTCTTTTTCTAAAGGCATCCGTTATTGTCTTAGTGTGTTTGTATATCTCCTTTGATGGACGCTTTATCCCAATTCCTTCCCGAAAAACTGGACCATATATTTTCCTTAGAATTTTTCTTTCCTGCTTTTAAAGTTATATTATTTTTGTGTGGCCGTTAATCACCGTCGTTTCTGAAGGAAAAAGTGCTTCCGGTACAACCACCGCGTTATAAGGCCTTAATTTTGCATTCACTGAAATAGATTTTTTATTGTAATGGCTCCACGTGAGCTTATAGGTTTTTTGAAATTTTATGATTCTGTTTCGATTGACTGTTGCAACTAGTCCTGATGGCTGGATCATCTCTCCTAGAAATCTAAAATGGGTCACTTGTGCCACATTCCCGTAACGAGTTGTAATTGAGAAATTGTTTATAGGTTTTCTCTCTATAAATTGAGTCTTTTCATATGAAATTTGTGAACCAGTTTTTTGTGCAATTTCATGTTGTTAATAATTGTTTTTTATTATTATTATTTAATAGTGGATGTAATTAGTTGACCGTTGAGAATTACTGGAAGGAATTAGTCCGGGTGGCGGTCATTTAATGAAACAACTAAACAGTTTCAACTGATTATTGTTTGCCTACGTTTCGACCCCCTTTGTGGGTCATCAGCATGGTGGGAGAATGGAAACTCAATAGTCATTTTTGTGAAACTGCGATGACCATAAAATCAGGTTCGATTCTCCCATCATGCGCCCTGATGATGACCCACAAAGGGGGTCGAAACGTTGGCAAACAATAAATAGTTGAAACTATTTCGTTGTTTCATTTAATGACCGCCACCTGGACTAATTCCTTCCAGTATTATTATTTAAGTATTATATATCAAATTTGGTATTTACGTACCTTTATTTTATATATGTATATATATATATATATATATATATATATATATATATATATATATATATATATATATATATATATATATATATATCTGTGTGTGTGTGTATTTCTTATTAATTTTTGGTTTATTCCATTACTGTTTCTTACTGGGTACTGTGTTACTGTTTTTTATTGTACTTTTATTGAATTGCGGCAAGTGAAATCTTTTCCCACACACGGGCTTGTCCTAGTGGGATAGTGACTTCTAATTGCACTTTAAAAATGTTTGTAATTTTATTTAAATAAAGAAGTTTAAAAAGTAAAATAAAAATCTGAAAGCACTGTTTATTTAAGTAACTATTATTGCTGTTAAATCCCTATGCGATAATCTATATTTATAAAAGAAAGTGCGATTTTACTCGATTTTATGGTCATCGCAGTTTCAGAAAAATGACTATGGTTGTGAAGTTGAAATTTTTCCTGGAGGTTCGTCTTACCGTCTAGATGTGCAATAAGGCTGGGTTTGGGAAAATTCGTCCTCTAAGTGGTTAAAAAAATATTTTTCTAAACCGTAAAACAAAATTGTTTTTCGAATAACTCAAAAACTATAAGTACTCATTTGAATGACAGTAAAATTTCTAATGACCTAGAAGCAAAATCGCCTTAATCTGATCAGTAATAGTATATATACTAAAATACTTATAACAAATATATTTATGTATATTTCGTTTCATAGCCATGTTTTGTGTGTAGGTTTCTATCCAATCATTGTTGTTGGTTTTTTTAAATGATCAATATGCTAATAAAAAAGTTTAAGTTTTGAAAAGATAATAGAACTTAGTTCTGAATCCTAAAAAAAATGAGAACTTATTCAGTGGAAGAGTTCACCCCCGAGTGGAAAGAATACGTTACAAAGAATGATGGTATAAAATGATTGTGTTTTAAAGCAAAAATTTCGGTATTAGATAATCACGGGTATGGCTACTTGCTATTCTTATGTTATCGTAGATTCAACAGAATAAAATTAATATCTGACAATCAACAATAATCATTTATTTGTCATATATTGTTATAGTTAAAAGTGTAACCCACTGCTATCTCAAGTATATTTCCATTTTATAACCTCACCTAACACAGTTATTATTTACAACTTTCTTCATTTGCAGCACTTAAAAAAAAAAAAATTAAATAGTTGCGTGCAAAGCCGCGAAGTACAGCTAGTTTACTATAATTAATTGCATATTTGTTATAATCGATTGCATATAAAACGTATGTTGCTGCTGTGTTAAAGATATTAAAATACTACAACCTTTAGATATTTAAATATCATAGATCTCCTCAAGAAAGGGGATCCTGAACTGATCCCCTATTGTTGTGGCTGTAGTTCTCTTTTTTCTCGTATGAAAAATCATTCATTGTCTTCAAGTACTAATAAAGATTATAATTATGCCAATAACTATTATTGTGAATGGTATATTTTTTTTTTTAAATCTGGTGCAAGCAACGCACTGGGTAGGGCAGGAAATCATTTATTTTAGAAGAATGAATGTCATTATTTTTCAATGAAAGTTATTGACGAAACTAGATAGATAATTAGGTAGATAACTGTATTTTTAATTTGTTTTATCATATTATAACTACAGCTATTGCAATACATAAGAAAATTAGTAAATTAAGTCGGTGCCAACCTGTCCAATTTTACACATTGTATAACAGTCAAACTCAGGCCACCCACTGATTCTAATATAACTTCTAAAATACAACAGAAAATAACTATACGCAATTAATATTATAATTATGCTCATAATTTTTCGGGAAATGTATCGTTTTTGATTTATTCAAAAACCAATTTCGTAAATGTTTTTCATAATATATTTTTTGCTCATCAGTCAGATAGCAAATACTTCAAAATCCAGCCTTCAAAAACCATTATCCATGGATGGATAAAAGAACGTCCAAAAACATTTTAAGTTCACAACCATTGTCAGTTTTTAGATACTGCGATTATTAGTAAATTTAGTGAAATGGTACTTTCATTAATAGATATAGATAATGCGATTTTTTGTTAATCATACTCAAAAATGTTTCGTGATAAAACGTTTCCATTCGGAAAGGCAGATACAAAACAGTTCCTTTGTCTTCAAAAAACGTTTGTTTCTTCCGATGTTTTGCTGTTGAGAGAAATGAAGGTCCAAGAGGAGAAGATATAGAATCCCATAACCTGGTTTGTATGCCCCTGTTTATCAGAGCTCGGTTCCAATAAGCCAGGGGTCGAATGGAGGAAGAGGGGGGGAGGAGTGAACCTCATTACATCCCGCATCCGTTAGTTGTCCGATTGCTCTATTTGATTATCTTCAAGAGATACTTTTCCTTCAGTAGAGATACACATGAGGGCATTGAGGGAATTGAAATTTACTGTTCCCAATTCTATATTAATGATAATTTACTATCTGATAATATAATATATGAAAGTAAACGAATTTAGCATAGACAACATTGGTCTATGAGTCCGTCTGCAGATGGATCTTTAAATGCCGCAAGCATAAAACAAACAAACTTAATCTAGGATATAACATAAAAACCTAATTGTGGATGTAATTAGTTGACCGTTGAGAATTACTGGAAGGAATTAGTCCGGGTGGCGGTCATTAAATGAAACAACTAAATAGTTTCAACTATTTTATTGTTTGCCAACGTTTCGACCCCCTTTGTGGTTCATCATCAGGGCTAATAAGGGGATACCTTAAACAGAATTAGGGTTAATTAAGTTGGGAGGTACAGTCAGTTATTCTCCATATACATCTTCCATCACTGTTCTTACAATTATATAGGTGATATTTCAAGAATTAAATTAGAATTTTTTATCCTGTATTATTATTATAATCATAAGTTAAATTTCATTGATTCTTTGTATGGTAGTATTAAGAATTTTAGTCATTGTTGTCAGACCCTTTCCATAAATCAGTACGTACTTTCCATTCTACCTTTTTTCCTACGTATTTTCTATCCTACCTAACCCCCATCTACCAAACAGTACCTAGTTTCCATTCTCCCACCATGCGGTACGTATCTCCACTCTACTTCATATTTTTATATTTCATATTTCATGTAAATCATTGATACCTGTGTAAATTTTGTTTAGTGAACATTTTTATTTTTTCTGTAACACTTTCATTATTGTACTATGGTCATTGTATTTTAATTAAGTTTTTTTTACATATACAGTTCTTCTGTTATTTTTTAATACCGACGTTCTCTAGCTAAATAGGTTATATAATATTGTATGTAATGTCATTGAAATTATATTCTTTTGTATCTTTTTAGCCCTGATGATGACCCACAAAGGGGGTCGAAACGTTGGCAAACAATAAAATAGTTGAAACTATTTAGTTGTTTCATTTAATGGCCGCCACCCGGACTAATTCCTTCCAATAAAAACCTAATATCCACACGTTTGTATTCTTGAAAAAAAGTTGTACTTTGGCGGATATTACTCTCCGTTTAAAACGTTTTCATTGTTTTATAGAAACAATAACAGATTTGAAAAGAGAGATATAATTATTAAATGCAACCATGATTGGTGAATGCCACAACGTAATTAAAGTGCCTTTAATTTTTTTTATTAAAAAAATTAACCAAATGTCTTGACAGCATTTATAAAACACGGCTAAGTGTAAAAGTTGACCGAATTTGATAACCAACTAAAGGAGTTAGTTGTTTTAAAAATAAATGTGTTTTCTTAGGTGTTTTTTTTTCAAACATAATAATAGCAGTACAGAAGTATGTTATACCGTTGAAGAGCTAAAGGTTTTAGAAAAAAATATTATATAAAAACTTGCCGAAGATGGTAAAAAGTGATGAACAGGGTAGAAACTTAGCGTGATTGTTGCCCATAAGAATTTTTTATGGCTTTATTTTTTAATCTAAAACATATGTTTCCAACTAAACTGAATATAAGTTTTTATAATTTTAAAACTATAGGTTTCAAACAATGTCTAATATGCCGTTAGAAAGGTAAACATTTTAGAAAAAATGATATCTTTTATACAAACTTGTACAAGAGTAGATATAATATACTGATTCTGGCACAGGGCTTTGTTGTAAGATGGCGGCGATCATTTCCCGCCAAAACTAGTTATTGAACGATCGTTCGCGATCTACCCAATCCAATGTAACCTGATATAGTTAGGTGATCACGTCGTCATGGCGGGAGATTTGAATTTGAATTCAGACCTCGACCAACCTTACCCACCCAGGTTCGCGCCATTATCCTAACCTAGGCCACGCCCATTTTTGGTTACGTGACCCCCCAACGATGTATTACGCGACACCTTCTGCTACCCATTCATAAGCCAACCAATCACAGTGCTCCATTATATGGATTTGAAAGTTCCTCCCGGCTAGGTCCGATGGTCAAATTGTAAAGTTTACTTTTATGAAACCTCCCTAACTATTACATTACCTTTCCAATGTATACATGCCCTGTTACATTACCTGCCCAATGTTTACATGTCCTGTTACATTTTCAATGTTTACGTTCTTTGAAACCTTCCTAAAGGTCATTACATATCCTTCCCAATGTTTACATTTCTTAACCTCCCTAACTGTTTGGTTGTTTAGGTTAGGTTAATGATACGAACCAGGGTGGTTAAAGTACAGTCGAGGTTGGAATTCGAAGCTATCGCCATGATCACGTTATAAGTCGCGTGACCAAATGCTGGCATCTGATTGGCTCCTCAAAAAAGTGCAGTTTTGGCGAGAAATGTTTGCATCGAAGCCCTGTGCCAGAATCAGCATTTTATACCTACTAATAGTGAGTAATGGAAAGTGGCATAAAGCTGATAAAATTAGATTATTGTAGCAGATGGTGATATTATAAAAACCGAGATAAACTCTCTTTTTTATTTATTTTTTTATTTAGGCATAATAATCATTTAAGCTAAATTATATTAAACAATCTTTTTTTGTTACCATCTTATACAAGAATAGGTTACACCTTATTATTGATTATTCAGAAGCTCTATTAATTATAAAGCCTCATTAAGGTAACTCATTAGGTAAGGAACTGGATTCCTAATTACCAGGCCAGAAGATAGAAGAAATTTTACCACGGTACTGTGGTGAAGAAAAGGTATTTCCTTTACTAGCCCTCAACCCTCTTGTGACTGTAGATCTGTATTTTTTCTGCAGAAAAACAGTTATTGTCCATTAGTACTTGACAACTTTATACCGCTAAAGTATAGTTTTAGTTCATGCCAATAAATATGTGTTTGTCAATGGTAAATATCAATAAAAAATCTCTCCACAAAACACAACTTTCCTATGAAACCGATTAATTTTAGATAAAATATATCATTTTATATATACCAGTTTATCTGTTTTTCATGTCAATATTACCTTTTACACCTCAAACAACAATTTAATCTCGAAAATAAGACTTGGTTCTTTGTATACGATGATATTTTTTCCAAATTCTTTAGCATTTTGACGGTATATTATACATATAAGTTACTGTTCTTGTGTTCAATAATTTAAAACAAAAATATGTTTGCTATTTTCTCCTTTAGTTGGATATGAATTGTTTTCAACTGCTAGCAGTATGACGACTTTTTTCTAATACATTAAAGGTACCTTAGAGGAAGGAAATTTAAGATAATTGCAAAAAAGCCCTGTCAGACAATTACGATTTATAAAAATCTATATGATATTAAAGTCACTTTACATTTTACATCGATATAGAGAGTTTAATCAAAATTGTTTAAGCTGTTTTTGAAAAAATCGTAAAAAAGTGCATAGTATAAAGTAGCAATTTTGGTCAGCTGAGTTTAGTGAAAAAGTTGCTGTAACATTTCGGGCGCATAGTTGTCTCAAATATGTTATATCGGTTTCGCACGACTTTTCGTGTTCGTTCTAGACTTTACACTCAGACTATGGGTGGTCATAATCAAATGACGATGATCAGATCATTCGAATTAATCGATTATGGTCTTATGGAAACGAATGATCATTCGAACTCAATTTTCCAACAATATATATTGAAAGATATATATATATATATATATATATATATATATATATATATATATATATATATATATATATATATATATATATATATATATAGAAAGATATATATATATATATATATATATATATATATATATATATATATAAATATTAGGGGTGGCCATAATCGAATGATCTTTTATTTATTAATTTTTTTATAGAGGGGGGAAATGTGCCATATTATCTTTCAGAATACATGAATCATTCGATTATGGAATCATTCCATTATTGAAATGATCGAAGTCCAATCATTCGATTATGAAGATCAATCGATTATGCCCACCCCTAACACAGACCTTCGTGGGGGACTCGGATGTTTGGCCTTAGGGTGACTTAAAACGTGTATTTCCTTTGAAAATTGGAATTCGAAAATTATGACGATCGCAATACTCGCAATACTTTCCATTAATACATACCTCATATTTAAGTAATTTATAGGTAAGTGAAAGGAAAAATGAACTTCTTGAATTTGTATTAATAAACTAATTCGAATCTGACTTTTTTTTTTTTTTATAATATATTCAATTGTTTCTTAAATCTGTATATACAAATACAATAAGTAAAATGGCTGAATTACAATAACAGGCATGAAAAGACATGTGTAGAATCTACCCAGTGGTAGTACTTCAAAGTTTATTTTATGAGCAGGTCTCGAGGCCACCGTCTTTTCAGGCGCCTCGGAGGATTACCGGGAATAGATGCAGACGAGAGGTTACGGACAAGCGGGTCTGAGTGGGCAGGTGAATCTGATTTTTAAAATAAAAATTTCGTTTTCTCATTATAATAGAGTTCATTTCGACTCAGGAGACCTCAAAACGTGTGTTTTTGGTGAAAACACAAATTCGTAAATTTTCCCGATTGCAAAACCTTAGAATATAATAGAATAAAGAAGAATGTATTCTGGAACTAGGACTCCTCAGAATAACAGTTATGTACTATTGAAATAAATAATATGTCGGGCCAATAGACGAAAAACATGATTAATTATTATTTACAATGGTGAAAAAAGACAAATACTATACATAAAAAACTAACAAGGTTATAAGAAAAAAAAAAAAATTATATATATATATATATATATATATATATATATATATATATATATATATCTTCTAAATTTTGTCTTAAAAAAAAATAATTTTTTTTTAACAAAATGAAATGAAAAGTAAATTAAAATTTGGGCGGTAAACAGTAATCTTCATTCATTCAATGTAGATTTCTAGATAGCATTGTCATATCACATTTGCACATCTTCTATTTGGGATGACAGAAGGTATAGGAAAAGTAGGGATTTGAATGAGAATAAAGATTCGGGTTGGTAGAGAATTCCAGAGTGTAGAAGAGCGAACAATAAAGGAACGATCAAAAGTTTTGGTTCTGTGGGAAGGAACGTAAAGGTCAGAATGCCGCGATCTAGCTTTAAGTGAGTGAACAGAGGATTTAAATTCCATCTCTTACCATATATTCCACAAATAATTAAGTGAAAGTTATAAGTTACATAGCTTCTTTTTACTACAATCCCAGGTTACATAAGTCACTTTCACGTAGCCTAGCCTACTAGGGCTATAAGCTTTCCCATGGCCGGTAGACGCTTCTTTCCAAAGGCGCCTGCCTCAACTCCTTTTTTCGCTTCTTCGAAGCAATCATCAAAGCTTTATGTGGTTGGCTCTCCCCCTCTAAAGCTGGCTGGCAATTCGAGCTGTTGGCGGCGAAATTGTATTTGGAAAGGACAATTCCCTCGGTTCCACCTTGAGCGGGTTTATTGACCGAATTCCCACGATTGATTTCTTGACCCATCTGCCCTGATTGAAAATTACCACTGATTTGTTACATCATAACGTAGCAAGATTTCACTATATTGATAAACAACTTCAAAAATATTTTTGTGTTTCGGTTCACTTCTTGAAGGTCTCATATTTAAAATCCTTTTAAAACTAGAATCGAGTCAAAAATCGTGGTTCTCTTCCATTTCGAATGGTATCCTAGTTCCAAATTGTGTCAACTGTTAAGAATCCTTTCAACGAGAATGGTGACTTTACCTTATAATAAAATAAATAATAAAAATATTAAAATCGGGCATTAGCTTCGAAATAGTTTGTTTATTGTTTATTTATTTAACGTGCATTTATGATGCTATGTATAATCGGACGATGCTACAATGGGAGTCCTAAATTTTGCCTAACCAGGTTCAATTAGTATAGGGCTCTTTAGCACAGGCTCGGGACCACTTTTTAACGTTCCCTCTAAAGGATGGAATAACTGAAGATTTTTTACTCCCATTACAAAATCCTAGGGCCTCCTGCGGTTCTGAGCCCGAGACCTCATGCATAGGAGGCTGTTATGCTAACCACCATGCTAGAGGAAACCCCGCTTCGAAATAGTAAAATTAGCCCTTTTCGGGCCTAATCCACACTTCCATCAATATATAGACAGACTTATGCTATTTTGGACCGATTCTTACATCGGGTAGAGAGTTTCTATATTAAAAAGTGTCCTATTTAGTGTGGCCATCCTAGTTAACACTGAAATATTTGAATTCCAATCCTTTTAAATCGAGTCAAAAATTTGTTAGGTTCTCTTCGAAATTTGAATCATATGCAACTTACAAGATATGTCAATTGTTAAAAATCCTTTAAAAAAGAAAGGCGACTTTAACTTAGATTAAATTGAATAATTACGGAATAAATAAAACTTGGTTAATTATTTTCAACAATGAAGCTTTGTAATTAAGCAAAAAATACCCTCCTCTAAATTTAAGCGTTTACGTTTTAAGATACGATGTAAGATAAGATAAGATACGGAGTACGCCGTCCACGGCTTTTGCTCTCAAACTACTGGACAATTTTTTTCAAAATTTATTCAAAAGTACCTGAACATTGACATTAGCTGATTAGCCTTAAAATGGCGGTAATTTTATTAGCATTGATAAAAAATGGCTAAATGTAAAAGTTGAACGAATTTGATAACTAACCAAATCGAGAAACAATAATGGCAAGCTTAAGATTTTAGAAAAAAAATTATCCTATATACGAATTTGTAAAAAGGAAATGTAGTGTAATGAAAAGTGGATAAAGTTGAATGATTGTTGTATATAATAATTTAATTCCTTTGAAGCTGAATGTAATTCTTTAAATATTTTTCAACTCTAACTTTATTGAAAAGTTGTAAAAATTGACTTCAACTACGAAGGTAAGTGAAAATACTGGAAGGAATTAGTCCGGGTGGCGGTCATTAAATGAAACAACTAAATAGTTACAACTATTTTATTGTTTGCCAACGTTTCGACCCCCTTTGTGGGTCATCATCAGAGCTAAAGATACAAAAAATATAATTTCAATGACATTACATACAATATTATATAACCTATTTAGCTAGAGAACGTCGGTATTAAAAAATAACAGAAGAACTGTATATATAAAAAAAACTGTTTTTTTCCATATACATCGTTTTCAATGTTCTTACTATTATATAGGTGATATTTCAAGAGTTAAATTAGAAATTTTTTTATCCTGTATCATTATTATAATCATAAGTTAAATTTCATTGATTCTTTGTATGGTAGTATTAAGAATTTTAGTCATTGTTGTCAGACCCTGTCCATAAATCAGTACGTACTTTCCATACTACCTTTTTTCCTACGTATTTTCCATCCTGCCTACCCCCCATCTACCAAACAGTACCTAGTTTCCATTCTCCCACTATGCGGTACGTATCTCCACCCTACTTCATATTTTTATATTTCATATTTCATGTAAATTATTGATACCTGTCTAAATTATGTTTAGTGAACCTTTTTATTTTTTCTGTATAACACTTTCATTATTGTACTATGGTCATTGTATTTTAATTAAGTTTTTTTTTATATATACAGTTCTTCTGTTATTTTTTAATACCGACGTTCTCTAGCTAAATAGGTTATATAATATTGTATGTAATGTCATTGAAATTATATTTTTTTGTATCTTTAGCCCTGATGATGACCCACAAAGGGGGTCGAAACGTTGGCAAACAATAAAATAGTTGAAACTATTTAGTTGTTTCATTTAATGACCGCCACCCGGACTAATTCCTTCCAGTAATTCTCAACGGTCAACTAATTACATCCACAATGGTAAGTGAAAATAGTGTGTTACCCGCATTCGATTTTTTTATTATATGTAGGTTATGTGTAAAATCGATAGAGAAATACCTCAGTGCTTCTTCTAGGAATAAAGACATTTTTTAAACCAGTACTAATGAACTATCAATATTTTGTTAAATAAAAAACCGGAATGAAAAAGTTGACGGTTTATGATTCTGCTGACTTTTTTTTTCTTTGGATTGTGTACGTACGTTAGTTTTTTTTTTTCTTTTTCAATTTTTTTTTTTTTGCAATTAAGAGTATATGTCCTCTTCAAACAAATCGGGATTATATTTCACTTGAAAAACGCAGCTATATCAACGAGCACTGATATCGAGGAAAGCGAAATTGTTGATTTTAGTTGTTTACTTAATCTCGTTAATTTCGTGAATCCATTGCATTACAGCAGGGGTAGCCTCCTCGCAACTGAAGCAATTTAATATTTAACGCAAATTTGTTCAGTATTATAATATAATCATCATACCAATTAAATTATAATGAACGAGATTAATAATACGATGATAAACATTTTCCTTGTCTTCAAATTTGTTAACAACTAACGGATAAGAAAAAAAAAGTTCATAATATATCATTAATTTTAGACTCTGTTAAAATCTGAAAGTTAACCGCATTATTGTGTTTTTACAAGGAACGGTTTGGTCTAGTGGGTAGAGCGCTAGTCTACTGTGCTTTGGGTCCTGGGTTCGAATCACGGCTGTGGCGGAATATTATTTATTTATTCTGTTATTTCAGCCGGGGGCCGATCCTGGGGTATGGAGACCCTCCTTGGGCGCACATAGCCTCAATCAAGTGGGTACCCAAAAATGAAGAAAAAACCTGGCGGATGAGCGTGATCTTTGCACGGTCGTTGGCCTAGAAACAGTACGAATCAGAGCCCAAAACTCTTTATGGGTTGTAGTGGTACAGGTTTTTTTATTCTTTTTTGGTGTTTAATATAAAGTAAAAGTTGTTATTATTTTCTTTATATATATTATTTATTTTATTTTATACACATATATCTTTTATTCTTTATTAATTATTCTTGTATTTTTTTTTATCTTTTTTTTTTAATTATTTATTTTTGTTTATATATATTATTTATTTATTTTATTTTAGTTTTATATATATTTATATATATATATATATATATATATATATATTTTTTTTATTTTTTTTTTTTTATGATGTACACATGGGATGAACGGTTTCTTCTAGCTGTATTACTTATTGCCCCAGTAGGCGGCAGATTGTATTATCTTTTAATAAATAAATTAAAAAAAAAAAAAAAAAAAAAAAAAAAAAATATATATATATATATATATATATATATATATATATATATATATATATATATATATAAAGTAAGTAAATTACTTAAACAATACCATCCTTTTAAACACCGCTAGAACGCTTTTTTCAAAATAGAATATTCATCCATCAAAAAGATTTAGAAAATGGGAATTCTGAGTATATAAATTCTAAGGATTCCAAATCCAATTCAGTAAGTATAAAAAATCTACCAACGCTTTAAAAACTTTTACATTTTAGAAAACACGTTTTATACAGATATTTATTAAAAGTAATGGAAACTCTTTTGAATTATATACACTATATATAATTATAATTATATAGTAGTATACATTTTATTTTTATTTTTTATAAGCGTTATCTTGAATGATTTCCATGATAACCCGATATCATGACGTACCTATGATATGAATACAGTCTTGTTTGAGTTTTTAAGATTGGACGTATCGACAAACCCTTTTAAAATCAAATTTATTTGCATATTAACACTTGAGGAAAAATTGTATGATCCATTTATGTTATGAAAAAATCTAACACAGTATGAAAAGATAATCAATTTATAACCAACAGATGTTAATTGTTTTTCCCTGTTCTGTTGTAATTCCAATTTACTTCCTATTATATTTCCATAATAGAAGTGTGTTTAAGCGTGTAGTTTATCAATAATCTACAAGGATAATGCATGGAGTAATTAGACTGTGAGAATTCAACTTTATTGTAATTGTGATTGTGATAATGTAACATTCTATTTCAAAGATTCGATTCAGTTAAATACGTTAATCACTACATTAATTGTTCTAACTGCTCAAATCGCTTCATTTATGGCAGTATTAAATTTAAATGCAGTGTTAACATTGAAATAATACGTTACAATCAGTTAAACAAGCAGAGTGTTAAACTACTAGAGTGTCCCCTATTCGAACCAAGTCGACGAAAATTAAACCTACCAGAGACTATTGCGAAAGTTTTAGAATACAAAGAAGAATCAGCTATAAAACTGTTCCTCAAAGAAACTAAATGTTAGGGGTATTCACTACGTTTGCTATAGAATGCTATTGTGCTAAACCCATCAATTTTATACAGGAAATAACTGTAGAAACTCGACGGGTTAAGCAAAATAACACAAATAGCATGCTATAGCAAACGTAGTGAGTACCCCTATTATAATAGAGTCTAATTTTCAAAACATGCCCATGACCCTCTGGGGTAGAGGCAAAGAATAAAATAAAAAATAACCTTTAGATATTTACAACTATATTTTATAATACATCTAGTAAATGTGATACAAGCTTTACTGCTATGATTCACATGTAGAGATACTGCCCGTTGGCAGATCTTCAAAAACTACGCTAAACCAGAAGGTCTCGAAGCCATCTTCTTCCGCCGCTCGGAGGATTATCAGCGATATATGAGGTGGCTAGGTTTGAAACTAGTGGATTAGAGAGGGAATAGAGTTTGTCATGAAAGAGGTGGTACCTTGTTCGGGTCAAGTCATGTGGAACATTTAGGTCTTTATGGATGAGTTGTTTCGTGACAAAATAAGGAGCATTGAGGATTTTTCGAAGGATTTTTGATTGCAAGGATTGGAGACGGGAAGAATTTGATTGTTGAGTAGAGCCCAAAAGCTCTACTCCGTAAGTCCATATCGGTCTTATGATAGTAATGTATATGAGTCTTTTGTAGTTAAGCGGAAGGTTTGAGCGTTTGTCCAGTAAGTGTTGCAGTAGTCGAAAACGTCGGGCAGTTTCTTGTCGTTGAATATAGATAGTGATCCAGTTATTGCCTCCCACATCCGAGTCTTGAAGTATGGTGTAAGTAACGGAGAAAAAAAAAACTAATTAAAAAAATCTGACCAAACAACCTTTACCCTTCCTCTTCGTTTTATGTTCCTGACAGTCCTCCTTGGTGTCTGAAAAGAAGATGGCCGCGTGACCTTACGGTTTAAAATATTTACTGCAGTAATACCAATGGGTAATGTTTTTTAATGTATTTCATGTCAATTTACTGACTATCATGATATTTACTTGATGTATTTCTTAATACTGTTCTAAATATTAATAAATACGTTGGAAAACAAATTAAAAAAAAACCTTATAATGTTTTTGGAAGAAACATGTGCAGGCCAAAACACAATAAAATAATCTTATCTTGTTATTGTGTTATTCTTGATGACCGCACCCACAACCAACTTCTCCATCGACAACTATTTGAAACAAAAGGACAAAACCAGTTATATCACAAATTTCATTTCCAAGACAATGAAGCTGAGCGTGCTGGCTGGAATAATTTCGATCAGGTTTCGAGAGTTGCAGGCCAGTTAGGAACTTATTGATCATTTGGGCCCCTTCTTCATTGACTTTGGAATTAAAAGGACTCAATTAATATCGGGCTGGGGATGGAGAAGTTTTAAGCTCCCGCCAGAACCGATTTCCCATTTAAGGCCTATCAACATCAACAATTCAACATTTTCCTCAACTCTCTCCCTTAAATCTTGGGAAACAGCAGCTCTTTCTAACAGTCAATTGAGACGTTGATTTCCAAAAGACACCATATCCATTGTTAGGGAAATTTTACAGGGAGCGCAAAAAACTCCTATTACTATATAATTAAACCAACTTATTTCATTTTTTTCGCATTACAATCTAGAACTGTTAATTTACTATATTTAAGTTAGATTTGATTTCAATAAATTCTTTGGAACAATCTCTTCTTTTTAAATATTATTTATTAATTAATCAATATTATTAACGTTTTGAGGTTAATGTGCCTCATCTTCAGAATCACATCTACTTAACATAGATAAAAGATTAAATAATAAAAAGGAGATAGTGATTTAATATAGATACAATTTTTTTTTTTATTTTATTTTTTTTTTTATTATGAGATAATACAACCTGCCACATTCATTGCTCCTGAGTATTACAGATAGAATAAATCAGTCATCCCATATGTACATTTTAAATAAAATTAAAGAAAAAAAATTAATAAAGATTAAACAAATAAAAATAAATAAATAAAAAAAAGAAGACAAAATATATATACACAAAATTAAATAAATATTATAAAGAAAATAATAATAACAATCGTGATCACATTCATACCTATTTAAAATATTTACAAACTGCTCCTGGGATCACTGAATCAAACCTCGAGATCCACTAGTGGTTGTCGAGGCACAATGCCAGAAGGGATACAATATAGTTTAGGAATGTTAATATGTTAATGATAAAGTGCTAGGAAATCCAAAAACTTTTTTTTTAAACATATTTATTGATATCTACAACTGCAATAAAAAAAATACATCGAGTAAATATGATGGTAATATAGAAAACTATCATGAAATACATGTAGAGACACTACCCAGTGGCAGCACTCTAAAAATATTCTAGACTAGAAGGTATTGCGGTCATCTTCTTTTCAGACGACTCGGAGGATTATCAGGGATTGAAGAGGAAGCAAGGATTGAAACTAGTGGATTGTAGTTTGTCATGGAAGGAATGGTACCTGGTTCGGGCTAAGTCAGCAACATATGGAATATCAATATCTTTATGGATGAGTTTATTTGGGACAAAATAAGGAACATTAAGGATTAACCGAAGGATTTTGGATGTAAGGATTGGATACGAGAGGAATCCGATGGTTTAGTACAGCCATTTTTTTAGTCAACTCCATTCCTGATAGTGTATATGTTAAAAAAAAATATGTATCAAATAGAAATAAGTGATAATATAATAGTTTTTAGCCAAATAAGTTACCAAATGACCATTGTTGGCACAAAAATAAGAAGATTTTAAGGAAATTTGACCAATATTGAGAGATATGAATTTTTATTTTGACTAGTAATTCTGAAAATGAGGCATGTAAACCTCGAAACGTTAATGTAATATTGATGAATTATTAAATAATATAATAATATAAAAGAAAAGATTGTTCCGAAGAATTTCAGTATGATTTAGACGGAAACTAAATAAGTAATTAGTACCTTTAGAAAATAATTGAATTTCCAAATCGCGTTTTTTAGTGTTCATTAGATAATATCTAATAGAAAATTTAGATAAAACTAAATCATGAGAATACAGATATGTCAAAATATCAATTTTCAAAAATGTTCTTTAGTAACTTTTGGAAATCAAGTGATCGAAAAAAACTGTATTTTTAAAGACGTTTCATTTACCAATATAAAGAAATCATTTACTTAAATGATATTATTTTCTCACCAATAAAATTATTATTAAAAAAAAAATTGTATTCGTAAAACTCATGAATCATATATGGGATACATGTAGAAATTCGTTGATCAGAGTAGGATGTCCCATATGAAATCATGTAAAATGATTATTTGAGTAAAGTAAAAACTGTATACATATAACCATAAATAATTATAATATATCCCAAATCCGATTTTCAAATCTTTCTGTTATATCCAAAACTAAAAACAAATATATATTTAATTAAAAAAGGTTGTCATTCATAAGCGACATTATCATGATCAATACTTTTAGAAAATGATTAATATAGTATTATAATAAATAAAAATATTGTAATTTTTGACATAATAAATATCACTGGTTAATAACGATTTTTTAAATTTTATTTTACAACACTTCCTCTTAAATGTTTTAGTGGCAATACCTATGTAAAGTTACGCTTACAAATGATTTAAAATTCGTATTTTACCGCCTGGGACTGATCTTGCTATACAAAAAAAAAAAAAAATGTAAAGTTTTTAATTCAGATTTCGAGATCAGCTGATGCGCTCGATGATAACAGTCATACGTTACTTCGTCTCTCAGATTTTTGCCTTTTTCAGTAGGAATTTGCTTGTGTTCAGTCTGGAAAACATCACTAGACCTCAGGAATACTACAGCAGTGAATATTGGAGAAATTTCGGTAAGCAAAGTTATAATTACTTTGTACAATCACGCAAAAGTGAAAGGAGGGTAACTGATCAGCTGATTGCCGCTAGCTCGGCAAGCTCGGGCTTGCTTTTCTTTTCTTATCTTTCTTTTATTTATTTATTTTTTCCTTCTTTTTCTTATTCCATTATATATTTATTCCTATTTATTTTTTTTTAATCAATGCGATATTTTCATCAAGTGATGTCTTCGAAAGTTACAAATAAAAGATCTAGATCTGCAGGTTCAAACTCGTCTCCCACAAAACAGAGACCTCGCCGTGATAATAATAAAAAAATGATTTAACCAGCGACTGCTTCAGCTACCTCTTTAGGATCTGAACCACAGCCTAGCACATCACAAGGATTAACTGAAGAATCACCGTTTTTTACAACGAACCCATTTCAGATCCTTCAAATTGAAAAAGAAACAATGGAATCTTCTCCTATACCAAAAGAACCACAACCTCCACCAATATTTGTTAAAAATATTAAAAACTTTCAACTACTGTGTGCGCATTTAAACAAATTAACCGATCCTAACAGTTATTATTGTATAAGTAGAACCAGTGATACTAAAATATCCCCGACTACCGCCGAAACCTACAGAAAAATAGTAAAATATCTGACTGAGACCAAAGCTGATTTTCATACATATCAGTTACGCCAGGAGAGAGCTTTAAGGGTTGTAATTAGAAACCTACACCCTTCGACACCAGCAGCAGCTATCCAAGAAGAACTGACGGAGATGGGGTATAAAGTGCGACAAGTCACCAACGTCCTAAAAGATAAAATTCCACTTCCTCTATTCTTTGTGGACTTGGAACCATCAGCAGGAATTGAAAAAATTTATGACCTCAATAGATTATACTATACTAGTGTAAGAGTTGAAAAACCTTACACTAAGAAAGAAATAGTTCAGTGCCACAATTGTCAGGCATATGGTCATACCAGAAGTTATTGTCACCACATACCACGCTGTGTGAAATGCGGTGAACAACATAAGTCAGAAGAATGTACAAGACCAAGATCAACACCCGCTGTTTGTGCTCTGTGCCTCAAGGACCACCCGGCTAGCTACAAGGGATGTCAAATCTACAAGAACCTCAAAAGCAGATACCAAAAACCCCAGAATCTGGATGAAACAGCTGAACCGATCAGAAGCAGAAGACAACCTTCGAAAACCATTGATTCCAATGTAACATTTGCCCATCTACTTGGAGGTGGGAACCAGAACAAAGAGGCCGAGGCCCTGCAACGCACACTTCAAAATCCTCAACCCGTTCCACAACCAGCTATTCCTCAAAATTTACCCAACCCTCAAAAACCCCATCCGCATCAAATTTCTCACATTCCTCCTCCATCAAATGTCTCAGACCTTACAAGTTTAATGACATCCTTCATCACTGAAATCAAATCCCTCGTTATGCCGCTAATATCACTACTTACTAATCTTGTATCAAACTTAATCCCTTCCTTAAAAAAACCTTAAATCCCTTAAGGCCCTTCCAACGATTCCTACTCTGTTTCTGAATAACAATCCAATACAATTCCATCAATCCGTTAAAAACCTCGGGGTCACCCTTGATCAAACCCTCTCCTGGAAAAACCATGTTTCCGAAATATCCCGTCGTACATTTTCCACCTTAAAACTTCTAAATTACCTCCGTCCCCTTCTCCCTATCGAAACCCGTAAGCTCCTGGTAACCTCCTTAATATTTCCCCACTTTGACTACTGCTGTGCGGTGTATGGAGGTGTCTCTGGAGATCTCGAGGTAAAACTAAAACGAATGTTTAACTGCTTTATACGTTTCATCTTTGGGATATCCAGAGACACCTCTATCACCCGATTTTACGAAGAGTTAAAGTGGCTTTATCCTTCCTTCCGCCGCAAGTATTTCCTAGCATCCTTCCTCTACCAGATTATCCAATCCCAGTGTCCGTCTTACATCTTTGATCTCCTTAAATTCAAATCCTCTGTGCGTTCCCGTAACACCCGCTCGCGGCCTTCAGATCTGTATATAACGTCTCATCGATCCACAGCTTTCGATAGATCATTCTCAATCCGATCCGCATCCTTATGGAACTCCATTCCTTCTAATATCCGGAACTCCCAAACTCTCTCAACATTCAAATCCCGACTATTTAGCCATTTTCTATCAATACAATTCCCAAATAATCCCAAATAGATGCTAATTTCAAGGAAGATCAACAGATGTCTTTTAGATTCGTTTATTTGTTTATTCAATTTTCATTTCCTCGGGTACACTAACAGCAAATATCATTTAATTTTTTTTTCTTTTAATCTTTGCAAGATGTAAGATTAAATTATTTATTATTTTGCAAACACTCAGAAGAAATGTAATTTTTTTTTTCTTTACTTTATGTTAAAATTGTATTTATCTTTTTTGTTCCTATGTCAACATATATTGAAAAATTGTAATATCTTTTTTATTTATATTTTATTTGAAAAATGTATATAAAAGTGTATATACGTGCGTGTGTGTGTTGAGTGCAGATATGCATATTTATATATGTGTGTGTTTGTGTGTATGTATATATATTTTTTTTTCTTTTTAAATCTTATATCTTTTAAAATTATATATATATATTTTGTTGTTGTGGTATTAACATACGTTGAAGAACTATAATTTCTATTCTTTTTATATTTTATTTTAAAATTGTATATATATATATATATATATATATATAATATATATATGTATATATGTATATATATTTTTTTAAATCTTATTATATTTTTTCATTATATCTTTTTTTTTTTTTTTGTTCTTATGTTAACATACATTTATATTTTTGTTTGTGCATTTTTATTAGAATCTTTCTTTTATGTTCAGCTTATTTATACATGTTGTTAGTTTAATTTTATTGTTTTCAATCATTATACTCTAAGACTAGATTCTTAAGCTAACTTTTTATTTCCTGCTATGTTATTCTAAAGGGACTCGTCCCAGAATAAATAAAGAATTATTATTATTATTATTAAATGACTTCACCTAACTCCTTATCCATTCTCCTATGGAATGCGAATGGTGTTAGAAATCATACTGACGAACTTACAGCTTTATTGCAAGACAAAAACGTTGACGTAGCACTTATTACTGAAACTAGACTAACCACTAAACAGTTCTTCAAAATACCTCAATACGTGACATACCGTACGGACCACCCAGACGGCAAAGCCCATGCCGGTACTGCTGTCATTGTCCACCAGTTCCTCTCTCATCACTTACTCCCACTTCCTACCTATGATTTCCTACAAACCACAGCCATAGTGATCAAAACTTTTTCCTTTCCGGTAACCCTTACATCAGCATATTGCCCTCCCAAACATTCCATTTCCAACACCGAATTTGTATCCTTTCTAAATTCCTTAGGAAATCATTTCATTCTGGGTGCAGACTTAAATGCCAAGCATCAACAGTGGGGTTCGAGAACCACGAATTCTCGTGGACGAAATTTGCTGTCTGCACTCAACTCCCGTCATTTCAATCTCCTACCTCCTGATTCCCCTACCTACTGGCCAACCGATCCCAACCGTAATCCTGACATCCTTGACTTCTTCATTCACAGCGGATTAGGCTCCCTCAATTTATCTTTAGCTCGACTTGATGAACTATCCTCAGACCATAGTCCACTGATCCTAAAAGTATCTCTCACTCCAATTCCAAAACCTATCTCACCGTCATTTATCCGAGGACCTGTCAACTGGTACCTATTTCGCCAAATCCTGACCGATAATATTAACCTCAGAGCGACCCTCAAAACCCCGGAAGACCTTGACGATTCCGTCTATTCCTTCACCACCGCCATTCAGCAAGCTGTCTGGACTGCCTCCTCTCCTAAGCACTCCAATATAACTCCTCACCAAAACCATTTGCCTCAACACCTTACAGACCTAATCCATGCAAAACGCCGTGCCAGATCATTATGGCAGCGCACCCGACACCCAACAGATCGCCGCTCCTATAACTTCTATTGTAGACAATTGAAGCAGGAGTTGGCGACCTTCCGTTCCCAGTCCTTTAATTCCTACCTCTCCTCTCTGTCAGCTAGTGATAATTCCCTGTGGAATGTCACGAAGAAGATTTTAAAATCCCATCAAGTTACCCATCCTCTCCGGCGTGGTGATGACTCCTGGGCTGCGTCTGATGAAGATAAAGCCGAGGAATTCGCCACACACCTCTCCAAAGTATTCACTTCTCACCCGGAATCCCAAAGCAATCATACCGCAGCAGTACAAGACTTCCTTTTGTCACCAATACCTCTTTCCCTACCTCCTAAAGCTATTAATCCCTCTGAGGTTAAATATCTTCTCCAGAAACTGACCCTCCGTAAATCTCCTGGACATGATCTCCTTACCCCCCAGATCCTCCGTCAACTTCCACAGAAAGCTATTATATTCCTTACCTATATCTACAACTGCATCCTTCGCACCACCTATTTTCCTCTCTTATGGAAACATTCCACAATCATTCTCTTCCTGAAACCAGGTAAACCTTCCAGCAACACTTCATCCTACAGACCTATTAGTCTACTCCCTATCCTCTCAAAAGTCTTTGAAAAACTCCTTCTAAAACGAATCCTGCCTATATTAGAATCACAAAATCTTCCTTCCCATCAGTTTGGTTTCCGTGCTCATCATTCCACTGTTCAACAAGGACTCCGAGTTGTAGACCATATTTCCTCAGCCCTTGAATGCAAAGAGTATTGTTCTGGTGCGTTTCTGGACATAGCGCAAGCTTTTGACCGGGTATGGCACACCGGATTACTCTTCAAGCTTAAAACGCATTTACCCCAGTCTCTATACCTCATTCTACGATCCTATCTCTCAAACCGCTCCTTCCGAGTTCGCTGTGGTGTAGAATTTTCTAACTTTTATCCCATTGAGGCCGGTGTTCCTCAAGGCAGCGTCTTGGGACCCGTCCTCTACATCCTTTACACTGCTGATATTCCTAATCATCCTGACACCTTTCTGGCAACATTTGCAGATGACACCGCCATCCTATCATCCAATTCCGATCCCGAAATAGCATCCTTAATCCTGCAAAGACACCTTTGTCTTATCGAGGACTGGTGTAATGCTTGGCGTATTAAGGTTAATGAAAGCAAATGCACCCACGTCACCTTCACCCTTCGACGCAAATCCTGTCCAATGGTTCATTTCAATTCCATACCACTTCCTTCCTCAGACACAGTCCGGTATCTTGGCTTACTACTAGACAAAAGATTGACGTGGAACCCACATACAAGACTTAAACGAAAAGAACTCAACAGACGATTCGGACAGTTATACAGACTACTAAACAAAAAATCTAAGCTTACTGTTGACAACAAATTATTACTTTACAAGACAATACTGAAGCCAATCTGGACCCACGGACTTGAACTGTGGGGGACAGCTAAACGTTCTAACATCAAACGCATTCAATCCTTTCAATCCAAAGTCCTCCGAACAATAGTAAATGCTCCTTATTATGTCTCCAACTATACCTTACACCACGACCTTAATGTTCCATTTATTTCAGACCTGATTCCATCTAAATTTTCCAAATTCCACCAGAACCTCATTCATCATCCTAATCCTCTAGCACAATCCCTATCCAGCTCCACTCATCCATACAACCCTCCCAGAAGGTTGAAACGGCAGTGGCCCCGAGACATATTGTAATCTATTCTGGAGTTCTGACACTGGTCAGATTCTCCTCTCATGTGCGGTGTGATTGTGGCTCTGGCGCCCTCACTTAGCTTCCGCTGGCTCTCACCAGTGATGCGGCTGAGAGGGAGGCGCTGGGATCCTTTGGACTCTGCTTGTCCTTCCACAAGTGGGGGGACAAGCCCCGTCCGGGGTTCCCGAGCTGATTGTAAATATTGTACATAGGTATGAATGTGACATGTTTTGTTTATTTATTTGTTAACTTCAATTATTTGTATTTATTTTGTCTATAAATTTTGTTATTGTATACGTTTATTTATTTTGATTTTATTTTATGTAATTTGACTTTCTTTTTGTTTATATTGTAAATATTGTATGAATGAGATCCTGTAGCACTATTATTATTGTCTATTATGACAAATTGTAATAAATACGAATAAAAAAAAAAAAAAAAAAAAAAAAAAAAAAAAATTCAGATTTCGAAGCTAATGCAAACATGTCACCGTTACCCTTCGAAGACAATCCTGCCCTACAGTTCTCTTTAACTCCATTCCGCTCCCTTTTTCTGACACATTCTGGTATCTTGGCTTCCTTCTAGATAAAAGGACTAACTTGGAACCCACATACTAGACTTAAACAACAAGAACTTAATCGACGATTTGGCCAATTACACAGATTACTGAACAGAAATTCCAAACTATCTATAGAAAACAAACTGCTAATATGCAAGACAGTATTGAAACCTATCTGGACCTACGGACTTGAACTGTGGGGGACCGCCAAATTTTCTAACATCAAACGCATTCAATCCATCCAATCCAAAGTCCTCAGAACCATAGTCAATGCTCCTTATTATGTCACCAACCTTACCTTACACCGCGACCTAAATATTCCATTTATTTTAGACCTTATACCATGAAAATTTGCTAAATTCCATCAGAACCTTATCCATCACCCCAATCCTTATCCAGCTCCACACATCCTTACCATCCCCCTAGAAAGTTGAAACGGCAGTGGCCTCGAGATCTCTTGTAACATTTATATTGGAGTTCTAGCATTGGCTAGATTCTCCACTCACGTGCTGTATGCTTGAGGATTGTATATAGGTATGTGTGACTTTTTTATATATTTTTATTGATTTTGTTTTGTATAATATTTTTATTGATTTTTTTTGTATAATAGTTTTATTGATTTTCGTTTTGTATAATAATTTTATTGATTTTTTTTATAATATTTTTATTGATTTTGTTTGCATAATATTTTTATTGATTTTGTTTCGTATATATTTATATTGTATTATTATTATATAAATTTATTGTTTTGTAAATATCGTGTGAATGTAGTATGAATGTTGTACTTTATCACTATTAAAAATGTCCTAAATTGGACTGATTGTAATATTACTTAATAAAGAACTGTTTCTCTCAACAAAAAAAAAATTTCGAAACTGTAAAACAAGAAAAATATTCAGAAGATAATGAGACCAGTTGCAGGTGTATGTTGGATGGGGAAATTTGAGCGTGTCTGATGCAAATTTTACTACACTTTAGAACATCAAGACCCGCGGTCTAATCTTAAGACGATAAATAACAATTATTCAAAATTATTTTCTTAATATTTGACAAAAAATTAAACGTTTTAAATTATTTCTACTGTTCTCTCCTTCAGTTGGTTATAAAATCCGTTCATTTTAACAAAAGAAAATGGCTAATTTTTCGATTCAACAAAATCCAAGGTACTTTCAAGGGCAAAATTTGGGAAACGATTTTAGTGGAAAAGGTTCTTTAAAATCCAAGGCATATACCTGCCTTATAATATACAAATCACTCCCCGCAACTCGCATACAATCATTTCCCCTGATTACGTTAAACTTGTACTGTTTAATCATAGGAAAAAATCTGATATTTAGGACCTCAACTTATTATCCCTGAGTCTAAGAATATCTAACTTCAATTGTTTAAAAATAATTCTTGTAGAATTTAATAACCTACATCTTTTATTCCTGAGATTTTGTCGGAAAATCGTTTCCTAAGAAGCTAGAAGCTGATATTGCTAGAAAACCATTTTCGCCATTACCTCCTTAACAGCGCATTTCCTGACATATAGGGCTTTCTTTTCTTGTTTTGAATCCCTTCTTCAATCCCTTCCTAAAGTCTGGCCGACTAACCATGAAAACCCTATATATAACATGTATCGGCAAGCCATAATGTAATTTTTTTTTTTAAATATGTATATTTTTTTATGCGGATATATTAAAATTTGTTACAATGGACAATAATAACATTGCTACAGGATTATATTCTGAATGGAATTTTTAATTTTTATTTATTTTTTTTTTTTTACAAAATTAAAATAAAGATGACATGTATTACCTATGATCATTAGTACTTCACCAATATACCTACTAGTTCTTGGTAAAATAGTGGAAATCAATATAGTTTTCTCGGTTCTTGAAGACCTGGAAATGAAACTAGAGGACTCTGACGTGGGGTGGAGTGGGAATCTAGTTGAGAGCTAATAAATCGGAAATTAATTCTCGCAGGTGGTTTACCTTCCTAGCACTATTCAACATCTTATTCTCCACGGATCTTTGGCTGATTAATATTCGACAAAAATTTGATATTTAGTAATTAAATTGTAATATTCCACATTACTACAAATCATCATAGTCCCTGTGTAATGTGAAATAACTAGTATAATTTAACACTCATCTATTACATACATCATTTCTTAAAATCAGTTTTATAAAAACCTAATAATGAATTTAAAAAAAATAAGATTATGGAAGAATAGTATACTATGAGTAGATTATAAGTTGGTTGGGGGTGCAGTCATAGAAAAACCTAAAACCTGTACCACTACAACCCATGAAGGGTCTTGGGCTCAGTACATATAGAGATTCGTACTGTTTTCTAGGCCAACGGCAGTGCAATGAGGTGTTTAGGCCTTAATCGCGCTCAGCCACCAGGTTTTTCCCCAATTAATTTGGGTAACCACTTTATAGAGACTGGGTCTGCCCCAGGAGGGTCTCCATATCCTAGGGTCGCCCCCCGACTGAATTAACAGAATAAATAATATTCCGCCACAGCCGGGATTCGAACCCAGGACCCGGAGCACAGCAGACTAGCGCTCTATCCACCAGACCACGCCGCTCCCTGTCATAGAAAAACTAATTAATTATAAATACTAATTATTATTTATAAATTTATATATTTATACAAATTTATATAACAGTGTAAAGAGAAATTGTGTACTGTACGTAGTATAAGAGAAATAGATATGACATGTAATAAAAATTAAACTAATAACTAGAAACCAAAGAGAACAGGAAATTGTTTAACATTTATAATAAAAAGCGAATAATCATAACATAATGTAAAAAAAAAAAGAATTACGCAAAAAAATAGGTCTGTTTTTCTATTTACTGATACGAAATTTTTCTTTATGTTTTCTTATTATTGGGTTGTAAATTAAGTTCGTAGGGTTTTTTACTACTAATTTTAATTATAACTTGAGATTATTTTATATATTTTTGATGAATTATATATATCGTTATCCCGTGTCGTAGAGTGAGGGTTGTCTGTGACCAATGCTCGAATTTATTCATCAACTGGGGAAGGACTACCCAAGAACTTCCTCCTATTCAAAATTTCTGGTTCTGAACCGAGTAAACCACTTACGGGCGGTGATTTTTCCAAAGGCATCATCATTATACACCCTGAACATTTTGTTATCCGTCTGTGCAGCGGATTTTCCTTTTCGGAGATGAAAAACCATTAAAAGACGAAAATGAATTTTTTTCACTTCCATTTTGAGCAAGGAAAATATCACCTAAAGATAAGAAATCTCGGTTGAAACTGATATATAAGAATCTTAACTAATCCTTTTTTAGTATACATAAATATTATTGTCCAAGTAAACGTAGTTTTATAAAAACAGAGAGGATTAAATCGACATATTGAAAAACGTTACGAACTTCTTTCCCAGCTATACATTTTCTTTTTTTTTTCATTATATAATTGTTTATACAAAAAATAGTTGTTATATTTTGTTATATACGTTGGCACAGTCAATAAAGTTCACTTAATTAAAATTGTTTCTATGACTATAACTTCAACTAACAAAAAAAAAATCTGGTGCGGGCAACACACGACTTTCACTTACCTCCATTTTTTAAAATCAATGAAAGAATTTTCAAATACAGTTAAAGATAAAAATACGTGAAACTATTAAAGAATTAATTAAATTAAATTTCTATAAAAACATGTGATTCATTAAAAAATCTATTATATTATTATCTAAAATAATCAGTTAGTTTTATGTTCATTTCATCACTCTCTATTAACTTTTAAAATCTTGTGAATGAGATGATATTTTTTCTAAAATCTTTAGCTTTCCAACAGTATGTCATACATGTATATTACTGCTCTTATGTTTAAAAACGAAAAATTGCATTAAAACAATATTTTTTCTGTTTTCTCCTTTAGTTGGGTATCGAATTTATTCAATTTATATATTTACCGGTTTTTTATCAGCGTTAACAAGATAATCTAGTTATTATTATTGAATCTACAAAATTAAAGGTACTTTAGGGGAAGACAATTTAAAATATCGGCATTTAAGCCCTGTCAGACCATTTTATCCAAATAAAACCTACATTATATTAAATCCCATTAATTTTTACATCGATATAGCGAGTTTAATCAATATCAAAATTGAAAAAAGGTGCAAAATGCATGATATAAAGTGCCTCTTCTGGTAGGCTCATTTTGATGAAAAAAGTTTTGTCACGTCTCGGGCGTATAGTTGTCTTAAATATGAAATTTCAGTTTCATAGGACTTACCGTTTCCGCCCGGGAGTTACCACACACACACACACACACACACAAACCTTTTTGCGGGACTTGGTTATTTCGACTCAGGGGACCCTAAAAAGTGTATTTCCGTTGAAAACTGGAATTCGAAAATTTTCACGATCGCAATGCTTCCCCTTACTATATATAGTAAGTGAAAGTAAAAATTGAGTAAATTTGACCTTTTAACTTAATATATCAATTCTTTATTTAAATAAACTAAATCGAATTTTCATGGACTCTACATTTAAGCATTTAAAATTCTTTAAAAAATAAGATGGGTCGAAATGTTTAATTTTTTTTAAATATTTTTGATTATGATTAATTAAATGAAATTTTAAACTTTTTTTAGTAATATATGAAATGAATTTAAAAAAATAAAATCTAATGTTAGGATGCAATATGTTAGAACATTAGCTCAGATCAGACTGTCGGGAAAATACGCCATCTCCTTTAGTGTCGGCCCGCAGAAGTATAGTCTGGACCCACAGAAGCCGTGCCCAGTTTGTGATGGAGACGCATTGGAAGATTGTTTCCATTTTTTTGCTCGCATACCATGACAATAGAACCCGTTATGTGCCCGTATTAAATGATGTGAGTATTGATGGCTTTTACGAAATTCTTGCGGAACCCCACGTAATGGACCTGAAATCATTATTTATTTTTGTCAAAGAGAATCTTAAAATAAGATTTCAACATCTTTCTCAGAATGTTAATCATTCTTAAGGGTTTCGGTACTTGTTAGTAATTTGTGGGGAATTATTATTCGCTTTAGTACTAATATTTATGCATTATTTATTGATATTCTTATATTTAATTTATGATATTTATGTATATGCTGGATGAAATTAATCATAAAGATAGCAGCACCTTTATGCTTACTGCTGTATATGTGTTTTGTTGTTTTTGTTTTAAATATTTATTCGAATTGTAATTATATTATTATATATTTGCAGGTGATAAATTTATTAATTGTGCTTGGCCAGCCAGCTCTATTTGTATGGGGATTGTCCTAAAGACAAATAAATGAAATTATTATTATTATTATTAATTAAAAAAAAAGTTTATTCAGCTGTGATTATTATTCTTATGACGGACATTACAGTGGATTTTTTACTATCAATAAAATTTTAAATAAAGGAAACCACTTACTTTTCATAATAGAAAATTGCCAAGCTCATAAAAAAAAAAAAAAATAATAATAAATAATTGTCATACTTTAAAAACCGGCTAAAAATCAGGAAGTTTTAATAAATGAAAGTGCCTCTTTAAGTATCGATTTAGCACAACTTAACTCGCTAAGGCGCCGTTGATAATTTGCCTTTTAATAGGATAGACGTCTATTGCGAAACTTAATAATGTTCAAGTACGAACTTAAGTTTTGATAAGTTGTAGGGAAGGAAATTCCCTTCACAACTTTGATGGAATTGAATTTCTTTATTTTTTTTTCTCTTTTTTTTCAGGGATGTATTAGCCGGCTCCGTTGGCTCAGTGAGCCGTAATAGCAGAGGCCCCTTCGATAATGTTTATTATACCCCACTTCAAAGGGAAGACCCCCTCCCTTCCTTGGAGGCAATAGGTTACACCGAGGGAAAGATCGGATATTATAATTTGAACTAGGCTACCCTACATGAAATTCAATAAGAGGGATTCATGAAAATAATCCAATGAGACCGTTGATTCTCTACCTATAAAAATATGCATAATATATTGTAAAAATAATTAATAATTATAATGATTCAATGAAAAAAATATATTTAAAAAAACAACGAAAAAAAACGTATTTTCATTCTCAACTAAAATTTCAAAATGTACAAGATTTAGAACTTTGTATTAGGTTTTAAAATAATTTCATAGCATTTTTCAACATGTCAATTTAATCCTCTCTTTATCCTAAAACAATACTTTAACGACAAGAAACAGCTCGTAGATATCGACAATTAAAACACTTACTGCTGTACCGTATACGGTTGTGTTTCTGGGGATCTTTAACTAACATCGGAATTTTATATCGAGTTGAAGTGGCTTTATCCTTCCAATCGTCGCAAGTATTTCCATGCGTCATTCCTGTACCAGGTAATCCAATCCCGCCGTCCATCATACATTTTTCACCTTTTACAATTCAAATTCTCTGCCTATTCCCGCTGTACACGCTCTAGCCCTTCAGATTTATACACAACGGCCCACCAATCTGCACATTTTGACAGATCGTTCCTTATCCGATCCTCAATCCTGAGGAATTCTATTCCTCTTTCTATCCGTCACTCCAACTCTCTTCCTACATTTAAATCCCGCTTATTCATTCATCTCATGACCATCCAGTCAGAACAAAATTGTAATTGACTCTATTTTATTTTATTTTCTACATATTTGCGTATGTCTGTTTTCTATTAGTTTTAGTTAAATTATTTATAAATAATTAATTGCTCTAAGTCTCTAAAACCTAATTTATATGTTATGTCGATGTTATTCTAAAGGGACTTTAGATCCCAGAATAATAAAAAATTTATTTATTTATTTACTTGACAAACGATCAAAACTCCCTCTTTACTACAAAAAACTATAGATAAGTTTGTTTGAATGATGCTTATTTATTTCCCAACTATGTATTTATCTCTTCTACAGGTTGATGTTTTGATTTGTTTGTTGTTTTATTTTTATTTTATTAATTGTTATTTTTTTGTATATATTTGAATTTATTTATTTCCGATTTTATGTAAATTGACTTTATCATTATTTTCTCTATATATTGTATGAATGTGTATCACATCACTATTACAACTGTTCATTATGAAACAAATTGTAATATATCTCAATAGAAAATATATATTAAAAGGTACTACAAAAAACTCATTTACACAACCATTATAAGTCCTCTTTGGACTTATAACATTGAGCTATGGAGGTCCACTAGACCTTTGAATTCCTCCCGCATCCAATCCTTGCAATCCAAAATCCTTCGACAAATCCCTCGACGCTCCTTACTTTGTTACCAGTCCATAGAGACCTGAATATCCCACTAGTTTCAGAAATAGCCCGAAAAAGATACACTTCCTTTGATTCCCGATAATCCTCCGAGGCGTCTGAAAAGACGGTGGTCTCGAGACCTGCTAATCAAATAAACATCGAAGTGTTACCGCTAGGTAGATTCTTCTCAAGAGTTCAAAGCCAATAATCTGTAAATAGCTCATACTTATTGTACTATGTACAGTTGTAAATTTCAACAAAAGATTTAAAAAATCCTCTGTCTTCATAAAACTAGGTTTACTTGGTCCATTATGTTTACATGTGCTAAAAACGGATTAGTTAAGGTTCTTTTGTGTAAGAGGTTCTTTACTGTTGTCAGTTTTAACCGAGATTTTTCATCATTATGTGGTATATTCTTGCTCAAAATGAATGTGAAAAAAGTTAATTTTCGTCATTTAATAATTTCTTATTTCCGAAAAGGAAAAACCGCTGCACAGACGGTTAACAAAACTTGCAGAGTGTGCGGTAATGATGCCTTTGGAGAAATCACCGTCCGGAAGTGGTTTGCTCGGTTCAAAGCAAAGTGCTTGCTTGCTTGGTTCGTCCTTCAACTGTTTATGATGTCCAATTCAAGAAGTGGTCACAGACAACCTTCACTCTACGACACGGGATACGGGGATTTATAATTGATAAATAATATATACAAGAATCTTAAGTTACAATTGAAATTACTAGTGAAAAACGCTACAAAATGATTTTACACCCCGAAAATAAAAAGATAAAGCACTACTACTGTTTTCCAGGTCCCAGGTTCAAATCCCGGCTGTGGCAGAATATTACTTATTCTGCGATTTCAACCGTTGGGTGACCCTGGGGTATGGAAACCGTTCTAGGACACACCCAGCCTCTATTAAGTGGTTACCAAAAATGTGAAAAAACTTGGCCTCTGAGTTTGATTCAGGCCTATCACCTCATTGCAGTCTGTTGGCTAACATTACAAATCTCCATATGTACTAGTTCCAAGACCCTTTAGGGTTCGTAAAGGTACAGGCAGAGGTAAATAATTTGTAAGTTAAAAAACATTAAATAATTAAAATATGTATGAATGTAAACATTTATTTTAGATTAAATAATAAAACAATACAATACCCTAAAATAAATAGCAGAAAAAGCAGGTCTACCAATTTCCTACGAAAAGACGTAGTTTCTGACTACAGAGAAAAACCACAGCAAAAAAATAATACAGACGAAATGTGGGCAAATACAAGTTACAAAGAAATTTAGGTATCTGGGAGAAACAATAAGCAATAACTGTCTGGAGAAGAAAAGGATGAAAGAGAGAATCACAAAGTTGCAAAGGTGAAGCTTTGCAACGGGCAACATTTATAATAAGAAGAACCTATCCTCTAACGCAAAAATCAGGCACTACAATACGGTGATATAACCAGTAATTTTGTACGGGATGGAAAACATCATGTCTCCCTAGCCTAGAAAAAATACTGAATCCATGGGCCCAAAAAAAAAACCAGGAAGGCTATAGGTTGAGACAGAATCAGGAAATCTACAAGGGGATAAAAGACCTGCATACCGAGATAAGAATCAGAAGAGTGAGATCATTTGGGCACATGGTAAAAATGGACCAAGGAGGCTGAACAAGAGGATTTTTGACTGAATTCGTGAATGAAAGAGCGTGGGAGGATACATAAGGCAAATAAGAGAGGAGAAGGACAAATTAAAAATATCTGACAAGCACTGCCTGGACAGAGAGCAATATGCAAAGAAATTGAAAGAGATCAGGGTTCTTGCGGGAAATTAAGAAAAACGGAAATTTACTGCGTGGTCGAAGGAAAGGAAGCAAAAACACGCAGAAATGATGAGAATGTACTGGGATAAGAGAAAGGCGAAAATGAAGAAGAAAAAAAAAAAAATGATATTCGCGTGGTCTTAAAGGCCGTTTCGTGACAAAAAACAAAACAATATAATGTACAGTTACACAAGTATACTTTTATTGCTGCTCGTCACACTCCATTTATAAACCTTTGTATGTTATAAGTTATTATATCTGAAATCATTAGCATTCAAACAGTATATTACACATCTGTATTTCTATTTTAATGAGTATGTAAAAAACCAAAAACTAAACGATATTTCTGATCTTTTCTCGTGAAAAAAAGAAGAGAAAATCAGATTCTTTAATATTGTGTATACCCCATATTCTATCAACTGTAGCAACATGAAATTTTTAGATGGCTCATATCAACAAAATTAAATTAGGTACTTTAGAGGAAGAAATTATTAATGATTGGCGAAGCCCAGCCACTTGATCGTTTGGTCATCACATACAATGTAGTGAGAATACTTTGGATAAATTTAAAATTAATTAGTTTTACTTTTCAATCATATGTCAGAGTATCAATGCGCTTTAACGTGAACTATTCAGGCTGGGATATTATTGTACGAATGCCTAATATAATATAGATTTCTTGCCAAAGAATATACAAGACCATGTGACTTTTCCAAGTTGAGTTAATTTATCTTGTACATAAGTTATTTCCTCAATATAGTATAAATAACCGGGACATGAAATATAGAGTCAAAAGAGCGGAGAATAAAAAGGGAAAGACCTGGATTCTATTCTATTGGATCGGGACATCCCCTTCAGAAACAATGTGAAACTTTTTCAAAAGCATTGTAATTGGCATAATAGCTTACAGGCCAGGGACTTAGTCCGTAAAAAAGAAGTCCCCAAAGCCAACCCCTCGCTAAAGAAATGGATAAATGGCAACTTTTCTTGATAATTTTCAAAAGGTAAAGGCGAACAAAGGAGATAAGAGAAACATTCTTGGAAAAAAAAGAAGAAAGAATAGTTAAAAAAGGCTGATAGGTTTAGATACGAAGACCATAATGCCATGCAATTGTATTATCTTTCAAATCACTTAAAGGAAGAAACTTTTACTATAATTTTATCATATAAATAAAATGTTACCCTCCATTCACTATCAATATGAACAATTTGGTTGGGAGGGAAGCGATCTCCTGATTCCTACTTTTTCCTTGATGACGAGTGTTCGGAGTTTTATTATTTAATTAGCAAAACAAAACCAATAAAAAAAAGAAAGAATGAAAATCAACTTTAGTATCACCGAGACCTGAATATCCCACTCGTTGCAGAAATTGCCCAAAATAGATAATCCTCCTTTCATTCCAAATTACAAGCCCATACAAACCCGCTTGTCCGTATCCCCTCATCGGCATCTATTCCCGATAATCCTCCGAGGCGTCTGAAAAGACGGTGGCCTCGGGACCTGCTTACCAAATAAACTCTGAAGTGCTACCACTGGGTAGATTCTTCTCAAGACTTTTCCAAGCCAATGTTCTGTAAATATCTCATTTACTTGTTGTACTGTGTACAGTTGTAAATATTAATAAAAGAATAAAAAAAAAAAAAAAAAAGTATCACCGATATTAAGAAGTGTAGACATTTTTCCCCTCACTTAATTATTACCTCACTTAATTAGTTGGCATCTGGTTCGGAAGCAAGAAAGTGTTGAAAAAGAAGAGATTTAAATGAATAATGGGAAGGAGCATGACGGATGTTTGATGGAACAGTTTTCCGGATAACAGTGCAAAACAAAACGTTCATAGTTTTTGGTTATATGGTAAGGCGTATAGAAGTCAGGATCTCGTTTCTAAGGGATGGGTTGTGAATTTAAATTGCACCAGTCTGTAAGAGATTTAACCTACATACAACTTAAAAGAAAAGATCTCAACTGAAGATTATGACAGTCATGCAGACTACTTAACAGAAAATCTATGCTTATAGTTGACAACAAATTATTAATCTACAAGACAATACTGAAGCCTGTTTGGACCTACGGACATAAACTGTGGGGGACAGCTAAACGTTCTAACATCAAACGCATTTAATCCAAAGTCCTCCGAAAAATATTAAATGTTCCTTATTATGTTACCAGCCTTGCATCACAATCTTAATGTTCCATTTATTCTAAACCTGATTCCATCGAAATTTTCCAAATTCCATCGGAACCTCATACATTATCCTAATCCTCAAGCACAATCCTTATCCAGCTCCATTCATCCATACAATCCTCCTAGAACATTGAAACGGCAGTGGCCCCGAGACAATTTGTAAATTCCTATACTGGAGTTCTTACACTGGTCAGATTTTCCTCTCATAGGCGGTGTGTATGTGGGTGGCTATGGCGCCCTCACTCTGTTTCCACTGGCTCTCAGCTGTGACGCGGCTGAGAGGAAGGCGCTGAAATCCTTCGGATTCTGCTTGTCTATGGTTCCACACATATTTTAAATATTGTATATAAGTATGAGTAAGTTCATATTTTGTTTATTTTTTAGTTACCTTGTGTTTATTTCATTTATAAATTTTGTTATTGTATACGTTTATTTATTTATATGTAATTTGACTTTTTTTGTTCGTTTATATTGTAAATATTGTATGAATGTGATCTTATTGTAAAATTTAATTGGTTTTAATATCTTATAGGTTTGTAATAGTATGACAGGACTTAGAGGCCGAGATTTTAAATCTTCTTTCTATAAACTCCCTTTAATTTTATTAAGTTGCTGAGCTTAGTGAAGGAAAAATCCCGAAAAAAGTTAGTATGCACTAAACAGACAGGAAGGTGTCCGAAAGTTAGGCCGAGGCGTCTTTGGGAGGATAGTGTTAAGTCTAATCCCCGGGGCTTAGGCCAGTGGTATGGCATCCAAGGGTTCGCTGACCTATTTTAATAATTATGATGACATTCCTAAATCTTGGCTTTCTACTGGACAAAAGATTGACGTAGAACCCACATACAAGACTTAAAAGAAAAAAAAAAATCTACCATTTATACAGACTTCTAAACAGAAAATATCAGCTTACATTTGACAACAAATTACTTATCTACAAGACGATACTGAAACCTACGGACTTGAATTGTGAAGGACAGCTAAATTTTCTAAAATCAGCCGCATTCAATACCGTTAAAAATTACAATTCTATACATCCATTACGAAATGTCTATATGAGTGGAATAAGGATAAAACATAAACAAGCAAAAAATAGACAGAAATGTGTTTGGCCAGTTCGTTAGATATGTTGGGAGAGTTGACATACACGGAAAAAGGTAGGGAGGGATCTTTTTGGAACGTTTGGTCTTCTCGGAATGCATTAAGGCCTACCTTTCCTTTTTCTTTTGTGGACTTTTCGTACCCTTATCCTACTTTTATTAATCTAAATGCCATGATAAGGATCTTCGTTTCATGTATGTCCTTTTATCCTACGTATAATGTCAACAAATTTACGTCCCTTTAAAAACTTTCCTCCCCAACCTCTTTTCATTTCTCTTAAGATTTTCTTGTTAATTTACAACCGTTTTTGCACAAAAAAAAATAATTAATGTGCAAATGTAATTACAACGCATGATAACTTGTGGCTTGTGAAGAAACTACCTATTGGTATAATTTAAATGTTTAATTTAAGTTAAAGGTACCTTGGCAATATCTTTCTCTGTCTCCTTTGAGGATATTCAGGCACTTGGAAGATTTTCATTTAATGGTTAAAATATATAAACATCGAAAAAAGGTAACAGCTGGTATACTTTTAATTATTTTAACGCCAATGCTATATTTACATTTCGTTGTCAATCAAAATTAAGCTTGAATTTGGAGTTCCTGCACTACAGTATTTTTTTATTAACACTTGATAAGTCCCTGTTGAAAATACCTGATACCTAGAACACCATATAGACGAAATTCTAGCTTGGAATCCTTATTCATGGCTAAAACGACAAGAAACTACTCGTCGTTTTCGGCTACATCACTTCCTAGACAAACGGTCCAACCCACCTCTTAACTACAAAAGCTTAATCTACATGAGTATCATAACACCAATCTAGACTTACAGAGTTATGCTTTAGGGCTCTACTAAACCATCTAATTTTGCCCTTATCTAATCCTAACAATCCAAAATCATTGGTAAAATCTTTAATGTTCCCCACTTTGTCGCCAACAAACTCATCTTCAATGACCTTAAAGTTCTTTATGTCGAACTAAGTTCCAGTTTCTATCCTTGCTTCCTCCTCAATTCCTGATAATACTCCGAGACAGTTCTTAAAAGAAGATGGCCGGATAATTGCTTCAACATTCCAGATCTATACACGTCTTCATTAAAAAATTTCAGTTTTGTACGACTTCATTCTTGAGCTAGAATTATACACAAATTTTTGGGAGACTTAATCATTTAGATTCAGAAACACGAAAAACGCGTGTTTCCGGATAAAACTCGAATTCGAAACTTTTACGATCGAGATACTTTTCCTTCCAATATTTACAGAGTGTTTCAGGGATAAGGACTTAAGAAATAAATTAAAAGCCTCAAAACAAGAAAAAACCTATGGGCATGTGTATAGAAATGCGCAGTCAAGGAGATAGAGGAAAAAAATCCAAGTTTTTCAGGCACTATCAGGTTTTAGCTTCTCAGGAATCGGTTTATCAGCCAAATCTCTCGAATCAAAGTTGCAGGTCTTCAAATTATCTAAGAATTGATTCCAAGGATTAGACCTGGAGGTAACTTAGTTTAGGTTCTAAATATCCGTTTTTTTCCTACGATCAAACAGTAAAATTTAAATGTTATCATATGAAATGAATTTATGCACTGATCTTAGCCTAGTCTTCTGAAAATGTGAAGTTCTTAGAACAAGGAACGATTATTATACTAATTATTACTATTTGAAATTCTTTATTAATGATGAGCTATGGGGCTCCACCAAACCATCCAATTCCTCTCGTATCCAATCCTTACAATCCAAAATCCTTCGTAAAATCCTCAACGCTCCTTACTTTGTCACTAATAAGCTTATCCACAAAGAGCATGATGTTCTCTATGTTACTGTTTTGGCCCCAACCAGGTATGAATCTTTCCATGCGAAACTTCATTCCCACTCTAACCCACTAGTTTCTACCCTAGCTTCCTCTTCGATCCCTGATAACCCTCCGAGGCGTCTGAAAAGAAGATGGCCTCGAGATCTTCTTGTTTAGATTGACTACTAGAGTGCTGCCAATGGGCAGTCTCTCTTCATGTTTTTTCATGTATTTTATCTTTACCAGCATATTTACTAGTTGTATTACAAAATACAGTTGTAAATTTCAATAAAAATATTTAAATTAAAAATTTATTAATGAATTCATCTGTTTATGTATTAATGGCTTGTGTGGATTTTTTTTTTTTTTTAACATCTCAGAATATGTTTTATTAATTATGAGATCCTTGATTCATAATTAAACCCTACACACATCCTTGTTTACTAACATTCCTTCTGCTCATATTAGTGTTTCTTATATCTTGACATTCTGAACTTTAAAAATCCCATCTTCTCTCATTACTTTTAATTGTACTGTTTGGAACATAGGAAAAAAACAACAACATTATATTTAAGACTTTAGCTTAGTTATCACTAGACCGTAGGTTAGTTATCCCGGGGATAACTAACCTGTTCAGTGTCTTGGGACCAATTATTGTAGAATTTAATGGCCAGAGATTTTCTAAGAATCTAGAAGGTGATAATGCCAGAAAAAAAACAATCCAATTATCTCATTATAACGGATTGTTTCTTAGTAGAGCCTTCCGACTGAAATCATGTTTTCCTCCTGCTATTAACTATCTGAAGGAAAATAAATCCAAGTAGAAATAAACTGGCCGTTAAAAGTTGTTAACATCGACTAAAATTGTGTCATAAAAAAATTACTTGCTTCGTGACTGCTGTCCAAGAACTGTAAAGTTATATAATAAACGATTATATTGCCTTCCGTTTATTGGAAATGTAAAACGTGCTCGCTGGGGGAAAGACCAAATGTCGCGAGTATTTTTATTTTATTGTTGTTTATTTTTTGTTTGATATTGGATTTAAGAAAGATTGGATTGAAGCAAGTGGCTCTTCACAAACTCTTTACTCTGAAGTGTAGCAAAGATTAGCTAAATATTGTTAATAATAAATTATAATAAGTTTTCGAAACCAATGTGCTTATAACAGACAAAAGTATTTAATTTTTGAGTTATAGCTCCCTAACTCAGCTTCCACTGGCTCTAACACCAGGGACGCAGCTGATTGGTTGATTGATTGATTAATTTTTATTGTCTTAGGGCCAGAGCCACTTTCATACAGACAATATTATAATCTTTTCACATATAAATGTGCCATTTACAGATAAATTGCATTAATTATCTAATACTTTTTTTGCAATTATTTCAAATTTTAGTAAAATAAAAAATATATAGTAGAAGATGTGCTGAATGAAGAAATGAAGGAGATAGAGAATCACGGGGATCGCTTATGGAAATTAAATTCTAATTTTTTTTTTATTATATATAAAAACAGAGTATATATAAATCACTGCTCACTACAAATTTCCTCACAGAAACAGAATGTATTGTTACTGAAAAAAAATTGTTATTATGGAGTTTTATTTTAGTCTGAAAACAACCTTATTGCAAGTAAGATTGATATAATAATTACTTGAGTTTTAATTCATTTTTCGTATTATAGGGAATAGCTGTACGTTAGTAATCAGAACTAGTATTTATTTAATTTTTGATAACTGTTAGGAAAAAAATAAATTAAAACTTTATTTATAAGCCTGGAGCTCACTTCGACCATTACAGCTTAACTTCACAGATATCTGGCGTATCATGGCAATAATCCAGCTTTGAAAAATAATATTTAAAAAAATGATAACGCTTACACGATCGAAATTTTTACAAGAAGTAATGCATTGATAAGAATATACAAGTAAAAAAATAAGCGTGAGACCCCTTTCTATCCTTCGTTGTTGTAGAGCCCAATAAGTTTCATGAATTTCGTTTCGTGGTGTAAATTTTCGTGAATTTCGTTTACCATTTTCTTGACTACTTAGGTAATTTGTCGTGAGGACCGACATTGTGTAAAGTAGTCGCATTACCATTCTATTTTTTTTTTTTTTTTTTTTTCGTTCTGGAATATGATAAATTATCGGGGTTATTAATTTTCATAGAAAACGTTCTTTAAACAGGGGAGAGAATTGTATAACTCCTTAAACTAGCTTTGTCTCAGTAACCAAATTTATATCACTTATGTGTAATCAATCTTCGTATAGATGTATTTAATTTTTGTTTTTAAATTAGTCCCGGTTCCGAAAAAATGGCCGCTAGCTCAGTTCTATTTACGTATCGCTCTGTGTTAGTTACCTTTTTATCTGTGTGATACTGCATGAATATCCATCAAACTTTGTAAATCGTGAGTCGTAGCACTATAACATACTTTGATGAACACAAATTGAGAGGTGAGTGCTGTTTAGTTAAATAGGCACCTATAAACTGGTGGCCGTCCCAGGCTGGAGATAACGGCTAGGCTAATCCTCTTCTCTTTATTTACAAGGTCTCGGTCGGAAGTGTTTTCATTTCTGACTTCGTAACCAATACATTCTTTTTAAAACTTTTAGTTCTCTTCCTCTAAGACTTTTTATTTTTTCTCTAAGACTTTTTTTTTTTTTTTTCTCTGAAACTTTTTTTTTCTCTCTAAGACTTTATTTTTATTAAATTAGAAATGGTTGTTTATTGTATGTTGTCTATGTATATATTGTAAATAGTTTAGTTTTAAGATCTTTTAGGTTAATTTTCTATTAATTAGTTTATATAAGTCTCTATAAGTGTATTTTTTTTTTAATTTATTTTATTTTTATTTTTTTTTTAGTGTAGGTCACTATATAATTCAAATAGATCTCTTTATATGTTTCTTTTATTTTTCATTTTTTTTCTTATTCTATTGAGTTATGGATCTCGATAGAACATTGTCATGCGATGAATCAGGGGAAGAGACGCCTTTCTCTGAAATAAGCGAATCAGACTCGAAGTATTTAACGCGACGCCAAAAACGCCACAGGAACAATACTGGGTCCGGAGGAAATTCTCCTAACAAAAAAAAAAATAAATCGGCCAAGTCCAAGCAACAGCCAAATACATTACAATCACCACCAAAAACTCGCAGCACCACTGCAGCCAACCAACATGAACCAACAGCGCCATCTACTTCGGCCGCTCCGTCTCCTACTAATGTACCTCCTTCATCTATCGTTAGCCATGCCGCTACAGTCAACACTGCAAATACAGTTCCGGGACCTCAAGGATTTTCCGATCCCGAGCCACCTCCAATATTTGTAACAAATATTAGTAATTTTTTGTCGTTCGGTAAAGAAATCGCCAATCTAATCGGACAACCAAACTTCCAATGTTTCTCCCGATCAAACGACATAAAAATAAACACATACACGAAAGAAAATTACAAGAAACTCGTGAGTTATTTGAGCTCAAAAAACTACGACTTTCATTGTTATCAACTCAAACAAGAAAAATCATATCGCGTGGTTTTACGCGGACTCCATTCATCCACCCCAACTGAAGCCATTAAAGAAGGCCTGGAAGAAATTGGACACCACGTAAGGAACATTTCTTCAGTGACACACCATACACAAAAATACCCTTGCCACTATTCTTCGTAGACCTCGAACCAGCCAGAAACAATCCAGAAATATTTCAGGTGAGAAGACTGGTCTACTCATCTGTACGATTCGAAGAGCCTAGGGTAAAGACGACAATTGTTCAGTGTACCAAATGCCAAACCTTAGGACACACGAAGTCCTACTGTTATCACCCACCTAGGTGTGTCAAGTGTGCCGGCCCACATGCCTCTGAAACGTGCCAGAAAGCTCGAGATGAGCCAGCTCAGTGTGCTCTTTGCGGTGAAGGTCACCCAGCCAGCTACCGGGGTTGTACAGTCTACAAAACCCATCTTCGACAAAGATCTCACTACATTAATGTAAAAAGAGATGACCAAGAGACACGCACCCAGGGACCAGAGTTGAACAATTTGTCTGCCTTCCCTCAACTTCAGAAGCCTGCAACTACCTTCGCTCAACAGCAGCCTACCACATCTACAGTCAGGGATTCTACTGCTGAAACCAGAAAAACTTTCCCCGACGTCACCACCATAAAGAAGAAACAGACTACTATTCAGGCGCCTCCAAACTCCCAAATCAGGCCTCCAGCCTCCCACCCTAAACCACAAGCTTCCCGTCAACCGATCCTTCCCCATAATCTGCCCTTACGTGTCAAACTACCCCCAGAGCACCCTAACAAAATTCCAGAACTACCTTCCCTTCCTCCTAGTCAACCAAAGCCTCAACCTCCAGTGACCCAGAGGACTGAACACCCTCGTACCCCACGGCGGGCTCAGCACTCAGCCAACAATCCTGATCAAATAAGTTATCCTTCCCACGACGCTTATCCACATCCGTTTTCCAACCCAGATCTATCCAACATTTACTCCATTCTAAATTCCTTTCTCTCAGATCTTAGAGATACCATCCAACCGCTTATCAATCTTCTAACTAGAGTCCTTTCCCAAATCCCATTCAATCTCCCACTATGAGCGTAAAGCCCCTAACTATCCTCTTGTGGAATGCTAATGGCCTGCATAACCATCGTGACGAACTGGACGTATTTCTACACGACAAACACATAGATATAGCACTATTGACAGAAACACACTTCACACGACGATCACATTTTTACATACGTGACTACATCACTTATAGATCAGACCACCCAGACAATACTTCCCATGCCGGGTCATGTATCCTCATTCATAAATCCTTACCTCATTCCTTTATTCCTTCTACTCCATCTGACGCCATACAATCAACCTCAGTATCCATTTCAACTCGTCCTTTCCATCTTACAATTTCAGTTGTATACTGCCCTCCTGGTAACTCCCTCTCCTATAGTCAACTTGAAACCCTGTTCAGATCCCTAGGACCGCGCTTTATTGCTGGAGGAGACTACAATGCGAAACATCAGCGATGGGGTTGCCGAACATCCAACTCCCGTGGCAATCTCCTTTCTCGAGTCCCCACCACCCATTGTTATACAATACTTTCGCCAATGAACCCGACATACTGGCCTACATCCCTCAAAAAACGTCCTGATATCCTAGACATATTTGTTTCCTCTCAGATATCTTCTTCCCAATCCACAATCAAATCCCTAAATGACCTGTCATCCGATCATAGTCCGGTTCTGCTTTCCTTGCATTCAAGCCTTGTTCCTAAGCCCACCATTCCCACTCTGATTACAGGACGAGTAGACTGGGACGGATTCAGATATGACTTGGAAAACAAACTTGACTTAAAAATACCACTAAAGACTAAACATGATATTGATAAAGCTGTTGAAAAACTGACTGACTCAATCAGCAGTAGTATACTTGACAACACTACTAACTCACAGGAGACTATCCTGCCACAGCACATTCGAATCTTATTAAGGGAAAAACGCAGAGCAAGATCGAAGTGGCATAGGACTAGATACCCTTCAGACAAAACTTATTATAACAAACTTACTAACAGACTAAAATCAGAAATCAGAAAAGTTAAAATTCAAAACTTACTCAACTTTACTGAAAAACTAACTATTACAGACAGATCTTTATGGATGACCACAAAAAAGTTACTGAAGTACAAAAAATGTAATCATCCACTCCTAACTGAATCCCGTATCTGGACAAGATCTGATGAAGAAAAGGCCCAGATATTCGGTCAGCACCTTTTTAAAACCTTTAATCCGCATCCAGATATTCATAATCCCGGTCACATTAAGTTTATAGAAGCAGAACTAGATATCCCACTCCAAATGGTTCTTCCTCCTAAAGCGTTCCATCCTACTGAAATATCTAACATCATCCAGAGTTTACCATCCCGCAAAGCTCCTGGACATGATCTTATAACTTCCCATATTTTAAAACTCCTTCCTCGAAAAGCTATCCTATATCTTACTTACATATATAATTCCGTACTCCATTCCACATACTTTCCTGCTTCCTGGAAATTATCCATTGTCAAAATGATACCCAAACCTAAGAAACCGCCTGAAAATCCATCTTCTTACCGTCCCATCTCACTTTTACCAATCATGGGTAAAATCTTGGAAAAACTTATACTGAAACGCCTATATCCCATCCTAGATACTAATTCCATAATTCCTGATCACCAGTTTGGATTCAGAACGTCCCACTCCACTATCCAGCAATGTCATCGTGTGGTGGACGTTGTCTCGTCTGCATTAGAGCGCGGGTTGTACTGCACGGGAGCATTCCTCGACATAGAGCAAGCCTTTGACCGATTCTGGCACCCGGGATTGCTTTACAAACTCCGCAATTTCCTTCCCCCTACATATTTCCTTATCATCAAGTCCTACCTCACTGACAGATCCTTCAAAGTAAATCATAATAATTCCTATTCATCCATTTTTAATCAGTTTGCTGGTGTTCCTCAAGGCAGTATCCTGGGACCTATTCTTTTCACAGTTTATACAGCTGATATCCCATCCCATCCTAACACTTTCCTTTCTACCTACGCTGATGACACTTGTGTGTTATCAGTCAATACTGATCCAACTATTGCCTCTCAAACTCTCCAATCCCACATCAGAGACCTTGAAGTGTGGTGTCAGAACTGGAGAATTAAAATAAATGCCAACAAATCCAACCAAATTACCTTTACCCTTCGTCGTAAACCTATGACATCCTGCCCTACTGTTTCCTTCAATAATACTCCTCTTGTTCCGGTTGAACAGATCCGATATCTAGGACTGCACCTTGACAAACGCCTTACTTGGAACCCTCACACAAGACTGAAACGACAAGAAACTGCACGACGTTTTCGACTACTCCAACACTTACTAGACAAACGTTCTAATCTTCCACTTAACTACAAAAGACTCATCTACATGACTATCATAAGGCCGATATGGACTTACGAAGTAGAGCTTTGGGGCTCTACTAAACCATCGAATTCTTCCCGTATCCAATCCCTACAATCCGAAATCCTTCGTAAAATCCTCAATGCTCCTTACTTTGTCACGAATACACTAATCCATAAAGATCTTAATGTTCCGTATGTTGCTGATTTGGCCCGATCTAGATACCATTCCTTTCATGGCAAACTCCATTCCCACCCTAATCCTCTAGTTTCAAACCTTTCTTCCTCTTCGATTCCTGACAATCCTCCGAGGCGTCTGAAAAGGAGATGGCCCCGAGACCTTCTAGTTTAAATCATTTTTAGAGTGCTTCCATTGGGAAGCTTCTCTACATGTGTTTCATGCCTTTATATATTTCATCTAATTTACTAGTTGTATTCCTGTATACAGTTGTAAATTCCAATAAATAATAAAAAAAAAAAAAAAAAAAATTAGTCCCATAACTTTTCATTGATTGCTAATTCTCAAAATTAGGTTTTCAGTAATTTTTATAAAACTATTTTATCTACGGTTTTATATTCAGGAAACAATAGAGAATAAAAGGTGAAAAAATCAAAAATGTTGAGCGGCAAGGCCTGGACGATTTCGCATGGATTGACCCACATTTTTAATTTCAGCATATAGAGATATTTCTCATTTATTTTCTTAAATGAAACATGTTTGGAGTTTTAAAAAAGTTCTCTAAACCATTTTACGATTATCCTCCATTTTGACTCTGGCTAATGAAAACATTGTCATACGTATTACTTAACTTACCTTAATACCAAGAAGATGAAGTAAAGAAAAGAATTTCTATCGTGTAGTATGTCAAATAAAAGTTTTCGGCGGAAAACACGTTAAAAGGTCACTACACCCATGAAACTGGTTTCTGGGAGTTGGGTGTGGGTGGTAAGTTTGGCTCACAAGCGGAAAGTCATACGAAGCTTAAATCAAGTGTTGAAGGTAGCTATGGCTCAGGCTTATCCTTATTGGAATAGTTTGACTGAGCTGAAAAGCAGATTATCTAAAGTTTTTTTTCTCTAAAGTACATATAGTTATATAAAAATAAACACTAGTGTTTTATTTATTTTTTATGATGCTAGTTTTAGGTCGACAAGGCCGTAATTTGTCAGAGAGTTGAGTGTCTCAAGACATTATTCTTAAATTGGATAGACTTTTTTATGCTCTTCATGGCAGCTCACACGTGGGCATGATGAGCTCATCTCCTCTCTATCACCTACTATTTTTTCTTAGAGGAAAGGATAAGAAGATTTTATTTTTATTTTATTGGTCACTTTTTCTTGTACCATATTTCTTCTTTTGCACTTAATAATAATAACAATAATAATAATAGGCTTGCCGAAACCGAAGATAAAATGTCGATACCACCAAATACTGCCTTTATAGGTTCGTCCAATGATCACCGTTCAAGCTAAAGCCCCCGAGATCATCCTTAACACAATCCTCCCACCGACGCTTCGGCCTACCTTTTAGACGCCTACCAGTCGGTTCAGCGAATACCTATACTTTCGGAATCCCTTCCGCACTGAGCCCAACTACTTTACACGCCCATTTGAGTCTCCGCGATGCTATCAACTCAATTAAATTCACTGGGTAGAAGCTCCGCAATTCCCCGTTGTGCAGCCTTCTAAGCTCCGCAGTGGCCTTATCTCTCATTGGACCAAATATTTTACGTAGTACCTTATTTTCGAAAACCTTTAGACTTTGTTCATCCTTCAAGGTAAGCGGTTACGTTTCACATCCGTAAAGAACCGTCGGAAGAATAATAGTTTGATAAATTCTAACCTTTAAGTTTGTAGATTGAAGCCGCGAACTAAGTAACTTAGCAACTGAATAATAACACGCATTTCACGCCTTGGTTTCCTCCTGGATTTCATTTGTTTTTTTTTATCATTGAACCTAAATACTTAAATTTCTCTACGTGTTCAAAAGTATGTCCTGATATATCAATATATAGATCAAGAACAAAAATATTTTTTAATGCAATTTTAGTGTTTTTGAATTTTAAAACAGTAATGTTGATGTATAGTATATCATTGGAGAGCTAAAGATTTTAGAAAAACATATTATCTTTTACACAACATTTTAAAAGTTAAAATAGAGTGATGAAAAGCCGATAAAACAAACTGATTGTTGTAGATAATATTATTAAAAAGACATATTTCACTTCAAATTCAATTGAATTAATTCTTAAATAACTTATTTTTATCTCAGTTTTTATTATAGTTATTTTCAAGGATCCTTTAATCTGTCCTGCTTATTGCATACATAAAAATATATATATTATCACATTATAAAAAGAAAGAATATATTTTAAGCTGAAACCAGCCTTGTCAGCTTATAATTATGAGTATATAATAACAAGCGGACAAGGATAGTTTCAGACTAAAGTATACATATATATATATATATATATATATATATATATATATATATATATATATATATATATTATATTATATTATATTATATTATATTTAAAAAGAACCTAAAATCTTTTTATATAATTAAATTATTAAATTTCTAATATTTCGGAAAACAAAGAAGCAAAATTAGCACTATAACTGTCGATAAGTAGACCTTTGGGAAAAATGTAAGGTTGAAAAGTTTAGTAAGGGCACTTCTTTTAAGAGAGCGTGTCCCCGAAGATTGATAATCCATGGTCTTTCTTTCTTTCTGCCCGATCATTCCTCCAGCCTCGCTTTCCGCTCACAAATATTAAACGTTGTAAAACGCCCCTCTTTGCATCAATATTCCAAGTGTTTAGCGCTCGAATAAATTTTAAAAGATTTGTTCTTAGTGGAGGAAAATAATAATTAAATGTCTATTTATTAAATATTATACAACTAATTTTACATCATCATATGCACGACAAAACAACGAAATAAATCAAGCGGCCAACAGACGACATTTAGTTACCTCCAAACATGTGTTTTATTAAGTAATATACTATACTATTATCTACAAAATCAGTTTGTTTTATCGGCTTTTCATTAGTCTCCGTTAACTTTTAAGATTTTGTGTAAAAGATAATATTGTTTTCTAAAATCTTTAAGATCTTCGGGGACACGCTCTCTTAAAAGAAGTGCCGTTCCTAAATTTTTTAACCTTATATTTTTCCCAAAGGTCTACTTATCAACAGTTATAGTGCTAATTTTGCTTCTTTGTTCCCCGAAATATCAGGAATTGACAGATTTTAATTATTTAATTATATAAAAGCTTTTAATAATTGAATTAATAAATAATCTGGTGCATGACTTTAATCTTTCTCCATTTTTGTTATATATTTAATCAAATATAAGGATTTTCAAATACACTTAGAGATCAAAATAAATTGCTAAAGAATTTATTACTTCGATTTTCAATAGAAACACGTGTTTTATTAGATAATCTACTATATTATTATCTACGAAATTCAGTTATTTTAATCGGTTATTTATCACTATCCGTTAACTTTTAAAATTTTGTGCATAACATAAATTTTTTTTTAAATCTTTAGTTTTCCAACGGTATATTATCGATCAATATTACTTTTTTAATGTTAAAAAACTGCATAAAAATTCATTATTTCTCTTTCCTCCTTTAGTTGGTTATCAAATACCGTTCATCTTGTATAATTAGCTGTTTTTTAGCAATGCTAATTAGATGATATGGTCAATTTCATCAAACTTACAAAATTAAAGGTACTTTAGAGGAAGAAAATTTAAAATATCGGAATCTAAACCACGTCGGACAATTTTAATCAGAATGAAACCTATACAATAGCTGTGTATGTTTTTTGTCATCAAAAAAATGTGACTAAAAATCAGCTAGCCACCTTATAACTTGCATTTTGCACCTTTTTTCGAAAAAGGCTTTAACAATTTTTATTAAACTTGAGATTTAGTAGATATGAGAAAATTAACTATATCATCTGGTCAGCATTCATAAAGTAAAACGAATTTTCGAAGGAAAAAAAGCAACATTTTTTTTTTTTTTTTTGTTGGTTGTTATTTTTTCTTAGCGGGACACAAAAATAGTAATATAAATACATAATATATATACCGTAAATATATTAGTTTTTTTTTATACACAAAATAAATACAAGTTCTATTAGGTAATGGACAGTGATTAATTTTATGCAATAATTTTATATTGTTTTACTATTTAATATAAAACTTATGTTTCTAACGAAAGTAAATTTAATACTTTAAAATTTCTTCAACTCAATTTTTGTGAATAGTTTTTTCTTTTTTTATTTATTGTAATTTACAACTGCATTATAAAACAAAATAAGTAAATAAGCTGAGTGAAGAAAAGTCGTAAAAATGTCTTGGAAAGAACTACCCAGAGGTAGCACTTCACTGACTATTTTATAGCAGTAGGTCCAGAGGCCACTTTAATTTCAGACGCCTCGGAGGATCGTCAGGAACGGAAGAGGAAACAAAGATTGAAGTTAGTGGGTTAGATTGGGAATGGAGTTTGTCATTGAAGGATTGATACCTGGTTCAGGCAAAATTTGCTACATATGGAGCATTAAGGTTTTTATGGATGAGTTGATTCATGAAAAAATAAGGAGCATTGAGAATTTCCCGAAGGATTTTAGATATTAAGGATTCAAGACATGAATAATTCGATGGTTTTGTGGAGCCCTAAAGCTTACCTCCGTCCAGATAGGCCTTATGATGGTCATGTAGATGAGTCATTTCTAGTTAGGTGGAAGGTTAGAGTATCCGTCTAGTAAGAGTTAAAGTAACCGAAAGCAGCGAGCAGTTTCTTGTCGTATCAGTCTAGTGTGCGGGTTCCATGTTAGACGTTTTTCAAGTAGAAGTATTTACTAGGTAGCGGATCAGTTCGACTGGAACAAGCAGGATATTATTAAGGGATACTGAAGGGCAGGATGTCATAGGTTTACGACGTAAGGTAAATAAGACGTTATTTAGGGAGATTTTTAAAAAAAAATTATTTCAATTCTCCAATTCTGACACCATTCCTCAAGGTCTCTGCTGTGGGATCGGAGAGTTTGAGAGGCAATAGTTGGATCGTTATTGACTGATAATACACAAGTGTCATCTGCATAAGTAGAAATGAAAAGTTTAGGATGTTTTGGAATATCAGCTGTATCAGCTGTACAGAGAATGGGTCCAAGGATACTGCCTTGAGGAACACCAGCAGACCGAGTAAAAATGGACTAGTAGGAACTATTTTTATTTATTTTGAAGGGTCTATCAGAAAGGTAGGACTGGATAATGATAAAGTAGTTAATAGTTAAATTGATTTTAACTACCTACTAGTGAAAGTCATATTTTGCCCTCACCAGATATTTTTCCCTTTTGAACATGTTGAGTTTGAACAAAAAAACTCTAGATTATTTTTCGGACAACCCAATAAAAATGTCTATTTCCTATTAAGTCTTTTAATCCTTTTTCGATGATATTTCAGTTTTCATCAGATATCCAAAATTCCATACGTAATTAGGTAAAGACATTAATTGTTGGAGGTTTAGCTCAATCGGCAAGTTGGTGTATTTCTTAGCCGGAGCTGAGGCACCCTAAATTTAATCGCCCCACCCTCAAGTTAAGTAGAGCCCTTGCAGAGCTAGGCAAACGGAATTCAATTATCACTGAAATAGAGGACCACAATTAGGGTTCAAACATTGATCTGATTACTTGCATATAGTAGGCTTACCTTGGGCCTCCCTGCATCAACTTATGGCAAAACTTATGGCCTGCTTAGCTGTCGGTAATTTACAATTTACCTCCCTCTCTAAATTATATTCCTATATTCCTACTTTATCTATCGCATTATTTATTAAACTAATCTATAAAAGATCTTGGGCGCGCAATGAACGAATATAACTTTTTGACAAATTAATATAACTTTATTTGCTTTCGGGGTAATTCGTATACAAATATAGATACAAAGCTGTCTCAGCCGATCATCTGTTATTAAACATTCATTAGTTAAAATGATGGACCAAAAGAAAATGTGCCAATTACCATTTGCAAAACTAAATTACTTTATAACTTTTATCATATTTTAATTTATTTATATTATAATTTCAAATTCGGCATGCCAAAAAAAATCATTAATTTAAAATAATGAAATTTGTTTACTAAATGAATAAAAACAGTTTTATTTACATGCTTAAGCAGTAGTAGGCTTTCGATCGTCATTGGATGCACATGAATTGTCCGTCATAACAAGTCCTTACTATTTTTTCTCTCATTATCGCGATTAAATTTCCGACTTTACTGTCGATTATCGGCTATTGGGAGGCTGTTTCTCTCCTTTCTTTCTTTATTCGTCAAGAAGAAGGACGCCTGCTCACCATCGAATTGGAATGGTTGAAGAGAATCGCCTAACACTAAACTATTCAACTTTATCAGTTTTCTACACATTGGTTACTTTATATATATATTAACCACTTCATCACAAATATTTTGACTTTGTTATCGTCTTGAAGACGCCGACCGCTCAGGTTTTTTCTTCTAGTGCAGGAACAAATGTTAGCATTGATTGTCTCATTACGAGGCAGAAACACCACTAGCAATACTCCTTTTCTGTCCCGAAAAACTGTGCACATGATTTTCCGGGCAAAAATTGTTATCCTAAACTTCATTCTATTGGGTGATGACGAATGTTGCCATTCTATGGATTGTTGTTTTGATTCTGGTGTGACGTAGTCAACCCATGTTTCGTCAACGTCGTTTAACAAGTCAGGCGCAGAATTTTTTGAGGAGGGTATTCAAAAGCTGGTGCCGCGTTATGACAAGTGCCTCAAAATTCATGGAAATTATGTAGAAAAGTAGATTAAGGTACAGGCTTTCATGTAAACATAAAAATTATTGCGATATCTTTGCACGTTTTTTTTTTTTTTTTTTTTTTAATTCCAAAACGGTACTTACTTAAAAAACATGCCTCGTATATATATATATATATATATATATATATATATATATATATATATATATATTCTTTTTTTTCTATGCTTTCTTATTCAAACTATATTCAGTATTTTTTTCTTTATTTGTTTTTTTTTATTGTTTATACATTAAAACCAATCTTTCATTACAATTTTTACAATAATATCCTGAATCATATAACTATTTGACTAATATCAACTAATATCAAGACGATGTATAACTTTGTATTACAAACAATGACAACTGCATTTGTATGGGAGATTTCCCCTAAGACCAATAAAAAAACAAAAATAAGAAAATAAATATATACATATATATATATATATATATATATATATATATATATATATATATATATATATATATATATATATATATATATACATGCACGATATGAAAAAAACGAAAAACAGATCCATCATATAAGAATATGAATCTCGATAATCAAATTTAATTTTATAATTTTATCACTTTATAATTAACAGATAGTTAAAAATATTAGTTCAAATTTTATAAATAACAAGTCGATATTTTTTATATACACCTTTACAATTCAATATCAAATTTTTTCTCAATCTAAGGGGAGAAAATATAATTATGGAATGCTACTTCGGGATAATAATTGAAAAGTTTCTGTAATATCCTATTTAAAAATCAGTACAGTTTCATACAATTTATGTGTTTTGTTCTATGCTTACCCCACACACACACTCACAGATATATGAACATAGACATTTTGTAAGATCTAGGTAGGTTAAAGGCACCTATTGCTGAAGCTACCCTAATTACTGACACATGCTCATCGTATCTCGAAGAAGAAGAGTTTCAGTCCGCCTAGTAAATTGAAAATCTGTCGGAAATTACTGAGGTTATTATTTGGCGCCTTTTTCGAAATTACTAGGTGGCCTGAACTCTTATTTTTCAAGATATAATGAGCATGTGGCAGTAATTGGGGCAGTTTTGGCAATTAAGACGTTTATTTTCAAAAGGTATTAATGGAAATTTTTTACGAAATCGATATTTTGACATATTTATATTTTCATCATTTAGTTTTATCTAAATTTTCTAACTGATTTCATCAAAAAAACTATCAAGTCGTTTAAAAACGCGATTGAGAAATGCAGTTATATTCACTTACAGTTGACAACAAATTATTAATCTACAAGACAATACTGAAGCCCATCTGGACCTACGGACTTGAACGGTGGGGGACAGCTAAACGTTCTAACATCAAACGCATTCAATCCTTTCAATCCAAAGTCCTCCGTAAAATAGTAAATGCTCCTTATTATGTCTCCAACTATACCTTGCACCACGACCTTAATGTTCCATTTATTTCAGACCTACTTCCATCCAAATTTTACCAGAACCTCATTCATCATCCTGATCCTCTATCCTGATCCTGAAAAAAGTAATAATTTGACTGAATTCAAGCGAATTTCTACTGAAAAAGTAAAAATTTGTAGACAGTACTGAAACCTATATGGACCTACGGACTTGAACTATAGGGGACAACTAAACATTCTAACATCAAACATATCCAATCCTTCCAATCCAAAGACCTTCGAACAATAGTTAATGCTCCTTATTACGTTACCAACTGTACCCTAAACCACGACCTTAATATTCTATTTATTTTAGACATGGTACCATCTAAATTTTCCAAATTTTACCAGAACCTCATTCATCATCCTGATCCTCTAGCTCAATCCCTATCCAGCTTCACTCATCTATAAAACCCACCTAGAAGGTTGAAACGGCAGTGGCCCCGCGACCTTTTGTAAATATATTGGAGTTCTAGTACTGGCTAGATTCTCCACTCAATGTGATGTATGTCTAAGTGTGGTGTGTGTGTGTATAGGTATAAGTGAATTCTTGACTTTATTGTATTAATTCATTATTGTGTATATATTTTATTGTAATTTTATGCTGTGTAAATGTTGTATGAATGTAGTATGTATGATATCTTTCAGCACTACTATTGATGTCCAAATTGGGACAGATTGTAATTTTACTCAATAAAAATTGTTGTTGAAAAAAAAATATTCGAAAGGTACTAGTTTCGATCCAAATCACACTAAAACATCCCATCCCATAACTTTAGTGTAGTAAAAAACAATTGTAGAATCGAATAAGTTGGTTTAATAATTGGTCATCAGAGAGTTTTTCGCTACCTGTAAAATTTCTTAGAATGGATATAGTAAATACCTTTTGGAAATCAACTTCTTGATTTTTGCCTTTACACTACTAAAATTAGAGTACCTTAAAACCAGTATTTCCATTAAAAACTTGGATTCGAAATGTTTACGATCCCAAAACTCTCCCTATCCTTTTAGGTCTATGAAATTAAAAAACGGAAAAAAAAGTAACAATCAAAGAAAAAAGTAAAATAATTAAATAAAGTTTTGTAAGAATACTGATGGGTTATATTTTCTTTTTTTAACCTTGAAAATGCAGGTGATATAAATGAAAAAAAGTATTGCTTCAATATACAAGTATTCAATTTGTTCGGAATCCAGTAAATCAATGATGAGAATGTCATATGACGCCCCTATTGATTGGATTTTAAAGGCATTGTACTTTTTTCAGTTTATTATCACTTCCAGTTATATTAGAATTCTTCAAATATCTATCTTTATTGCTTTTTTCGAGGGAAAAAGCCTTTTGTAATATGCACAAAGTAACAAAAAAAAAAAAAAAAAAACAACTAGAAAAACTGTAATTAACTTTGAACAAGAGCCATAGGTTATATACTGAATAGCACTGACCTCCAACTTTTCAATTTCACCACTTCTATTTATTTGAAAATAGCGATAGTTAGACTTATAGTAACAGATAAAAATATTTAAATATATATATATATATATATATATATATATATATATATATATATATATACAAACACACATCTATAACTAATAGAGGGTGTTGGGTTCTTCAGTAAGGATTCGTACTGTTTCTAGACCAACAACTGTTCAAGGAGGTGATTCGTGAGAAGTCACTAAGTTGTTTCTTCTATTTCTGAGTTCCCATTTCGTACAGGTCGGGCGAGTTCCATTTCCAAGGGCAGTCCTATAGATAAAATAACGTAGTAAATAATTATTCTGATATAGCTGGGTTTGAACCCTCAACTTGAAGAACAGTAGTCTACTAGACGACCCTGCTTCATCATTTAAATTTATATGTTATCCATTTTTATTATGTTTAATACGTTTTTGGAATTAATAATCTCATCAAAAAGTTAAGAGAATAACAGCAGACTATTAATTTTTCTTGTTTTTGCACTTACTTGAATTTTTTATAAACAAATATTTTAGCAAAGAACAAATTTTATTTAATTTTGATAGGGGCGTATATTTTTGAACATTATATAAGGGTTGGAGAGGGGAGGATAAAGGATAATAGCGGGGTGCAAAGTGTAGGAATTTCAGATTAAAATTATTTTTTGTTTAAGTAAACAATATCTATTCCTGATTTTCTTACCTTGATTTAGTCAAAATATTAAGAGAAGATGATATATGATTTGGTTGTAATGCCAAAAATGCTAAAATATACATGAAGTATTTGAACTTTATAGAAAGGTGATAAGGTATACTTTGTGATTTATCTATGCAACCCATAATAATTACGACATCAAATCCATACTTAATATATTTTCAGCTGTTTTTTTTCACTAACTTTTATATGAAATATATAGTAAGCGAAAGTACAGCGATCCTAAAAATTTTGGAATTCCATTTTCCAAGGAAATACAGGTTTCAGGGTCCGTTAATCGCAAATTACCAAGTCACATAAATATATCTGTGTCAGTTGTACGAAATTAAAATTTCATATTTAAGCATGAAATGTTACACCAACTTTTTTCCTAATTCTGCTGACCGCAAGTTGTGTTCTATGCTATGAATTTTGCATTTTTTATAGGATTTTCTCAAATATGGTTCTAACGATTTTGATTGATCTCGATATGTCAATGTAAAATTTAATGAGCTTAAATTTGGTATAGGTTTCATTCTCTTTAAAATATTCTTTAATGCCGGTATTTTATATTCTTCTTCTAAAGTAATTTTAAGTTTTTAAATAAAAACAATTAACCATGTCACCTTTTTATGAGTGATAAAAGGCAGCTAAATATAAAAGTCTAATTTCATAACCAACTACTATCAACTAAAAAATTTTAATGTAATTTTTTGTTCATAGATTTATGATGTGCCATTGTAAAAACTAAAGATTTTTAAAGAAATATTATCTTTTATACAAAGTTATAAAATTTAATGTAATGTACAGTAAGGCATTATTAATTATTTGTCGTAATAAATTAATATTGTTATATTATTTAATCTAAATCATATGTTGCTGAAGAAACTGAGTAAACTTTATATTAACATTAACTTAAAACTCTTTTTAAATTTACATTTATTTAATAGTTCTTAAATTGATTTGAACGACCGAGGTAAGTAAAAGTCGTGTGTGGTGGCTCACACCTGATTTTTAATTTTGTTTTAGTGATATTACATCCTGTTCATGTGACAATCAAACTTGAAAAATATAACTTAAAGTATTAAGTATTAAGGTTATCATATATACTACATAAAAGCACACATACTTAGTTAACATTTTTACGGTATGCATGGCAAAATCTGAACAAGCCATGTATGTCCCTATACTAGTGATGGGGGAATAGCGAACTTAAGAGATCATAGCGCTTCTCTGTCAACCACAGGAATACAAACATTGTCAGTGGAGGCCAAGTGAGAGCTCTGAAGCCGATAACATTTTCTTGACTGGATAATGTGGTCTCTGAGTTTAACAATCACTTCTTATATCCCTTGAAAAATAATAATAATTATTAAAAAATACTTAAATATCAACAACAATCTTGTATAAACTTAATGGTAATCTTTAATTTAAAAGATATGATTATTATCTAATGGAGGGAATATTATTTTACTATTTTTAATAATTCTGACACCTTTTTTTTTTTTTTTTTTTTTTTAGTTTTAATTTAGTTTGATCAATTGTTTTTTCATACAAAGCTTATAAAAAAAATCCAAATACAATGAGAACATTTCACTAATAAATATATGGAAAAATATATACCTATTCACATGCTTCTGTCTATCCTATCGAATACATATTAAACTCATAATACTTATTTACGATTTACTTTCTTGTTTATGTATTTTTGTGAAGCTTTTTTTTAAAGTATCACTAGAAAGAATCAGTCCGAGTGGCGGTCATTAAATGAAACAACTAAATAGTTTCAACTATTTATTGTTTGCCAACGTTTCGACCCCCATTGTAGGTCATCATCGGGGCGAGTGTAGGAGTGAGAACTTTACAATCTATGATTTTAAGGTTCTAGATTGTTAGGTTATCACTCCTACAATCGCCGTGATGATGACCCACAATGGGGATCGAAACGTCGGCAAACGAAAAATAGTTGAAACTATTTAGTTGTTTCATTTAATGACCACCACCAGGACTAATTACTATCAGTAATTCTCAAACGGTAAAGTAATTATATCCACTAGTTTTTAAAATATAGTTAATATATCGCCACTGCTTAAAATTATTCTCATTATTTATTTATTTATTTATAAAGAGAGCACCAACAGGCGAGTTGCCCAATAACAGGTTGCCATATTATAAACAATATCATGTACATATATATATATATATATATATATATATATATATATATATATATATATATATATATAGAGAGAGAGAGAGAGAGAGAGAGAGAGAGAAAATGTAATAAAATACAGTAAATAAATTAAGAAAACAAAACAATCACTTTATACATTAACAAAATTAAAATATAACAAAGCACAGTCACTGAATAAAGAAAAATAAATCAATTACTTCATATATAAACCAAACGAAAATATAAAAAAATACAGTTACTGTATAGTGAAAAACAAAACAATAACTGTATACATAAAAATGCAAAATAACAACTTACAAAGAAAATAGCAATATAATTAAAAGAAAAAAATAGAAAGAAAAAATATATGAAATACAAAGAAAAAAATATATAATATACAATTTGTCAATACAGTTGTAAATATAAATAAATAAATTTTAAAAAAATGTATATATATATATATATATATATATATATATATATATATATATATATATGTATGTATGTATGTATATATGTATGTATATATGTATGTATGTATATATATACCATTTATTAATGCATCACTTAAAATTCATTAAGTAAATTAAATATATTGATTGTCAAGATGATATAAAGGAAATAATGTGTAGATTACATACAATATTCTAAATTTCTATATGAAAACTTCATCTTTTTTTTTCGTATGTGTTTATTGGAAAAGAGTTCTTCTATAAAAAGCAATTCTCATATATGTTGTAACCTAATGTTTCTATTACCGTTCTTTAGTATTTATTCTGAGTATTCCTCGTTCCTTAATAAAACTTATTTAGAAATCGATAAATTCTTTTAGGCTTTCTTACAAAGCTCCTTAGCTTTCCAGTTATTAGCTCATCACAGCGCAGTGAATAACGTAGCCGCCAGAAAAGAAGCTCAGTTTTCTTTTATTAGACTTTCTTTCAGTCTCAAATTGGCATACAAAAAAAAAAGAAATATAAGGAATACAAAAAGAAGATTGTCCCCAGCAGAAAATGGAAAACCTCTCTCAATTACTTAAATAAAACAGAAAATGATTGGAATGAACCATCCTATCCTTCTTCCGTAGAGGGGATGGAAACCGTCGTACATATTTAAACCTTTTGAGAAGCCATTTCATTAGTTTAAAAAATAAAAGATTATAAATCGCTAGGTATTATATTACCGGCAAAATTAAACAGTTATGATGCTTTAATAACTGATAAAAAATCGTAGTGGATGCAACATAATAATGAAACATTAGGTTAAAAACATTGTGCACGCCACTCACTGTCAAGAAAGACCACATTATTTTACATCATTCACTTAAATTTATCCGTTTTTTGTCATTTTCCGTTGCATATTAACTAATTTTATTACTGAAGTCTTTAGCTTTCTCACGGTATGTTGTTATTAGGATGTAGGTCTTAACGATTAAGCAAAGAGGGCACAATAAGGCGTCCTGAGAGATGGAAAAAGGTAATAGAGCAGATTAATTCATATATAAAACTGTCATTCAATGTTTAATAACAAATAAATAAAACAATAAATAAACAAAAGAAAAATAAATAAATAAAACAAAAAAATTAATAAAAGAAAAAACTAATGAGGGACACTAATATTAATTTTTTAAATAAAGACAAAAACATAATCTAGCAAAATAATTTTCCATCTTTTTTTTATTTTTATTTACTATCAAACTTCTCTATAAGTATTTTGATTTAATTTATCAATAAATAATGTATTTATAAGTACATTATTTCATACTACTAACAACAACAAGATTTACAATGTATTTAACAAGCTGAACATAGTTACTTCATCAAACTGGGGCGAATACGATTGGCAAGATATGTAGCGTGTATAAGTGAGGATGAATAGCCAAAAAAAACTACTTAAATACCGTCTCTACGGACCGGGAAGATGTGGATGGCCGAGACGTAAATGGGAGAAAAGAATTGCAGCTAACGATCGGAACATCTAAGGTCACAGCACTGATCCATGAGAACTAGTTTAAGGAGCTAGCAAGTGCCGAGTCATCAATAATAATAATAACAACAACATATGATTACTTATCTAAAATAAAATTACTTTAGAGAAATAAATATAAAAAAACTCGGCTTTTAAGGCCTGTCAGGTTAGTTGAATGAGAATGAAACTATAATATAATCTATTTGAGTTTTTGCCAATACAGCGAGATTAATGTACGTTTTTTGATCCATTTTCTAGAAAATTGGTGAAAGGTATAAAGTGGCACTTTCAGTTACCCAATTTTAGTGAAAAGGTTGCAGTGACATGCCAGTCATATGCCTATCTTGAATATATAATTTTATTTTCGTGCGACCTTCTCTTTCTGAGCTAGACCGCACACACAGTTTTGCTAGACTTGATTATTTGGATTCAGTAAACCCTTAAAAGTATATATTAGTGGAAAACTCAGATTCGAAAATTTTCCATCCTTAGTTAGTGATTCTTCTTCTTTTTATATATTTTAATTAAATGTAAGTAAATGTAATAATTTCATAAATCTAAAAAATAAAAGGTTTTCTGAGTATTTTTCCGATTTTTGCGAAAATTTAGTTCAAAAATGGTATTTACATTTTGTTTTTAGTGGTTCATTGTAAATATATATATATATATATATATATATATATATATATATATATATATTTTTTTTTTTTTTTTTTTTTTTTTTTTTTTTTTTTTTTTTTTATTCAAGAACAATGTTATTGAGTAAAATTACAATCTGTCCAATAGTAGTGGACTAATAGTAGTGGTGAAAGATATCATACATACTGCATTCATACAATATTTACAATACATATAAAATTACAATAAAATATATATACAACAAAGTCAAGAAATCACAAAATATTTTTTTAAATCTTGAATATTGTAGCTATAATCTATACTTATTATTATACCTATGTTATTATACCTAAATTAATATTAACTTTCTAATTGCATTGGTTATTATCTTCCTTCTCTTAGCCCTGATAAAGGCCCACAATGTACGCTGAAACGTTGGCACACAATAAAAATAAGTAATACTTGTTAATGTGTGATTTTTTCATGAGCGGACCCCCGACCGTCTTCTTCAACTTGAATATTGCAGTATTATTTGAGTCCCGAATGTTGAAATAATTTATTCAGAGATAGTTCTACATTTCATTTCAGGATATTTTTGGTTTAAACTTTTCTTTACTTAAAAAAAAGTTTTTGATTATTTATTTCCATGTTATTTTATCAATTAAAAATAAAGCGAATTAAATAAAACTCACTCATAAAACACTCTCTCTTTAAAGCTAAATTTAACAATACTCTCGTACAATGTTAGTTTATCTGTTTATTTAGACTTAAGACATCCTAAACGCGGGTTTCTGTACATAACTCCATATAGTAAATTTATACGTTCACAGAAAAACATTCGATACATACTACTCCATATTAAAGATAGCCTACTATACGGCACTACCGGAGTGTCTGGCGGGTACTGTAGAACCCTAGCGCCGTTTAATCATCAGCATAAGAGACTTAGATTTCCAAAAGGTACTGAAGGACATTTTTTTTTACGAAATTGTTTTTTTAACATATTTGTATTCTCATCATTTAGTTGTATCTTAATCCTCTAACTGATTTCATCTAATTAACACTCAAGTCCTTCAAAAAGCGTTTTAGAAACGGAATTATTTTCTAAAGGGACTAATTACACATTTAGTTTCGTTCCGAATCATAATAAAGCCTTTTATTTCAAAACTTTAATATAGTGTTATTAATATAGAAAAAATTAAATTCTATATTTTAATGCGAAAAGAATAAAATAAGTTGGTTTAATAATATACTAGTAAAATCTCCTGTAATGGACATAATACCTTTTGAAAATCAATGTCTCATATGACACGTTGCTTTCCAAAACGTACTTTGCCAAAAGAAAAATGTATTATTGGAGCACTTTACCTAATTCTTTTTTTTATTGAAATATTAAGTTGATTTTTTACTATGTTAATAACGTATTCTCCTTTGTGAACTTAACAATATAATTTAAGTATAGTACAATTTAACAATATAATATAAATATAGTACTTCTTGCAAATAAACGTTGATTTTGTGCTCTTAGGAAAGAATTTAAAGGGATACACAACAGTATTTAAGAATGTAACCAGTGATATTTGCTGTTGTGCCAACACTTAGTCATCCTAACCCTCTTCATTACAACTTTACTGTTAAAAAGCGAATATTTAAAATACATTTTAATTATGTATAACAAAATGATAAGAAATTGTTTATAATAAAGTTTCTTTTAAACCTCTTAATTACTTTTTTTTTTTAATTATTAATTACGAGTAAACAATACTACAATGTAGAGACTGATGAATAAATAACTTATAAACTTTAATTTTAGTCTTTTCATGTTATAAAATTATTCTGTTTTCATATTAAATTAGATCAGGCACGGTTTTCCTTCTTATATTTGCCCTGTTCATTGAATGTTAATTTCAACCATTTTCTTGGTCAAATATTACTGTTATTCTATTTTAATATGAGTTCCGGGAAATGTTTAAACCAAAGTTATGTGGCAGCAAGAACAAATACTATTTTAAAAAAAAATTAATTAAGAACTCTCGGGAACTAAAGCGACGCAACGAAGTAGTTTATAACATTTTAAAACTGATTATTAGGTTAATACCGTTGATCTAAATCATAGCTCTGATTCAAGAAGTGCTAAATTCACCAATGAAAAGCCACAAGATGAAGAAAATGACCCATTAACGATATTATATAACGAAAACTATAGGCTTTAGCTAATTTATACAAAATATAGTTATCTTTTGGAAGAAACTGAAACGAAAAGTTATATTTTTATGAAGGATGTACAACAGAATCTTTTGAAGGGAATGTTTTAGTACTCTTTAGAATAAAATAAAAAGCGTATTTAATACTGATGGAAATAATTGTAATTTTTAAAACCTTTTTTAAATGATTTGTGAAATCGGATGACGGATTTGACAAATTTGTTAAAATATCAATTTCGTAAACATGTACTTTAGTATACAAAAATCATATACGTCTCATATACAAAAATCTTCAGAAAAGTTTCAAAACATTTTCTTATGTATAAAAGATTTTATTTTTATTTCTATGGAATTATGAATAATTGAACTATTAATAAACAAAACGAATAAAGCTATTTTTTGATCAATTATATGTGTTTACGTCTGTTATTTTAAAGATCTTACAATCCACATTGTTTCATGTAAGACCATATTTTGCTAAAGATTAGCATAAAGATGAGAGAAATAAATCCTCGAAATGTAGACTAAACATATTTTTATACTTATTGGCATAACTTCGTAAACCATTTAATTTTAACTACTTCATCGCAGAGTTGACAGAAGAGGCATCATGGCATGTTGTTTGGTCATGCTTTCATTGTAACTGTTCGTGTAGACCAAATTTGTTTTTGTTTAATAGCATCTTATGATTAATTGTAATATAAGCTTTCTGTTGTGATACAGATGCATTCATGATTTAATTGAAAATTCTGATTTTATGTATTCTCATTGTATAAAGATAATTCAGTATTTTCCTCTTATTTTATTGATCAGAAATAAAGCAAATTAAATAACTTCCATTCATATAACAGCTTTCTGTCAGGAAAACCTAATTCGAGGCTGTGTAATTAGATCTCTCCGACAAAGAGGTGTTTTATAAATTCATTTTATTAATTTCCCTTTATATCTTGTCAATGATTCAAAATGAACATATACTATTAAAAGCTTAATTGTGTAGGTTTTAATAGTTCTGAGATCAGATAGGAAACTCTCCTAGAATGAATTAAACAACTGGAATTTCAATAAATAATGCCTAAATATTTAAAAAATAAAATAATTTTTCCAAAATAAAAAATCAATTAGGGGACAAAATTTTAAATGTTGAAATGATGATTACTGTTTTCATTCTTAAAAGGGAAGTTACAACAATTTTCGTAATATATATATATATATATATATATATATATATATATATATATATATATATATATATATATATATATATATATATTTGTGTGTGTGTGTGTGTTTACTTCATCAGTTGTCCTTTATAAAATAAGTTTGATTTGCGTATTGGTCAATATAACTTAACTTTTTCCATTTTCAAGGCCCTTATGCCTTCTTTATACTTAATGTATGTTTATCACAAACAATCGTCTTCAAGTTTTTTTATTTTTCCTTTCAAACGAACTTTTACTTGCAAATAAGTTTGAATTCAGCCAGAATATTTCTCAACCGATTAGTTCAACATTTCGAAAGATACCTTTTTTTTTTTTTTTTTTATTTATTCGGATATATTACCATTTTGTCACAATGGACAATAATGCTATTGCTACAGGATCACATTCATACAATATTTACAATATTAACAAAGGAAACGTCAAATTATATAAAATGAAACTAAAATAAATAAAGGTATATAATATGAAAATTTATAAATTAAATAAATACTCAAAAGACTTTTAAAGTTTTTTCTTATGTCACAATGCATTTGGAGTGTCTGGAGGCTTTGCGCCCTTCACTGCACTACCTCACGATCTCCACTTTGGTAAGTGCAATTTATCTATTTGTTTTAGATTTCTTCTAATTATTTTTCCTCTACAATTACGAGCCTTTTTTTAAGTGATCCTATATTCAGTCCAACCCAGAGTGTAGTGGCTCAACTTTATATATATATATATATATATATATATATATATATATATATATATATATATATATATATATATATATATATATATATATATGGATACACACACGTATATTTAATGAACGACGGAAATTATCTTGTTGATTTCATAAAAAAATTATATTTGTAGAAGAGCTACCTCCATACTACGAGAAGTGTACATAAGAGTACGTTGGAAAAGAAAATAAAAAAAAATAAACACTAATAGTGGCACTGATCGTAAGTGTAGTCTATCTATCTTTGCATCTATATTACTTCCACTATGCACGTATCGGGTAGAGTACTGCCACAGCAACTCGGAAATCTACTATACTTTCCTTTTAATTACATAGAACAATAGGTTATTAATTAATAATTAAAATTAATTGATCCTCCACGGACAGCTAAGCGTAAACAAAAAGTATTACGAAAAAATCCTTACACAGTCGTTAATACGAGGCATGTTTTTTAAGTAAGTACTGTTTTGGAATTAAAAAAAGACGTGCAAAGATATCGCAGAAATTTTATTTTTACCTGAAAGCTTCCACCTTAATCTGCTTTTCTACATGATTTCCATGAATTTTGAGGCAATTTTCATACTTTTACTTGTTAACCACAGCATCACAAATGTTTTGACTTCGTTGTCGTCTTCAAGACACCAATAGTAGCATTGATTGTCTCATTACGAGGCAGAAACTCCACTAGCAATACATCTATTCTGTCCCAAAAAACTGTGCACATGATTTTCCGGGCAGAAATTGTTTGCTTAAACTTTACTCTTTTGGGTGATAATGAATGTTGCCATTCCATGGATTGTTGTTTTGATTCTGGTGTGACATAGGCCACCCATGTTTTGTCAACGTCGTTTAACAAGTCAGGAGGCAAAATTTTTTGAGGGTATTCAAAAATTGTTGCTGCGTTATGACAAGTGCCTCAAAATTCGTGGAAATTATGTAGACAAGTAGATTAAAGTACAGGCTTTCATGTAAAAATGAAATTATTTCCATATCTTTGCACGTCTTTTTTTAATTCCAAAACGGTACTTACTTAAAAAACATGCCTCGTATAAAATAAATATATGATCTTTAACGGAATAAAACTCCGTAATAAGCAACTATTCTAACCAACCGATCCTTGAATTATAAATATCTGGAACTCTTATTACTGCCAAAACCATAATTTTTCTGAATGGAAAAGTTCACTTAGTAAAGCATTCATGGCTTTTGAATAGCCGTGTTTACAAAGTGGCTGTAACAAAAACGGAGGAGGGAAGGATGATAGGAAAGGGGAAAAAAACTTACATTATTTTGTCGTAGTGGAACAAATTCAGAAATGGCAATCTGCCAAAGAATGTCGGATTTACGGCAATGGCTCAGGCAATGTGCTAACTGTCCATTGCATCTTCCGATCCTCAAGGAGACCTTATCCAATATCTTCATCGCTTTAGCAAACCTTTACAAAATTTATCTGTAGCATCGGACGGATTCGGTAACGAGTTTACAACAAAGTTCAAATTAGAGTTATAAAAGTTAAATTATGTGTTCCGTTTAACGATAAGGACTTTAAAAAGTTTCTTAACCTCTACTACAGCGTATATATTTAGTTTACACTGATAAGGTCTTGTATGCATGCATTTATACTAATTAGGCTTAATGTCGCTGTACTTAAATCCTTAAACGGCCCATGTAATAATAATATTTTTTTCTTAGTTTTATTCATTTATTGAGAAATAATAAAACCTGCCAAAAGCAATAGCAATTTATTAGTAGTTGAGCACACCATTCACTACATATGTACAATATAAGTAGATACAAAGTAATAAATATATAAATGATGTTTTGTTTTATTTAATAATGAAACTTATGAGTTCTTTATAAAAAGAACAAATGATCCAAAATTTTCACTTACCAACATTTTTATATCTCCAACGTTTCGACCCTAGGCCAATGAAACTTAATAAATATAGAATTAAAAATAATATAAAATAAAAGGTTACACTCAAAATTAAAGTAAGAAAAAAATAATAAAAACCACTTGAATTATGCCCTAGCAAGACATCTTGACATCAAGGCATGAATCATCTTTATTACGGTAACTTAAGTGGATTATCATAATTTAAGTTTATACAGCTTGAACTTTTATAGATTCTCAATGTTTTTTATGTAATGAAAAACATTCGAAAAATTTAAAACATCCATAACGAAAATCGCTTAAAGTCGATCAGAAATCTACCGCCACAGAAATTAACTAGAAGGATTACAGTTTATGATTATGAGAAAAACTTTTTCTTTTTTTTCCCCTTTTAGCACTTGCTTTTTTCCAAATTTTGTATCTACAAATTCCGGTTTCTTTGTTTTAAATGATTGTTTATACTTTATGAACATATTGTATTAAATCCTCATGAATTGTTAAAAAAAGATTATCCCCTTATGCACTAAATTTGTAGATAAATTAATTTTTCTACATTTTTAAAAATAATTTACTAAACCAACATAATTATAGATAATTAAAAAAAATTGTAACATATAATATTTTACAATCATAATTAGTTTTTTTTTTTTTTAACTATGCCTCCCCATTTCGGCTTCCTCCCAAAGGGATCAGGCAGCCCAGTACCAATCCGATCTGGACGGAATTTCAGATGTTATTTTTTGTAAGCAAAGGCATACTTCTAAATACAAGCATAATTGGTAAAAGTAACTAATTATAATATTTTGAATAATATTGTTATGGATTTCGTTCATGTTTTGTATTGTCAATTGAATGGTATCTACTCCTCTGATACCCCAAAAGGAGGGTTTTCGTTGGCCGAAAAAAACCGTAATCCTTTTATACGGTTGCTCCTATCAAAAAAGTGTCTTAAGTGAAAGTTGCTGGAAATACAGTTTGGAATCAATTTATCTCGTCAAATCATGGGGTTCCACTAAAAAAAAAAAAAAGGGCCACCCTGTATATAAAAAAAAAAAAATAAATAAATAAAAAAAAAAAAAAAAAAAAAAAAAGGTCTTTGTTATACCTTTTTTCGTACGGCCAACAGTCTGGCTAAGAAACTACAATGTCCAATAATTTGGTGTTTTTTCCCAGTGTGCTTCGGTGAAAAACACATGTCTTAAGGAGTTTTTCTTAATAGAGTAATTTTTTTTATATTTTTGTATTGTCTTCCACAGGATAAGCTATCATAAAATAAATAGTGTATAAGGAAAAATGAAATTTCTGGAGAACTAAATATAAAATTCTAAAATTTACCTAAATATTTTATATGGAATTTCGCTCACGCAATACCAGATTGTTTAATTTATACAAGATTGACCATATTATAAACCAACCAAATAAAATAAATATTTTGAATCAATACTGCTTGATGAAAAGGCTAGAAGTTAATACTCAGAAAACAAAAATAATATGCTTCCACAAAGGAAAATGTAAACGGGTTGGCAAGATATACTATGAAAATAGTGAAATAGAAAGAGTACCGGAGTACACGTATCTAGGAGTACCATTTTCCGAAACGGGAATATTTTACAAAGCCACTAACTACTTCGAATCCAAAACTAAAATTGCAATAGGTTCTGTTATCGCACTTTGTGCAAAAACAAAGCTAAGATCGTGGGAAAACAAAATTAAAATAAATAATGCAATAGCAATGAGTATCCTCTTTAATAATGTGCAAATATGGGGACTAAGATATATAGACAGGATAGAGAGCGTAAACATAAACTTCTATAAACGTTTATTCGCATTAAACAAAAATATTCCTTTTTTATTAATACGGTCGGAATTTAATGTTCCCCATTGCCTAATCTCAATACTAAAGCTTTCTCTCTCTTGGGTGCATAAAATTTTAAAACTCAGTGATAACCGACTCCCTAAAATATGCTTCAATACATTAAAGAAAACTTATAAACCAACAAATAAAGTACAAAAATACAACTGGTTTCACCAATTATACTGTATATTAAATCGAATAAACAAACAGTCTATATTAGAAATAGAAAACCCGGCTATTTTTCAGTTAGAGATGCACAAAACATTGATACTGTTTACAAATCATATGGAAACAATAGATAAACAAAAGTTAATCACTCCCGGTAAATACAACCCACTCTATCCGTCCATTCATAACAATAGACATAAACCTTGCTTACTTATTATCAAACGCACCGTTCCCTGTCATAAAAATATTTGCACAATTAAGACTCTCTGGAAATTACAATATTAAATTAACATTTAACAATATATACTACCACTTTAAACCCAAGGAAAACTGCACGCTATGTAACCTCAACGAAAGAGAGGACTTATTCCACATTTTTATTCGATGTCCCATATACGCACCGTACCGAACCCATTACATCCCTAGGGCCTTAAATATGAACATTACAAATTTTATCGCCCTCTTAACCACCGATGATATTGAATAATTAAAAAATATTTATTATTATGCAAGGCAATGTTGCCAAATCAGATCATTTATAATAAATGAATAAACATATTTGTTAACTGTATCATATTATTTATCGTGTTTCGCCATATTATGTCAACGTTTTGAATTAGTGTCTTGTTAACTCATTTATTGAAGTATGTTTTTTATTCTATATTTGTTATGTAGCCAGCTCTATTTGTATGGGGGTTACCCCGAAAGCAAATAAAATTATTCATTCATTCATTCATTCATTCACGTGGATATAAAATATTTTTTTGACGGAAATAATTATTTGTCGAAACTTTGAGGACTTTAATAAGAGATTTAATCCCGCTATTCAGTGAATGATGTGTTTTACAATAGAAACAGCGATACATAGAGTATGGGTGGAGGCTGTGGTAGAATAGGGTGACTTTGTATGGGATTGAGGAAAAGGGGTTAGTTCCAGGAATTCATACAGCTTTCCCAGTATCTTCAAGGAGAAATGAAAATCGCTCATCAACTATATTGGAAGGATTTAAAAACTTGGCTGTTCTCAATACCTCAGAACATATCAAACCTTTTAAATAAACTCTAAGGTGTTACTTCAAGCGATAATTGTACTCAATCAGATAGAAAAACAACTATATTTACAGGAAAATGATCTAATAGCTTCTTATATTTTATAACTAGGATGTTACGTACAATATAGTTTCTGCTTATAGAAATTAATTTATGTATGAATGTGGCCAAGATTTTATTTACTTTATTTTTATTTTCATTTGTTAGTTAAGTTTACTTATTTTATTTCATCTTATGTTATTATATATATATATATATATATATATATATATATATATATATATATATATATATATATTATTTTATTTATTCATTCATTATTACTATTATTATTTTATTATTATTATTGTTATTTCTTGTTTTGTTTTGGTTTTTACTCTGTAAATATGGTATGAATGACATCTTTTAGCCCTAATACTTATTGCCCAAGATAGTGGCAGATTGTATTATTTCTCAATAAAGCAATATTATTATTAAAATGAAAGAAATTAATTTACAGCGAAATATTTTAGAAAGGGCAGTTCTGATTTTTTTTTTCTTTTTTTTTTAGTACTCAATAGTAGATGCCCCATATTATGTCACCTACAAAACCTTACACCATGACCTGAATATCCCATTTTCCTTGATCTAATCCCCTCCAAATTCATAATCTTCCATCAGAAGCTGATTCACCTTCCTAATCCCTTGGCAAACTCTCTATCTAGTTCCAAACATCCCTATAACCCTCTTCGTTGGTTGAAGCGGCAGTGGCCCAGAGATCTCTTGTAAATATGTTATTGGAGTGCTGGCAATGGCCAGCTTCTCCACTCCTGCCCTGAGTGTATGTGGCCCTAGCGCCCTAGCGCAGCCTCCATTGGCTCTCAAGACCAGTGACGCAGCTGAATGAGAGGCGCTGGGATCTTCTGGTATTGTGCCTCGACATCCACTAGTGGATCTCGAGGTTTGATTCCGTGATCCCAGGGGCAGTTTGTAAATATTGTAAATAGGTATGAATGTGAACAAGATTGTTATTATTATTTTCTTTATAGTACTTATTTAATTTTGTGTATATATATATATTTTTTCTCTTTTATTTGTTTAGTCTTTATTATTTTTTTTCTTTAATTTTATTTACAATGTATATATGGTATGAATGATTTATTCTATCTCTAATACTCATTGCCCCAGAAGGTGGCATATTGTATTATCTCTTAATAAAACAAATTAAAAAAAAAATTTAAGTAAAAACATCTTTAGGCGCGGTAAGCAATATTTGGCAGTTGTAAAAGCTTTGATTTTGTAACCATCGCAACGTTACCAACAAACTCTAGACTGGCGCATGCGCTCTGTGTTTGCCTGGCTATTAGAGATAAGATGACGAATCGATTTCCGTGAACGTTATCGACAGCTGAAACTCATATCTTTGTCATCATATAATAAGCAAACGTATATAAACGTCTGGAATCTATTTTCTTATCGAAGTTAATTGGTATTACATTGGACATTTTATCACTCTTGGATTAGTTTATTATTTATTAAACATACAGTAAATTCGATCAATAAAAATGTCAATTATAATTATTAAATTAGGAGTTCAGTTCAGCCGAATTATTTTATCAGGCTACGAGGAGAAATTAAAAGTATCAAATCAGACACTTTAAAAAGAGTAATTAATATTAATAATTTAATTAATACTAAATCTCCTCCTTCAAACAAAAAAGTGTATGAAAAACTATTACTAATTTCTCTCCGAAAAATCTACAACAATGAATCATGCTACGTTTAGGTTTCGTTTCTAAAATCAATTTGAGATTCGTTTCTTTGAGATAGTTAACGTTGAATTCCTAACTATGTTAAAAAACATAATTCAATTTTAGTCTATACTTACTAGTGATACAAGCATGAAAGAATAGAAAACTTTTTTTTTATAAAACAAAATTTTGGATTTAGATAGTTTTTCAACTACTATTCGCTATAATCTTGATACTTGTAAAATATCAATGGTGTTGATATACAATAATAAAATTAAGAGTTCAGTTTGGCTGAAATCGGTCCCAAATTATTTCATCAGGCTACGAGGAAGAATTAAAAGTATCAAATTAGACACTTTGAAAAGAGTAATTAATATTAATGATTTAATTAATGCTAAATCTCCTTCCTCAAACAAAAAAGTGTATGAAAAACTCTCCCTAATTTCTCTCCGGAATATCTGCAAAACCAAATCACGCTACGTTTGGATTTTGTTCCTAAAACTAATTTGAGATTCGTTTCGTTGAGATAGTTAACGTTGAATTCAGCCTTTGTTATTTCCATTTCTAAATATGTTTAAAACATAATTCAATTTTATTTTATACTTAAGATTCCTTAATAATACGAGCATGAAAAAAATAAAAAACTTCTTCTTTTTTTTTTTTTTTTATATATAATACAAAATTTCGGAGTTATATAATCGTTCTACTACTATTCCATATATCCTTGATACTTCTCGTTCCAAGGTATGAAGTTACACTTGTATTAGCCGATTTTGGGGAAATAGTTGCTGTCTTAACTATTTAATTAAGTTCCGTATGACTTTTTTTTTCCAACTAAATTTAATATACACAAACCTTTCTGTGGGACGAAGTCATTTGAACTCAGAGGACCCTAAAATTTATATAACAGAGATGATAAAATTTTCAAAGGGGTATTTTTCTTGAAAGTCTAAAACTTTCACGGTCCCATATTATATATTCCAAATATAGGTTAGGGTCGATCCATTTAAATTCGCCCACTTTTTACGTCACTTTTTTTATGTTTGTTTATTACCAGTGTCTTTTCTTTGTTATTAAACCGTGGATAAATTATTTTTCGGCCAATAATTTTAGTGTTGTAGCCATTTTTATTCAGTTTCGTGGCTGAAAAAATGTATTGGGAAATTCTCACCAATTCTAGTAATCTTGGAAGCATAAGATCAAAATAAAAACTACCTATATAAGGATATGTTTTATATTTGGGTCACTCACAACTCTTAGTGAAGAAAGTGGTTTAAAATATTCTCGAAAATTAATTTTAAAAAACGAGACTTATAGCTAGCCAAAAGTTTATATAGAAAAAGGGGCTTACCTATGATAATTTTTTAAATACATTAACATGTTTTATTCAGTATATATGAACAAAAAAAGTCTTTCATTTGAGTAAAAACCCTTACAAGAGATGAAAAATCTTTTTTCCGTTGAATAAATATTAAGAAATATCGGCTGTAGCAGAATAATTGTTTATTATGTTATTTCGGCCTGGAAACGACCCTGCAGTAGAGGACCATCCTGAGACACACCCAGCCTCTACAAAGTGTGTACCCGAAAATTTAAGAAAAAAACTTTGCGGCTGACTGTAATTTCGGCTTTATGACCTAATTGCACGGAAGAGTAAGAATCTATATGTATTATATGTATTCCTAGACCCTAAAATTATCGTATGTTACTATATCAATTAAAATTATTTATTAGTATCATATTAAGTCTAATTATAATTGTATATGGCATATTAAATCTATATGAGCATCTAGATATTAACTGTGAAATATTCCCTTCGATTCGATATCATTTCAATTAAATATGTTCCATTAGTTAATTACTATGTATTTTTCATAGAGTGTCGAGTATGTAGATATTTTTCATTAAATTCTTCTATGATATCAAGTTTTTAATGAATTAAAAAAAAAATTATCAAGACATAAATAAGGTTTTACTTGATAAGCAAATCAAAACTGACAATTATTATGGTTATACCATATATCGGAGAAATTATCATTAGAAATTTAAAAAAAAGAAAGTATATCTTGTGAATAAGTCGCTAGAAAATAATTATTAATTCGTACAATTAACTTAAATCAAGATCTAATAATAAGACTCTAATTTCAAAAGACTAAATCCGTTCTAGTGAATATTTTAGATAAACGATAAAATCCAGCATTAATTTATTTGATTCTCATTGTATTAAAATCTAAAAATGCTTTTTAACTATATTATACACCTTATTTTTAGTTAAAGAAGGTTTTAGATGTAATAAAATAACATATTTATATTAAATTAAACGATTAGAATACAATTATATGTCAAAATATTTAATTCTTAAAAAATAGCATATCTTACATGTTAAAAATCAATGTTTCAATTCCTATCTCGATGTAAAAAAAATTAAAAAATGCATTGCATAACTACTTAAAGAAATCTCTTATGATAAACACTAAATTATTTATTAAATATAGTTCCCTATTTTAAAGTGATATAACTAATTCACCGACTACTATAAATCACCATAATAATTTTCATTATCCTCTATCCATTTTTTTATTTTTTTTTATTTTATATTATATTGCATGAAAGTGATCTTACAACTCTATTATTATTATCCATTGAAACAAATTGTAATATTTATGAATAAATAAATAATTTTCTTTATTTTATTGAATTTTACAACTGTACATTACATAAATACAATAAGTAGTAGTGATGAATTATAATAAAAGGCGTATAAGGCTTGTGAAGAAACTACCCAGCGGTAGTACTTCGATGTTTATTTAAGTAAGTAGATCCCGAGGCCATCTTCTTTTAAATCGCCTCGGAGGGTTGTCAGGAATATGCGAGGTTGATAGGTTGCGGACAAAAGGGTTTATATGAGTTGGGAGTTTGGAATTAAAAGTGGTATATCTGGTACGAGAAAGGTCTGCCACAAATGGGATATTAAGGTCGTTATGGAGGATTTTATTTGTTACGAAATAAGGAGCATTTAGGATTTTGCGAAGGATTTTGGATTGTAAGGATTGGATGCGGGAGGAATCAGATGGCTTAGTAGAGCCCCAAAGCTCGATTCCATATGTCCAGATGGGTCTGATGACAGTGATATAAATGAGCTTTTTGTCGTGAATTGGAAGTTTTGAACGTTTGTCTAGTAAGTGTTGTAGTAATCGGTATCTAGGGGCAGTTTCCTGTCGTTTTAGTCTCGTGTGAGGGTTCCATGTAAGACGTTTGTCAAGATGGAGTCTTAGGTATCGGATTTGTTCGCCAGGTATGAGTGGCGTATTATTAAAGGATACGAAATAAAAATAAATAATTAAATCAGAAATTTTAAATTGCGTTGTTGATTAATCTGCACATCATAAAGGTAATGTATAGGTACATTAAATTAAATGAATATTTTTTTTTTCCTAATAGGTACTTGTACGTAACATTATTAAATATCGTTCTTTGTATTTTACTGGGATTTTTTAACGTAACTCAATCATAACTTATAATTTTTATATGTATTTATCATTAACATTGAAATATTTATATAATAAACTTATTCAATTTTAACCATTTTTTTCGTTGTAATTTACGAAAAGTTGTAGTTTAGAATTTTCGTATAATTAAAACATTATAATTATGTCCTTATCATATTTTTTTTTTACTTTCAACAGATTCATTAAAGTCAACTTCTGAACAGTTTATAATGTTGAAATAATGGCACTATTATATCTTAGTAACTTAAGCTACTCGAACAATTCTGAATTAATTAATTAGGAAGTCATGTATTCAAAACTTCAAAAGGTTGCAAACTTTAACAATACTTAATATATGGTATAATTATTTAAAATATATTGCCAATTATAATAACTTTTTTACTTTCGCTTACCTATATATGAAATAAGAAAAGAGCCACGCAGATAGATAGATAGATATATGAAATATATAGTAAGGGAAAGTATTACTAATTTTTCGAATTCCAGTTTTCTATGGAAATACACGTTTTAGGATCTCCTGAGTCCAAATGACTAAGTCCCGAAAAAAGTTCGCTGTGTGTGTTTGTGTGGTTAGTCTAGCGCAAAAACGATAAGCCATACGAAACTGAAATTTCATATTTGAGAAAACTATACGCCCGAGATGTTATAGCAACTTTTTATATCAAAATCGACTAACCAGAAGAACCACTTTATACCATGCATTTTTACAATTTTCTCAAAAACAGCTCAAACGATTACTCGCTATATCGATGTAAAATTTAATCGGCTTTAATATCTTTAAAGTAGGTTTAATTCTGATTGAAATAGTAAGACAGGGCTTAAATGCCGATATTTTATATTTTCTTCCTCTAAACTACCTTTAATTATTTACATTTCAAAAATTTAACCATATCACCTTAATGACATTGATAAATAATGACTAAATACTTAAGTTGGACGAATTTGATGACCAAATAAACGATAAAAGAGCCAAACTATTTTTTTAATGTATTTTTTTTATACAAAGAACAGTAATATAGACATATAATGTACCGTTGGAAAGATAAAGATTTTAGAAAAAAAATTATTTGATACACAAAGTTGTAAAAGGTTAATATAAAGTAACGAATGAAGAATAAACTTATTACTGATTAAGACTTTAATATAGTTATATTCTTTAATCTAAATCACACATTTCCAAAAAAATTAATACATGTTTTATTAAAATCAACTTAAAATATTTTTAGATTAAAGTATATTTAATAGTTTTTAAATTGATTTTAACAGGCGAGGTAAGTGAAAATCATGTGCTGCCTGCACCAGAATTTTATATAATATATTTCTATATAAAGATTTCCCGTACAGGAAAGCCCTACATAAAATTTGGGGAGAAGGTAGGACTTTATCAATATTTGGCCAGTTAACTAGTTTGCCCTGATTTTGCTCCGTTCGTAACATTTTTCATCTTTCTGTTGGCGTTTATGTATTTTTATTTATATGGTATACGTTTTATTTATGAATCATGTTTTCAAATATTTAATCGAATAGGTATATACTATATCATACAACCATGGTTTACATTTTGAATTTATGAATTCAGATTTTGTTTTAAATAATGTTTGTATTAATTCTATAAGGTTTTAATCTTTTATATAAGAGAAAAATAATTATAGATTAACATCTAAATTAAAATACGTATTCTTGGATTAAATAAAATAATGGTATAATAAAAGAAGATAAAAAGTATTATATATAGATGTTTAAATAAAACAGTTGTTAGAATTTTGTGAAGAAAAAAGAGTGACAATGTACGGTTCCTAAGTTTTTAATTATTTTATAGCGATAAGAAGATATAATAACTTGAGTTTTGTGAAAACAAAAAAATATTTGAAAATTATACATTCTTACGAAAATATCTCATCCTTATTTAAAATATAAGTTAATCGCCTAACTTATTACACTAAGCATAATCAGATTTTAAAAACCCAAAACGATGTCAAAATTGGTGTGAGTGGCTACACTATTATTATTATAATTCGATAAAGGTGCATGTAACTATTATGAAATAGCTGTTAGAATCGTGAGAAGAAAAAAAGTTAGGATGTATGGTTTCTAAGTGTGTAGTTATTTAATAGCAATAGGAAGATATAATAGAAAGGAAAACGTTGTTACACATTCTCTTGATCCCATTGGATCATTGATCATGGATCATGGATGATTCCATTCTAAACATGTTAAACTTGGACGCATGAGAACCCACGTTAAGACACGTTATTTTTTCACATTTCTTCATCAACAGACCATCTTCATATGGACTTATGAATTAATATTGTCGCTGGGAATGCGTGGAGAATAGTGTTATTGGGCAATCTGGTTATGTAGATGAAGGGATTGGGTGTCGAATGCAGTGTGCTAGTATTTGGAAAGGGATTAACATAGGGAATCATTAGCATGCTAACTGAATTATCATACCGCCGCATCCATACTTAGGCGTCATTGTCCGCGTAGTAGTTATTTACCAAAATAATTATTATGCGAAAGTAGGAACTTTCGCATAACTGAGCAATGAAATGCCGATAGATATTATTTTAACTTTGGATTTACAACTAATAATCTGAAATAAAATACACAAATGTCTGTTCAGTTGTGTCAGTAATAGTTGGTAAAAAAATTTACTCTTGGCAATGATTCTTTTTCAAGAAATAGGAATAGTATTATTTTTAAATAAAAAAATGACAAAAAAAGTTATTCTTTTCTAGTCTTTTTCATACTCAAGTCATAATGATGATTTCAAATTATTTTATATTTGACAACATCATCATCATCAATCGGCTCTACAAGTTACATCACTGGGTCCCGGCCTCCTCAAGTAGCTTTCGCTAGTTGGCTCTGTTGAGTGCCGCTGTCATCCAGCTCCGAACACCAAGCAGGTTTCTCGAGTTTTATTTTTCACCATCAGCCCATCGTAGTCTGGGACGGTCTCTTGCCGTTTTCCATGTAGTTCCCCATTGAAGAGATTCCTTGGAATTTCTTGTGCGTCCATCCTTGCCACATGGCCCGCCCATCAAAGCCTGCTAATCTTCACTATTTTAGCAACGCCCAGTTCTTTTAATAAGGTGTACATCTCGTTTTTTGTTCGTCTTTTCCATGTTATATTCTCTCTTTTTGGGTCATAAATACGTCGTAAAATATTTCTTTTGGTGCAGAGATTTCGCTCATCGTTTTTTGAAAAGGTCCATGATTCAGATCCATAAGTAAGTACAGACCTTATAAGGGTCTTATATAGTCTTATCTTTGTAACTTTTAAGAGTAAACTGCTTCCTAAATGTCGGCGTAGTCTAAAATATCAACTGTAAGCCGATGCTATCCTTCATCTTATTGGAGCTGAGATATCATTATTTTCGTTTACTCGAGCTTAAAAGAGAATTTTACTTCAATTCGTACAACTCTGAACCCAGATTTTAAAAGAGTAAAATCAGAAAAATATTGAGTAGAAAATGAGACCAATTTCAAGTGTATACTTTATATTATGTCCAATGACACTCTATATGAGAAATATATGTTCCTGGTGTTTTTCAGATAGAGATGCACGAAACAATAATACTATTTTAGGATCATATGCAGCTATAGACAAACAAATGTTAATCACCCCCGTTAAATACAATCCTATTCTATATCCACTCATCCATAAAATAGACTTGAACCTCAACATTACCTATTATCAACTGCACCGTTTCCTATCATACAAATATTTGCTCAATTAGGACTTTCCGTATACTGAAATATCAAATTAACATTTAAAAATATATATTACCATTTTAAACATAAGGAAAACTGTACGCTTGTAATCTTAACACGTACGCACACATACGCAACGTTCCCTGCCCTGCTTTGCACCGGTGCAATTGGAGTGAGGTGTCATTTATGTTTTTAAAAAATCCGTTTGGCATTGAAAGTTATCAACTTTTGGCGAAAAGAGCAATTAGCAAGAAAAGCGGTTTATTTTATAATTGCATTGAGACTATAGAAAAACAAAAAATAACCACCCCCGGTAAATACAACCCTATAATATATCCACTCATCCATAAAATTAGCCTTAAACCTCAACCTTACCTTTTATCAAATACACCGCTTCCTATCATTCATGCAACGTCTATTCTTTATTATGTTTGATTATTTGCATAAATGCGAAACATAAACCAAAACTTGTTGTTTATTTGTTTTTTATTTTAAAGTAAAGAATATATGACAGAAAATTTAATTTCCCATATGAAGAAAATTTGATTGAAATGTATGTTTAACAAAATTATAGATATAAAAAAGGTCCCTATCCTATTAAATTTTTTACTATTTTATATTTCAAATAAACTATTTAAAATACATTTTAAAGCTTTAATTTAGTTTCCATGGGAATCCCATTTATTTTACAGTGAAAGATCTGTTTTCATAAAACAATTTGAAAGTTGATATAATTAATAAAAGTGTGAGCTAATAAATTTATATCAACTTGCCATTTATTTTAACAACTTAGTTAAAATTTGATACGTAATATTGTTTCTAAAATCGTACTGAATTAAAGAATATTAATTTTACGATACTGTACGACGGAGTAATCATTGAATTATTATTTTTTTTATAACTCTTTATTGAAGTGTATAGCATCATAAAAGTTATCATTGAAGTGTCATAACCTCTCTCTTTAAAAATAACACATTGAGTTTATAGGCTTACAAAAACTTTACACTAACTTGTACGATTTATTTTGTTGCACATTAATGTTTCTAAAGTATTGCACATTCCAACGATATATTCTTCTATATTACTACTTTTATATAGAGTACTATAGCACGAAAAGGACTAATTTTACTATTTCAAAGAATATGCCCGATTTTCATATTCTATAATTTTCATAGTCGCCATTCTCGTTGAGAGGATTCTTAACAATTGACATATATTGTAACAAGGATACGATTCAAAATGGAAGAGATCCACCATTTTTGACTCATTTCTCCTTTTAAAAGGATACGAATCGAAATAATTCACTAGTAACAAGGATTAATACACCTAAAAGGACACTATTTAATTTATAAACTCTCTTCCCGATTTGAGAATTGGTTCAAAATAGCATGAGTCCAACTGTCTATATAAGGGAGGAAGGGTGGGCTACTCACGAAAAGGACTAATTTTACTATTTCAAAGGATAGGCCCGATTTACATATTCTTAGTACGTTTTTAATTATTGTTTTTCTTCTAATTTATAGTCGCCATTCTAGGAACAGGGAGGATTCTTAATTATTGACATACATTTTAACCAGGATACGATTCAAAATGGAAGAGATCCACCATTTTTGACACTATTCAGCAATAATTTTTTAATGACTTATTAACAAAAAAAAAATGATTTTTCCCTTTTAAAGAGGAACTTAATTGCAATGTATTTTACTTATAAACCTTCAAGAAAGAATGTCCTAAATTATAGTAAAATCCGTATCAAAAGCCGTCCAGTGGTTTTGAAGGGGTGCACGCAAACCGTATCATTTTATATATATATATATATATATATATATAATATATATATATATAGAGAGAGAGAGAGAGAGAGAGAGAAAGAGATACACAATTATTTATTGGTGATGAAACATTGTAATGGCAAGTTCTAAAATACCGTATACGACTTATGAATGAGTCGGTTAATGTATAAACATGTTCTGGTTTATATCTTCAAAGGATTTACTCTGAAAATAATTCTAGCTGCTGATGTTTCCAGGGTTTAGGAAAGTAAGTAGTACTGTCTATTAGGAGCCCATACAGAAGGCACTCCGGTTACTCTATATAGAGCTCTAAATTCATCAACCCCATCCATTTCCCCTTATGCTTAATTGAGATCATTCCGGGTTACGAGCTTGTCAGTTGATTCGCCGCTATTCAACATTCAAGGGAATATGGCGTTGTTTTTGAGAATGTATTTCATTCAAATTGTCAACATAAATTATTAATTACATCGGACAAGTAAATTAAGATACTATCAAGTAAAATTTGTCCTATTTATACTAGATTACTAAGAATATGTCAGCAGAAGTAAACAAGCAAAGCATTTTTGAAACTATGTCTCAACGATGTAGGCAAATCCATCCAAAAATAACATATATCAGAAAGATTTTCTGTAACACCTTTAATATTTATTTCATTTACTGAACCACGAGGCCGTTAGAAACTTGATTATTAACATTTAAGAACAACTATCAATACATAATATATTTTTATATTGATATTATGTAATATATATAAGGTGCTTGATTGAGGGCAGACTAAAACGAGTCATGAACTGTTTCATAAGATTTGTCTTCGGTACCTCTAGACGGTCGCATGTATCACCTCTATGAGGAGTCAAATTGGCTATTTCCCTCGATTCGAAGGCAATATTTCCTTGGTTCCTTTCTCTATCAAGTCATCCGCTCCCATCGCCCCTCTTACGTCTATAGTCTCCTGCAATTTAAATCCACAATCCATACTCTGGAAACCAGATCTCGCCCTTCCAACCTCTATGCGCCTTCCCATTGAACCAAAAAATACGAATTTTCCTTTTTAGCCCGGTAGACTTTTTTCTGGAATACTCTCCCATCACACGTCCGTCATGTTCCTTCCCAATCTTCTTTCAAATCTCTCCTTTTTAAACGCCTTCTTGCTTCCTAATCAGATGCAAACTTATTTCAGTTCAGCGTTTAATGTGTTGTGAAAAATATCCACAGTTCATGACATAAATGTTAATAAAATTTTAATTATTCTAAAGTTTTTTTTTTCTTTGGTTTGTTAGGCCTATGTTACTTTTAGATATTATTTAATCTTTCTGTTTTTACCATTTAAAATACTTGTATATATTTATTGTAATCATTAATGTTATAAATCATTTTTGTTTTTCTTTTTATGTGTTCTTTGTTCAGTCATAATACTTATTTGTTTTGTACCTGTACGTTATGTTCTTCTTAAGGGACCTAGTCCCAGAATAAAGTTCTTTTTTCATTCATTCATTCATATATATATATATATATATATATATATATATATATATATATATATATATATTTTTTATTTTTTTTTACAGGAATCGATCAAAAAGGGCCCCAAAAATACATCATTTCTTCTTCCTCACACCTTCCGTATTCCTTCTATTCCACTGTCCCATTATCCTCAGTCTCCTCTCGCTCTTCCTTAGTCCACCCTCTCCCTCGTACTTCCTTCTTCCCCACAAGAATCGGTTTTATTTTTTTACCCAAAAGTTCTCCATCTAAGCAGTCTTAATTCGTTATTTTTACTTTGCCAGTTCCTCTTTAATTTGTTTTTCATATCCCTCATTAAATTAATGCTGCAGACTTTGTCAAAATTGTCTAATTCAGTCTCTCATTGTCTATTCTGACCATGTGCTCGTAGAACCTTTGTCTCCTGGTCCTGATTGCTGTTTTCAGATCCTCCGAATTCCTGTATATTTTTTTTTTGAATTTTCGACTATATTCTTCTTGCACTTTTTTGGATCCGTGAAATTCTCCTGACTTTCTCCCTCGATATTCATAATTTTCTCTAGACTTGAAAGACTGGCTGTTTTCATACCATAAAGTATCCCCCTTCTTACTACTGTAATGTAGTGCTATGTTTTTGACCGGCTGCTTTTCTAAGGCAGCGGTAGCTTCAAAAACTAGCTTACTTACTATATTTAGTCAATATATAAACTATATTTAATGATACCATGGATCTCCTTTCCAAAGGTATCGTGTTTACCAATCCAATAGGTGGCATGCAGGGTAAGATTAAAGTAAACAAGATTCAATTAATACATTACTATAATTATTAATTTACACATATAAGTTATATTAACCCATTGCCTAGAACTCTGATTGAGAATACTGAGGGACATTTTACTACCTTTGCCATACAATATTACAAATAACAATATACCTTTGAAACACTTAACCGGCTGGCGAATGTGAAATCAGTCTTAGGTCCCCTTTCTTGGCATCATTCTCCAGCTGCTCTCAGAACCCCGACGGCCACCTCCTCTTCTTGTAGGTGGATCCCGACTCACTCCTCTTGAGGATAAAACATGACTAACTCTTCGGTTCTTCTCTCTCATTCTCGTCACCTCGGGTGGGCCGAGATGGGAAGTGCCCCGGTTGGCGGTATAGCCTTTGTGCTATTCTTCTTATCTTTTCACCACTCTTAATATTCTTGTTGGCCGCCGCTGGGGGAAAACTACCAGAGGTTTCTGGTACCGCTGGGAGGCCCATAACGATGGGAAATCTAGGGGACTAGGTAAACACCTTTTGATGTTTTGCCGACAAAGGTTCCTTATCATTAATTGTTTAATATTAAAATTATTTAATTATGAACCTCCCTCAGCATCCTCAATACATTACAGTAGTTCATTATTTTTAAATTACGAGACAGATTATTTTTTTAAATGTATCTAGTGATGAAGTTCAATCTTTCCAGTTTGGCTATTTTTGATCCTATGGATGTCCTATCCGTCTCATTGCTACATATTGTTTTCCCTAGGTAGTTTGATTTCTTGGTACTTTTCTTCTTCTTCTATTGGCACAACAGACGCATATAACTATCCTTATCCTGCTCAACCAGCCTTTTCCTCTGTACTATGTCTTCTGTCATAGCTATGGTTACTTCCAGCTTTTGGAGGTCACTGCTTACGTTGTCCAACCATCTGCTAAGACCAGTCTTCCTCTCAAGTGCACTCCATATGGGTCATACATGTACAGACAAAAGACTATATGCTTATAACTATATAAATATACAATATATCGCCTGTATATATCACAAATTTCCTCAGGATTCTGGACATGGTAAATTTACAAGAGTGAGATTTTCGCTTTCACATGTGTTTAAAAACTTTGTTTATATATATATATATATTATAATATATATATATATATATATATATAATATATATATATTCATTTTTTTTTTTTTTTTTTTTTGGTGCGTCAGTTCGTGTAGATACTCGGCCGCGCTATGCGATTCCCGATGGATTTTATAGAGTAGGGTTACCAGTCTTATGAGTGACCACCAGTTGACTGACGGATCCCACTAATCTGAAAAGGAAAATTCCCGAGTGGGACTGGGATTCGAATCCATTAGCTTAGATTGACTAACGCTCTAACTACACAGCGTCTCTTATAACGGCGATTAATTCTTATAACCAAAGATCATATCTTCATGTTCCTATTGCATTTGAATAAGCATTGTAAAAATAAGTGGGATGTTTTGAACAAGTTCTCAGAAGTCGAGGATAAAAACAACTTGAAATTATTCTGCTTCCACGCAAACGGTCATTTGACATGAGAGGTTAGTTTAGGTTAGATTAGTCTAAAAGACCATAGTTCTACAAATGTTTTTTATACTTGTAATATTTGTTTTTGTTGTTGTAATATGCTTAAAGAAATAAAAAACAGTTATCTATCTATCTATCTATCTATCAGAGGTTAGTTCTGGCTTTTCGATTGACTTATAAATTTTTCTTCTATAGCTTCCTTAACATCTTCGTTCTTTATTAGTTTTTGAAGAGGTCCGCAAAGAAGATGCAAATTCATAAAACCAACAACGAATACTTATTTTATTAGAACTCGAATCCCTATAAGCTTGATCAATTTCCCTTTCTGCTTGGGCAACAGCAAGTCCTTGTTTGAACTCGTATATAATAGATCGAAAGATGTGTGTTTCCATTCCCACACATGAGGATCTGTATGGCTACTTACGAATTATCAAACATTCTTAGTAAAAAGGGGATAGGAAAATGTTTATTATAGATGGTAAAAACTTATCTGATAATCAATAGAAGTTTTAATCCTCACTAAATTAAAAAAAAAAGAAATGGCAATTCATTTGTGACTACTTTATAAATATCGGTCAAGGTGTCAAACGAGCCTGTAAAGGGGACTTTACAGCTCTTTATTAGCAAGGAGGTAGGAGATCGGTATCGAGTGGATGGTGACGTGGCTGATTGAGGTATCGGTATCGATCAAGAGGACTTTGACTCGTTACAAAAGATCCCAACCCGGGCGGCTACCGGTTGCAGGCAAAGCATTAGGCCGTTGGACTCGCTCCAAGTCTGCTGCCCCCGGGGGCGGTAAGCAGTTCCATCCCGCCGGGGGAGGGTAGCATGGGGGTGGGGTGGTTGGCAGGAGAGTTTGCAGGGGGGTCAGTAGGGGGAGAGTATAATATATCAAACCATGAACATTTCCCTGCAATTGATATTTCATAATCCTTTTAGTCTGATTAGGATTATGTTTGGATCTTGTTCATCGGAATCATGGTACACCGTTACAAAAGACTTAGTCTTAAAGTGGTGAATCCCCTCCTCCCACCAAAATAAAAACATAAATAGTTCACTTATTACCATAATTTAAATTTTAGAGAGTTTCAAAAGTCTACATCTTCTTTAAAAGGAATCATTTATTTGCAATACATAGAATAGAAAATAAAATATTCTGGGACTGTGGGACTTTATAATTAGCTGCCATCAGACAAAAGAAACATAATTAATTATTATGCTTATCTAATAAACACGTTTAGGGAATCGGACGATGCTTATATGGGCTTCCTAATTTTTCCCTACCCAGGTTTAATTAGGATAGAGATTTTTTACGATTACCTGACATCGCACAGGATCGAGATCACCACGGCGTAACTAAGGATTTTTTACTCCTAAAACGAAAATCCTAGGGCCACCTGCGGCTTTAAACCCGTGACCTTGAGCATATCAGACTGTTATGACACTATGTTAAAGGTGACCCCTCATAATTATTTATTACTTACTGGGGTGAAGGAATACATTTTGTCTTAACGGTATTTATTTCGTATAGGGTTCGAAACAAATACCGTTAAGACGAAATATATGATTAGTAGCAGAAACGATGAAGATCATAGTGATATTGATATATCAGGAGATACTTTTACACACTTAGAGAAATTTAAGTACTTAGGTTCAATGATTACAAAAAAAAAAAATCCAGGAGGGAATAAATAAAGTCCGGTTATAAGGCGGAAAATGCGTGTTATTATTCAGTTGCGAAATTATTCAGCTCGCGGCTTCTTTCTAAAGACTTAAAGGTTAGAATTTATAAAACTATTATTCTTCCAACGGTTCTTTACGGATGAGAAACGTGGTCGCTTACTTTGAGGGATGAACAACGTCTTAAGGTTTTCGAAAATAAGGTACTGAGTGAAATATTTGGTCGAAAGAGGAATGAGGCCACTGGGGAAATGTAGAAGGTTTCACAACGCGGAATTGTGGAGCTTGTACCCTTGGAATATACGTGTAATTGAGTTAATAGTATCAAGGAGACTCAAATGGGCGTGTAAAGTAGTTGGGCCCAGTGAGGAACGGATTCCGAAAAGGTTGGTATTCGCTGAACCGACTGGTAGGCGTCCGAAAAGTCGCACAGTGGAAAATATGACCGATTTAAGTGGGCAACATTCTGAAAATTGTCTATATTTAAGCTTTGGGGTCCCATGTTACGGAAAAAAATATTTAAAAACTAATTATTTTTTAACTGATTGGCGAGCGCACAATAGTCAAACATCAAATTTATTTGATTAAATCTAAAACTTCCCTACATTTTATATTTGAAGTCCCAGAATACCGGAAAAATAATCCAAAAATCTAATTATAGCTTGGATCTGCTAAAACCTACTGAAAGATGTATTTTATATTAGTTAGGAAATTTTCGAAAATATCGATCGTGTAAGCATTTTTTAATATGATTTTTCAAATCTGGGTTATTGCCATGATACGCTAGATATCTGTGAAGTTAAGCTGTAACAACGATCGAAGTGAGTACTAGGCTTATAAATAAAGTGTTTTACTTTTTTCCTACCATTTGTCAAAAAATAAATAAATAATAGTTCTGATTTCTAACATTTAGCTTTTTTTTATAATATGAAAAATCTATCAATTGTGTAAATCTTACTTGCAATAAAGTAAGATTGAAAAAAAACAACCTAATAATAATATTTTTATCACTATTTTTTTCATTTATACTTCAGTGATAATACATGCTGTTTCTGTGAGTAAATTGGTAATTTCACAAATTTATATAAAAAAAACCAAAGGACGATATACTCCATTTTTATATATAATAGAAACAAATTAGAATTTAATTTCCATGAGAAATCCCCGCGCTTCTTTATCAGCTGCGTCCCTGGTGTTGAAGCCAGTGGAAGCTGAGTTTGAGAGACATAACTCTCTAAAAATTAAATAATTTTGTCTGTTATTAGTACATTGATTTAGAAAACTTATAATAATTTGTTATTAACAATATCTAGCTAGTTGTTGCAGCACTTCGGAGTGAAGAGTTAGTGAACACCCCACTTTCTTAAATCCAATATCAACACAAAAATAAACAACAACAATAAAATAAAAATACTCGCGACATTTGGTCTTTCCCTCAGCGAGCACGTTTTACATTTCCAATAAACGGAAGGCAATATAATCGTTTATTATATAACTTTACAGTTCTTGGACAGCAGTCACGAAGCAAGTAATTTTTTATGACACAATTTTAGCCGATGTTAACAACTTTTAACGGCCAGTTTATTTCGACTTGGATTTATTTTCCTTTAGATAGTTAATAGCAGGAGGAAAACATGATTTCAGTCGGAAGGCTCTACTAAGAAACAATCCGTTATAATGAGATAATTGAATTGTTTGTTTTTTTCAGGCATTATCACCTTCTAGCTTCTCAGAAAATCTCTGGCCGTTAAATTCTCCTATAATTGGTTCCAAGACACTAAACAGGATAGTTATCCCAGGGATAACTAACCTACGGTCCGGTGATAACTAAGCTAAATACAACGTTGTTCTTTTGTTTTTTTTCCTATGATCCAAACAGTACAATTAAAAGTAATGAGGGAAGATGGATTTGTGAAAGTTCACAATGTAAAGATATAAGGAACACTAATAAGCGCTAAGGGAATGTTAGTAAACAAGGACGTGTGTAGGGTTTAACTATGAATCAAGGATCTCATAATAAATAAAACATATCCTGAGATTTAAAAAAAAAAAATCCACACAAGATCATTAATACATATACACATAGTAGTGAGGAAGTATAAATATTTGGGTCTGACAATTTCTGATAATCTATCACTTCATGAGCATTTTAAAGAAAAAGTACAGACTGCCAAGTTAACTATCAATAGTATCTGGAGTAACGTATTCATTAATAAACATGTTCCGATATCGGCCAAGTATAAAGTATTTCAGGCGGTGGTGGAATCTGTAATGTACTATGGAGCGCAATTTTGGGGGTACCATAATTACCAACAATTAGAAACTATTCATAGATTATTTTTGAAGAAACTTTTTAACTTACCAAAGAACACACCTAACTACATGTTGTACCTGGAAACGGGCAGGGATCTATTGTGTTTTAGTACAAGAAGTTTGCATTTAAATTATATTATAAAAATTTTAAACTATAGTGATGTACGCTTACCTAAAATTATAGCTCTTGATGGTATGAAAAACAAAAATTGTAGCTGGCTAAACGAATGGGTAAAACTAGCAGAAGATTTAGGCTGTCTATTTGATAGGAGTTCGTATCGGTGGCGAGGTGGAATAGTCAAATGATTAATATAATAGCTGCAGCCAAGAAAAATTTTAAAAAAGAACTAGGGATCTCCGTTATGGGTGCCGAACACCATCTAATTTATAATAATAATAATAATAATAATAATAGGCTTAGCGAACCCGAAGGTTCGATGCCGATACCACCAAATTCCGCCTACACAGAATCGTCCAATGTTCACCATTCAAGCCCAAGCTCCCGAGATCAGCCTTAACGCAATCCTCCCATCTCCGCTTCGGCCTACCTTTCGGACGCCTACCAGTCGGATCAGCAAATACCAACTTTCTCGGAATCCGCTCGTCATCGAGCCCAACAACTTTACTCGCCCATTTGAGTCTCCGCGATGCAATCAGCTCAATTATATTCACAGGATGCAAGTTCCGCAATTCCGCATTATGCAACCTTCTAAACTCCCCAGTGGCCTCATCTCTCTTTGGACCAAATATTTTACGCAATACCTTATTTTCGAAAACCTTAAGCCGTTGTTCATCCTTTAAAGTAAGCGGCCACGTTTCACATCCGTAAAGAACCGTTGGAAGAATAATAGTTTTATAAATTCTAATCTTTAAGTTTTTAGATAGAAGCCGCGAACTAAGTAACTTAGAAACTGAATAATAACACGCATTTCCCACCTTTAACCGAGACTTTATTTCTTCCTGGATTTCATTTTTTCTAGTTATAATTGAACCTAAATACTTGAATTTCTCTACGTGTTCAAAAGTATGACCTGATACATCAATATCACCAAGATCGACACCGCTTCTGCTACTAATCATATACTTCGTTTTATCGGTATTTAATTCGAGTCCTATTTCTTTACCGGTTTTTACATCTAATTTATAAGAAGCTAGATTATGGTGTAAACTACATTAATGACAAAAACAATATAGAATTAATAAGAATAGTTTTTAATACAAGAGCCGAAATGATATCCCTAAATTGTAAACCATGGATGAGGTTTATTAATAGTTTACACATGCTCAATTTGTAACAGTAAGGAGGACGAAAATATAATTCATTTTTTAGGTAAATGTACGGCATTTAATCATTTTAGGAAAAAGTATTTTGGAGAAAGTATTTTGACTGAAAACAAAATAATAGACATTTTGAATGGAATTAATTGGAACTCACTGTATAAATTTATGAAATGTGCTGTTAACTACAGAAGCTTTTTAATAAAGGAATTCATTTACAATAATTAAATAAACAGAGAATATGTTGTCACAGATAAAGTGTAATATTTTGTTTATTCTATTTGGGAAACAAAGATTATCCCTCTATCTTTTTACAATAATGTGTAATGTTCATTTATTTTGTGTTTGTTATTGTAAGCTTATACTTTTGTTTATTAATAATGTATATAAATAAACCAACTTCCTGGCAGACGGAAATCCATGCCAGTATTTTGTGTTCTCTAGACGAATGTAAAGAAAAATGTAAAATTTATTAATAAAACACATTTATCTATCTATCTATCTATCTATCTATCATATACATATGAATTCATTAACAAATCATTTAAAATAATTAATTAATCATAAATAACTCCATATACATTAATCCGTTAGTATTTATTTAGTCATAGAGCTTAGTTCCTTCTTCTAAGAACTTCACATTTTCAGAAGACAAGGCTAAGATCAGTGGTCACGGCGCATGATAGTGTCTCTTCAAACAACCCGCATAAATTCTTTCCCCATGATTACATTTAAATTTTACTGTTTGATCGTAGGAAAAAAAACTGATATTCAGGACCTAAAATAAGTTATCTCCGGGTGTAAGGACGCTAAGTTCAATTCCTTGGAATCTATTCTTAGATAATTTGAAGACTTACACTTTAGATTCGAGAGAATTGGCCGCTAAACCGATTCCTGAGAAGCTAGAACCTGATAGTGCCTGAAAAACATTTTTGAAGCTATTTTTTTATTAATAATAATATATATATTTATTCAGATATATTACAGTTTGTCGCTATGGACAATAATAATATTGCTAGATGATAACATTCATACAATATAAACAAAAGAAAAGTCAAATTACATAGAATGAAACTAAAATTAATAAAGGTATATAATAACAAAATTTATAAATTAAATAAATATTAGGCTAACAAATAAATAAACAAAACATGAACACACTCGTACTTATATACAATGTTTAAAATTTGCTTGGAGACCCCGGACGGAACCTGCCCTTGCACTTGAAGAACAAGGTATTTACGAAAAAGCTAATCTTGGATTTTTTCCTCTAGCTCCTTGACTGCGCATTTCCGGATACATGTCCATAGGTTTGTTTTTCTTGTCTTGAGGCTCTTAATTTATTCCTTAAGTCCTTATCCCTGAAACACCCTGCGCCATTCCGACCTTTATATTCCTACCCATCGAACAACTTTTGATCATTCCTTTATTGTCCGCTCCACTACTCTCTGGAATTCCTTACCTACTCATATCCGCCATGCTTCTTCCCTAACATCATTCAAGTCCCAGCTATTCCAGTACCTTCTGTCATCCCAAACAGACGCTCAATAAGATATTTCAAATAAAAAAGAAAATCTGTTATTTATTGTTTATATTTTTATAAGTCTGGCACCAGGGACTGCTTTACAAACTCCGTCAATTCCTCACCCCTACATATTTCCTATTAATGCGTTCCTACCTTACTGGCAGAACCTTTAAGGTAAACCACAACTTTTCCTACTCATCCACATTTATTGTATTCTTTAGTACAGTTGTAAATTACTATAAATAAAAAAAAAAAAAAAAAAAATATTTTTATAAGGATCAATAATGAATCAAGTTCAATGTTTAGTTTTGTTTAATGCACCAGAAGTTATTATTTATTTATTTTACTCTTTTGTTTTATAATATCCTTTCTTTCTTTAAGTATCATTGTGAATCAGAAATAATTATATTCCTTTGGTCTTGTAGCCAGACACATTATATATATATATATCTTAATTGTACATATGAATTGTTCTTAAGGGACTTTGTCCCAGAATAAATATATTTTTCTATTCTATTATATTCTATTCTATTCTATATATTGGAAGGAAAAGTATCTCGATCGTAAAATTCCGTAAAAAATCGAATTTGAGTTTTTTTCAGAAAACACGCGTTTTTCTGAATCTAAATGACCGAGTATCGCAAAAATGTATGTATAATTCTCGCTCAATAATGAAGTCGTACGAAACTAAAATGTTTTAATGAAGACAAGTATAGATCTGAAATGATCCAGCATTTCTTTCAAATGGAGTTTTATTTAAAACTATTCATATTCAGTCTGGCTTGAGCCTTCGTTCAGTCAACATCGCTAATACCCTCGTCATTTGAGCTTCTCAGATTTATTCATTTAATTTGTTTACTGAGATACAGCGGCTAGCTCGTCCAATAATCCCTAACCTCTAAGGCATTAAGGACACCTGTTACTGTTTATCTTATTATCTCTGCTGTGAGTACTGTTTGTTTTTTTATAACTTTATTTTCTCAACTTAATTTAAAAAATGGTTCAGTGTTCATTGTGCGAATGTGCCATCACTCGTGACGACAAAAGCAATTTAAATTGCAGTAAATGCCGTGTTGTTTATCACGGCAAATGCTGTAATTTGAAAGAAAAAGACATTGAAACTCTGAGAGTCAATAAAAAATCATGGCTGTGCCCTAAATGTGACCCAGAAAAAAAAACAATTGATAAACCCTCATCTCCTTCCAAGATCAGTGAGCAGAAATCAGGTATGCCAACCTTGGCCGATGTAATGTCAGCAGTGACCAGTCAAGGATCCCAGGTCAACGAGGAAATTAAAAACATGCGCGGTTCTCTAGAAAAATATGGAGAACTTAGTTTTGAATTAAATGAGAGGCTCTCCAAAATAGAAAGCCATCTAGAAAGCCAGGCAAAATATATCGAAGAGCTCTCTCTAGAGAATAAGACTTTAAAAAATAAAGTAGGTGAGCTCGAGGTTCGTCTTAATAAGGCCGAGCAGGGCCTACTTCGTAGGTCTCTAGAAATTCGGGGTATCCCGGTCCGTCCCGGTGAAACCCCTGCGGCTCTGGTGACCAGTGTGGCGGCCGGCCTAGGTATGAAGATTTCTCCTGAGGATCTGGACACGGTGGTACGACGTAGATCGAAGCCGGGTGACGAAAGAACACCTCCTGTTGTTGTCCGTTTCGTCAGGCAAATCACGAGGGACGAGCTGGTGAAGCAAAGAAAGGTCAAAAGGGATTTCACCACGCTGGACATTGGGTGGGAATCCAATGATTGCCACCGTATATACCTGAGCGAGGAAATGTCTCCAGGAAACAGACACCTTTACTGGCTCGCCCGACAGAAGAGATCGCCAGGAAAACTAAAATATGTTTGGTTTTCAGCCGGCCGAGTTCGCTGTCGTAAGGACGACGGACATCCGGTGGTCTTCATCGACCGAGCACAGGACCTAGAGGTCTTCGGCTGACGTCCTGACTATCGTCTACTCTCTGGCTACAAACGGATTTACACCATGGACTTTATTTGTAATTTACTGAGTTTAATGTTTAGTGTCACGGTATATTTTTATTTTTATACAATTTTTGATTTCTTCATTAGTCATTATTTATTTAATTTTTCAAGTATTCTTCACTCAACACTTTTGATTGTTCTATTTTGTATTTATTTTCTTTTAATCTTTAAATTTAACCAAAATTTAGCTACGTCATTTACCTACCATCAGTGTTTTTCCCCATCCCGTTCCTATGACTAGTATCCTAAATATTTGTCACGTCAACTCCCAATCCTTGCTCGCTCATTATGATGAATTCCTTCAATACTTTACCCAGAACTTTTACCATATAATTGCAGTATCAGAAACTTGGCTTAAACCCTACATTCCCTCCTCTTTTATTTCCTTACCCGACCACTCCTTCTTACGTCATGACCGATTAGGCCGCACTGGCGGAGGAGTCGGTCTCTATGTACATAATAGCCTAAAATCGCGTATCCTGGATGTCTCAACCCAATCCGATCATCCTCATATTGAATTTATCATCCTTGAAATTATTTGTAATAATCATCCTCTCTTATTTGCAGTGGTGTATCGCCCTCCTTTAGTTCCGTTTGATGCTCCTTTTGAAACTACCCTCTACAGCTACGTTCCTCTCTATAACAATATTATAATATCCGGCGACTTCAACACCAATTTCCTTTCCAACTCCAATGACAAACTGTACCTCGAAAATCTCTTCTTTTCCCTTAATCTTTTTATTGTACCTTTTTCTTCCACCCATCATACTCATTGCTCAGATACCTGGCTCGACCTTCATGTAATTGATTCAGCACATAGCCTCCTCTCTTCATCTCAATTACCAGTCCCATTCTTATCCTGTCATGACCTAATACAAATTTCATACAATATCCAAACTCCAACAATCCTTCCTAAAACAACAACTTTCCGTAATATCAACTCCCTTACCCGTGAAATCATCCAATCCGATCTTGAAGTCCTAAAGTGGGACGATATATATTCTTGTACCTCTATAGATTCAATGGTCGATATCCTCACCTCTAACCTTATCAGTATCCTTGACAAACATGCTCCCCTCAAAACCTGTACCTTCCGCCACCGCCCTGCTCCTTGGATGAGTCCAGAAATAAAAGACTTACAAAAGAGGCGTGAGGCTGCCCGTAGACGCTTTAGACGTACTAGACTGACGGAAGACTATCAAGCATTCAGGGCACTCCGCAATCTGACTCAGGCAACAATTAGACAAGCAAAATCTAATTACTTTCACGAAACTCTCTCCTCTGCTCCCGATTCAAAGTCAAAATGGCAACTCCTTCGCCAACTGTCTCTTTGCAAATCCTCTTCCTCACCATCCTATCAAACCTCTCCAGATGAATTAAATGTATACTTTTCATCTTCCTCCTCTGATAATCATTCTCCACATTCTTCCGATTTTTCTTCAGTTACATCATTTAATCCAGATAATTTTTATTTTTCCGATATCACACCAACCGACCTTATCTCCTCTGTAATGAAATCCCATACCAACTCAATAGGATTTGACGGAATACCCGTCAAATTATTAAAATTATGCCTTCCCGAAATCCTACCAGTTCTTCTATTCATATATAATTTTTCCCTCCAAAATTCTATATTTCCATCTACTTGGAAAAAAGCAATAGTCCATCCTATCAATAAAACCTCTAATCCTACATCTCCTAAAGACTATCGCCCTATTTCCATTCTATCTAACCTTTCCAAGCCTTTAGAAAGAATAGTCCAATCTCAATTATCTAATTTCCTTGAAAAGTCTAAACTTCTTGATCCTCTCCAATCCGGTTTCCGACCTGGTTTTTCCACACAATCCGCTCTCCTCAAAATCACCAGCGACTTACATACTGCTATGGATGAAAAGAAACTGACCGTACTAATACTTCTAGACTTTTCAAAAGCTTTTGACTCCATGGACCACTCCATCCTTTTCTCCAAACTACAATCCCTATCCTTTTCTAACAGCACTATTCGTTGGTTTCACTCATTTCTCTCTGGTAGAACCCAAGCTGTCACCATTCCTAATCATCCTCTATCTTCCTTTCTTGCCCTTTCGGCAGGTGTGGCCCAGGGTTCAAGTATATCTCCTCTCCTTTTTAATTCCTACATCAATGACCTTCCCAAATCTATTCATCATTGCTCCCACCATTTGTACGCTGATGATTTCCAGATCTACCTATCCTTCTCCCCATCTGAGACATTACTAGCATTTTCCAAGATTCAGGAGGACCTGGATAGAATCAGCGCCTGGGGAATTCAGAATAAACTTAAGCTAAATGCCATGAAGACACAAGCAATAGTAATAGGTTCCAATTCCCTTCTCAAATCTAATTCCAATTTTCCAAATCTAATCCTTAATAATTACTCAGTTACGTTCAGTTCCACTGTAAAAAACCTAGGTATCACCATCGACCAATCCCTCTCCTGGAAACCCCATATTGCCCAAATCTCCCGAAAAACAATAAGTACTCTTAAATTTTTCCATCGCTCCCGTCATCTCCTTCCCCTATCCACTCGTAAGCTCCTCGTTTCTTCACTTATTTTCCCCCACTTTGACTATTGTTGTGCGGTGTATGACGGCCTCCCGGCTGTGCTTGAAGGCAGACTAAAGCGCATTATGAACATTTCCTTGAGATTTGTCTTCGGTACTTCAAGGAGGTCTCATGTTACCCACTTATACGGTGAATTAAAGTGGCTCCTCCCCTCAACCCGCAGACAATATTTCCTTGGATCATACCTCTACCAAACTATTAACTCCCAGCATCCTTCCTATATCCACAGTCTCCTTCAATTTAAATCCTCAGTCCACTCCCTTGAAACTAGATCGCGACAGTCTGACCTTTATCTTCCTACCCACAGAACCAAAACTTTTGATCGTTCCTTTATTGTTCGCTCTACCACACTCTGGAATTCTCTACCTATCCACATCCGCCATGCTGCCTCTTTATCCTCATTCAAATCCCAACTTTTCCTATACCTTCTGTCATCCCAAATAGACGATCAGCAAATGTGATATGATATATGATAGAAATCTACATTGAGTGAATGAAGATTACTGTTTACCGCCCAAACTTTAATTTGCTTTTGTTTGAATAAAATTTTAGTTTTTCAGAAGATAAAATTAGAAGATATATATTTTTCATTAATTTCTTTGTTATTTCTTATGTATGGTATCTTTCTCATTGTAAATAATTGTAATTTTTTGTAAATAATAATTAATCATGCTTCTTGTCTGTTGGCCAGACATATTACATATTTCTATTGTACATAACTGTTATTCTTAGGGGACCTAGTCCCAGAATAAAATTTTTTTTCTATTCTATTCTATTCTATTCTATTCCACTATCACGACTTTCTCAAAAACTCCTCAATACACTCTCTATATTGATGTAAAATTGGCTCTTATTTCATGTGGTTTTTATCCCTATTAAAATTTCAGGGCTTTCATACAAAATAATTTTTTTTCTTCTAAAATACTCTTAATACATTACCACTTCACTTTGTTAACATTGGTAAAACATAGGTATATATTAAATAATTTGATCAACAACTGAAGGTGTAAACAGCAAAAATGTGTTTGCTTTAAATATTGTTTGTGGTGGTCTTCTTTCTCCCCATCCCTCACTCCCGATCATACCACATTAATCCGCTTAAACATTCCAATAAACTAAACTTCATAATAAATTAGTTTTGTAAGTAATATCCAAATATTTTATCTGTCCGGATCCCTTGCCAAGGCTATCATGGAATCTAATAGCTTTCCATTTTTCTTGCCTATTCGAGCCACATTAACCAATCACGGTGTCTTGGTACTCCTCTATGTCTTTTGCTAGTTGACCTAGCTTCGAAGACCGAGTGGTTAGCCATCTTCATCCATTCGGCACACTTCAACAGTCTCATCTTTAGAATATCAGTTAGTGGTTTCACCACTAGGTACTCTCTTATCGTGGTACTCCTTATGTGTTTCCTCGATGTTTGTCAGATTACTTTTCTGCGGTATTTCATTTCTAAAGCGATGATTTTTTTCTCCCAGCTCTCACTTTCGCGTAGTATACTGGGAGGGTAAATTGACATAAAATGTAAAGTTTTACCTTTTTGCCAACTTCCCGTGTCCCAACAACATTATTGCAGATTATCTAATAAATGTTTGCTTTTGTAAAATATTCTAATGATACCAGAATTCAGTTGTGTTTATTCCCGGGCGAAATGTTTTTTTTTTTCTGAAAAATTTAGAAATGAATATTGAGAATTTTACACTCACGACACCCGTGGATCGCATGGATGACATTGTTAGCTTGGCAAGAGATAGAAGTTCAGGTCAGTCATTGCATATATTGTCAGGAGGGAATATACATACATACATATTGGGCGCAACAACCCGTTATCGAGTCTAGGCCTCCCCTAGCAGCCTCCGCCAGACGGCTCTGTCTTGTGCTGCAGCAGTCCAGTTCCTGATGTTGAGCAGGCTCCTTGCATCCATCCCTACACCATCCAGCCATCTTGTTTTGGGTAGCCCTACTCTCCTTGCTCGGTGCACCTCTTCTGTCAGTATCTTCTATGGAATCCTAGAATCACTCATTCGAGCCTCATGGCCGGCCCATCGGAGTCGTCCTAGCTTTATAATCTTAACGACGTTAGCATCTTTAAAGATGTTGTAGAGCTCCCTTTTTTTTTTCTTTTCCTCCAGACTTCTCCTTCTCTTACTGCTCCGAATATTCTCCTGAGCTCCTGTCTTTCGAATATTAATAACCTGTTCTCGTCCGCCTTAGTAGTTACCCATGCCTCTGATCCATAGGTGAGCACTGGACGTACCAGGGTCTTGTAAAGATTAATTTTTGTACTGGAGGAAAGGTTTTTGCTCCTAAAATGCTTGGATAGGCCGTGGAAGCAACTGTTTGCACTATTGATTCGTCTGCTGATATCCTGAGATACATCAAAAGTCTCCACTCTGTGGAACGTAAGGGGCCAATGTTCAGGAATGCAATATGGTCTCCACCACCACCCCCTACTCGCATATATTTAGTTTTATGCTCATTAACTGTGAGACCAAATTCTGCGGCAGCTGTTTCAAAATATACAATAAACCTTAAGTCCCACTTCTCTATCCCTGAAACAACCCTGATTAAATGAGAGATAAACGGGTGCATATACGTCTGGTTCGGTCGTTCAACTGCAAAACTTGGCTTATAGGGGTGGATGCACTGCGGTTTAAGGAAAACAACATGCATCGTCATAATTAAAAAGCTCAGATAAATATTTGCAAGGTTGGATTGCTGAAGGATTCCGTATATAAATGGAGAATGGAATTAAACCTTTAGCTATTTATTGCATTGCCGAAGTTTCGACCCACAGTTAGGTCATCGTCAGGACTCTGCTGACGCGTCGGTAAAGGAATAAATAATTAAGACTATTTTATGATTTTCTTACTTTACTGCTACCACGAATATTCTCTTTCTGGACTAAACAAAGCATTAAAAAGAAGGTTCAAGTCTGTAGAAAATATGTGATAAATAAACAGTTGGCCTTTATATATTCTTTTCACATATCGTATCTGAAACTGGAATTTCCACCTGCAGACGATAATGAGGTTATCATTCTGCTAAAAAGGTTTCTCGTTAGGTGTACTAATAAGTATCTAATTATTTATTTTATTTTTTTTTTATATTTATTTAGTGATAATATTACAATTTATTTCTATATGAACATTAGTAATAGTGATATGAGATCCCATTCACACAATATATACAGTATACAATGATGAAGTCAAATTACATAAAATATAATACATATACAAATAAAAAACAACCTATAATTGAGATAAATACAAATAAATGAAACAAAGGAGTAATAAATACATTAAAATCATACACACAATCATAACTTTATACAATTCGCTAAAGAAACCCCAGACTGGGTCTTTTCCTGCACAATTATTTATTAGACTTATATTTTTCCCCTATACTCTTACGACCATCCCGCGAATTTATTTTCTGCATTATAAACGCTTGTTCAAGTTTAGGGTCGGTGATCCGTCCCAAGGCACATCCAGCCTCTAAAAACTGGGGTCGGACCCTGTAAATTGCTTGGGGGATAAAAAGACCCGTCAGTTAAGTATGATTAAGTGCTAAACCCCTTCAAGGGTACTATTAGAATATATTTTTTTAATGTTTTTTTTTTTCAATTAAGCTAAAAACTCTCAAATCACTGTTTACATTTTTTTTTTATTGAAGACGCAAATTTCTATTGTTAAATTTAAAATAACGGCGACCAAACAAGTCCACGTTGACCCACATAAATATTCGGACAGCTTGGTAAGCCTTAGATAACTTTATTTTTAGAAGCGGTGTGAGATTTCTTTATACAAGAAAATTAGATTTGGCGTTGAAGAAAGAAATGGAGAGCTTTTTATTATTCGCGGCGAAAACTCCAACGGAACCTTGGTCCTTCTTCTGAATCAAACCAACACGTCCCAAAGTGTATCTAAATAATTCTATTCTTACAATTTCGTGTTTGAATAAACTTTTATTGTAGCTCGTGCCAAGAGGATTTATCTCTGCGAATTCTGTTAAGGAAGTTTGAATTACATGGTAATGCAAATGTACTCAAAATAAACTAAACATTCAGTAGTAATAATCATGTGAAGTATAACAATATTTACGTGTTAAAATTATATATTATATATATATATAATATATATATATATATATATATATATATATATATATATATATATATATATATATATATATATATATATTATTTTTTCAGACGATTTTGGTTTCCTCCAAACCACAAGACGGATTTTGATATAGTTCTCGCCATCATTTAGGGCACTCTTATATGTAGTGATGGGCAAATACTCAAAAAATTTGAGTACTGATTACTGTAATCAAATGACGCTCGCTGCTGATTACAAAATTTACTCAGCTTTCCTCCTGATTACTTTCTATTTTCCTCTGTAATCAAAATTTTCGTACTTTTGAGTACTTGATTACTTTTTTATATGAGGTGGCCAGAATAGAGTATATTACATACATCTATTAAGTTAATTTATATTAATAATTTCTTTAAGCCATCTTTTTTTTCATATTGTCAATTATTTTAAACTTTTCGTTAAAAATTGATAAGAGTAATTTATTATTATTAAGATGGTGAGTTTATAGATTATTGTAAACTCTTCAGATAAAATCGATATAGGGGCCTATTATTATGTTTTTTTACACTTGGAATTTCATTTTAACTTTTTCCTATTTACTGGATATTAGGGTCAGTAGCTGGGTTACCAATGGTTCGTTACCGATTATGATATTAATTTTAATCGCGCTCGCGCAAGAATAGGTTTATTTTAACTTTTTCGTATTTATTGGATACCAGGCTCGGTAGCTGGGTTCCCAAAGGTTCGGTACCGATTATACCATTAATGTTAATCGCGCTCGCTCAAATATGGGTTTATTATAACTTTTTCGTATTTATTGGATATAAGGCTAAGTAGCTGCGTTCCCAAAAGGTTCGTTACCGATTATACTATTAATTTTATTCGCGCTCGCTCAAATATGGGTTTATTATAACTTTTTCGTATTTATTGGATATAAGGCTAAGTAGCTGCGTTCCCAAAGGTTCGTTACCGATTATACTATTAATTTTATTCGCGCTCGCTCAAATATGGGTTTATTATAACTTTTTCGTATTTATTGGATACCAGGCTCGGTAGCTGGATTCCCAAAGGTTCGTTACCGATTATACCTTTAATTTTAATCGCGCTCGCTCAAATATGGGTTTATTATAACTTTTTCGTATTTATTGGATACAAGGCTAAGTAGCTGCGTTTCCAAAGGTTCGTTACCGATTATACCACTAATTTTAATCGAGCTCGCTCAAATATGGGTTTATTATAACTTTTTCGTATTTATTGGATACAAGGTTAAGTAGCTGCGTTCCCAAAGGTTCGTTACCGATTATACCTTTAATTTTAATCGCGCTCGCTCAAATATTGGTTTATTATAACTTTTTCGTATTTATTGGATACTAGGCTCAGTAGCTCCGTTCCCAAAGGTTCGTTACCGATTATACCTTTAATTTTAATCGCGCTCGCTCAAATATTGGTTTATTATAACTTTTTCGTATTTATTGGATACTAGGCTCAGTAGCTGCGTTCCCAAAGGTTCGTTACCGATTATACTATTAATTTTAATCGCGCTCGCTCAAGAATAGGTTTATTTTAACTTTTTCGTATTTATTGGATACCAGGCTCGGTAGCTGGGTTCCCAAAGGTTCGGTACCGATTATACCATTAATTTTAATCGCGCTCGCTCAAATATGGGTTTATTATAACTTTTTCGTATTTATTGGATATAAGCCTAAGTAGCTGCGTTCCCAAAAGGTTCGTTACCGATTATACTATTAATTTTATTCGCGCTCGCTCAAATATGGGTTTATTATAACTTTTTCGTATTTATTGGATATAAGGCTAAGTAGCTGCGTTCCCAAAGGTTCGTTACCGATTATACCTTTAATTTTAATCGCGGTCGCTCAAATATGGGTTTATTATAACTTTTTCGTATTTATTGGATACAAGGCTAAGTAGCTGCGTTTCCAAAGGTTCGTTACCGATTATACCACTAATTTTAATCGAGCTCGCTCAAATATGGGTTTATTATAACTTTTTCGTATTTATTGGATACAAGGTTAAGTAGCTGCGTTCCCAAAGGTTCGTTACCGATTATACCTTTAATTTTAATCGCGCTCGCTCAAATATTGGTTTATTATAACTTTTTCGTATTTATTGGATACTAGGCTCAGTAGCTGCGTTCCCAAAGGTTCGTTACCGATTATACTATTAATTTTAATCGCGCTCGCTCAAATATGGGTTTATTATAACTTTTTCGTATTTATTGGATACTAGGCTCAGTAGCAGCGTTCCCAAAGGTTCGTTACCGATTATACTATTAATTTTTATCGCGCTCGCTCAAATATGGGTTTATTATAACTTTTTCGTATTTATTTGATACAAGGCTAAGTAGCTGTGTTCCCAAAGGTTCGTTACCGATTATACTATTAATTTTAATCGCGCTCGCTCCAATATTGGTTTATTATAACTTTTTCGTATTTATTCGCTATTAGGCACAGTCGCTACGTAACCAAGGCTTGTTACAGATTATACTTTTAATTTTAATTGCGCTAACTCATGCAGAGGTTCTTTTTAACATGTTCGTATTATTTTTATACTTGAAAATATATTTACTTTTTAAAGGATTTTGTTAATGGTATTAATCATTTCAGTCGGTTGCTTTAGAGTAGATTTTGTTTGAATGTTTTTCATCAAATAAAAATAGGCGTATAAAATTGTTCTGTTCAGCTGATTTTTATCAAACTCCAAAATATTAACCAAATAGATAAATTTCTATCCTGATGAAAAGGATTAGCGGTAACCCAATTGATGATAAGTTACAAAAAACACGAAATAAACATAGATTAGACCAACTGACTAAAAAAAAAATTAACACATTCACTAACTAAACCCCCCAAAACCCAATACAGAAATTAGCATAGAAAAGAAACACGAAGAAGTTAAAACAAATCAATTTTTATCCGAACGCACTTAAAATCAATAAAACGTTCATCAGTCAAACAGAAAACAAAATACAGAAATTAGTTCTAAAATCAATCTATTCTAGAGGAAGAAATGTTAAAATTAAGTGTGATAATTATAAGAACCGTTGGTAACGCAGCTATTTTTGTCTAGTATTAGATAAATCCGAAAAGCGAGCACACGAATAATTAATAGAATGGTCGGGTTAGAACCCCCCATAACGCAGCAGCTGAGCCTAACATCGAATAAATACGAAAAAGGTATAATAAACCAATATTTGATCGAGCGCGATTAAAATTAGTGGTATGATCGGTAACGAACCTTTGGGAACGCAGCTACTTAGCCTAGTATCCAATAAATACGAAAAAGTTATAATAAACCAATATTTGAGCGAGCGCGATTAAAATTAAAGGTATAATCGGTAACGAACCTTTGGGAACGCAGCTACTTAACCTTGTATCCAATAAATACGAAAAAGTTATAATAAACCCATATTTGAGCGAGCTCGATTAAAATTAGTGGTATAATCGGTAACGAACCTTTGGAAACGCAGCTACTTAGCCTTGTATCCAATAAATACGAAAAAGTTATAATAAACCCATATTTGAGCGAGCGCGATTAAAATTAATAGTATAATCGGTAACGAACCTTTGGGAACGCAGCTACTTACCTTTGTATCCAATAAAAACGAAAAAGTTATAATAAACCCATTTTTGAGTGAGCGCGATTAAAATTAATACTATAATCGGTAACGAACCTTTGGGAACGCAGCAACTTAGCCTTGTATCCAATAAATACGAAAAAGTTATAATAAACCCATATTTTAGCGAGCGCGATTAAAATTAATGGTATAATCGGTACCGAACCTTTGGGAACGCAGCTACTTAGCTTTGTATCCAATAAATACGAAAAAGTTATAATAAACCCATATTTGAGCGAGCGCGAATAAAATTAATAGTATAATCGGTAACGAACCTTTTGGGAACGCAGCTACTTAGCCTTATATCCAATAAATACGAAAAAGTTATAATAAACCCATATTTGAGCGAGCGCGAATAAAATTAATAGTATAATCGGTAACGAACCTTTTGGGAACGCAGTTACTTAGCCTTATATTCAATAAATACGAAAAAGTTATAATAAACCCATATTTGAGCGAGCGCGATTAAAATTAATGATATAATCGGTACCGAACCTTTGGGAACCCAGCTACCGAGCCTGGTATCCAATAAATACGAAAAAGTTAAAATAAACCTATTCTTGAGCGAGCGCGATTAAAATTAATATCATAATCGGTAACGAACCATTGGTAACCCAGCTACTGACCCTAATATCCAGTAAATACGAAAAAGTTAAAATGAAATTCCAAGTGTAAAAAAACATAATAATAGGCCCCTATATCGATTTTATCTGAAGAGTTTACAATAATCTATAAACTCACCATCTTAATAATAATAAATTACTCTTATCAATTTTTAACGAAAAGTTTAAAATAATTGACAATATGAAAAAAAGATGGCTTAAAGAAATTATTAATATAAATTAACTTAATAGATGTATGTAATATACTCTATTCTGGCAACCTCATATAAAAAAGTAATCAAGTACTCAAAAGTACGAAAATTTTGATTACAGAGGAAAATAGAAAGTAATCAGGAGGAAAGCTGAGTAGATTTTGTAATCAGCAGCGAGCGTCATTTGATTACAGTAATCAGTACTCAAATTTTTTGAGTATTTGCCCATCACTACATATAAGTTATATGTAACATACATTGCAATTTAGCTTTTAGTTAAACGGGAAAGATAAATTTTCTGTAACCCAGTCATCAAAAAATTAATTGTATAATATAAGTAGTAACATATACGTATAATATACCGTTGGAAAGCGCAAGATTTTATAAAAGTTAATATGCAATAACAAAAAATTTTAAATGTTAATATAATGTTGTAAGCCGCTAAATTTAAGAACTTATGTGTTATTGGCAAAGAGGGAGGTCATAATAGTTAAATGTTCAGGATGGTGCAATTTATATTCTTTAGTTAGTAAGCAAGCTTTAGAAACAATATTAAGTACCGAATTGTAACTATGTTGTTAAAAATCTATAAACTAACATTGCTATTAATTATTTCAAATTTAAAACTATTTTATGAAAACGGATGTTTCACTGTAAACTAAATGGATGGGATCCCTGTGGAAACTTAATTTAAATTTTTCATCAATGCTGATGATTAAACATAACAATGAATAGATGTTATAAAAGAAACATATTTTCTTGCCAAATGCACTTTTCACCTACATCGATATCACGAATGTCTGGCAAGAATCAATTTTAACGCAAAAGGTATTAAATCATAGGAACATTTTGCAATTGAGCTTGACAAAAACCACATCCGCACACAAAAGTGACAAGTAGCTGTTCATGGTTTTCATTTTTTTTTTTTTTGTTTAAGTTGTTGTCTGCTCGGCGTGGTCTGGTGGATAGAGGCACTGTGGCAGTATATTATTTATTTTCTTATTTCAGACGGGTGGCAACTAAAGGGTATGGTAAGGTAACCCTCCTGGAGCAGAGCCAGGCATTATAAAGTGGGTACCCGCTGAAATAGGGAAAAAATGGCGGATAAGTGAGAGCTCTACCTAGTTCGAGCCCAAGGCCATTTATGGTTTGTAAAAGTATAGGGTTTTTTTGTTTGTTTTTATATTTATATTTTTTATATTCTTTTTTTAATATTAAAAAATATTAGACCTATAGCTTATGAACCCGTATTATATGATCGTAAAATAACAAGTTAATAAAGAAAAACAAAAGAAGATGGAGCTATACCCTCTATGAGAAGTAATTTTTTTTTTATTAATTGAAATTTACAACTATATTACATAATACAGCCAGTAAATTATTCAAATATTTTGATTCGGATATGTCATTAATACTCATATAAATAAACTAATTTGAAAACATTTCTAATTCCTCCTTAAATTAAATATTATTATCTATTGAAGAGTGTATCGCTCAGAGCTACGTTTGTCTCATTTTCACGTCCGTTGTTGTACGAAATAAATCTACTGATTTTTTTAAAGTCGATCCGCGAAGGACTTTCGTGCATGCTTGAAAGATTAGATAGGCGGTCACGGCTTTCGGTCTTGTAGATAACTGCGAAAATAGTTTAACACTATAGTAAATATAAATAATGGTTTTGTTTATCCCTTTGTAAATTATTATTATTGCTCTAACAGTTGAGAAATTTTGTCGGGCTGATAAGCCTATTGCGACATCATAGATCATTTCAAGGTAATGTCAAGTGACAATAGTTCATAAACTTAGTAATTAACTAACAAAACAATTAGTTGTACGCCATATTACGTAATCTAAAACATATGTTTCCAACGAAAATGAACGTAATTCATAAAGCTTTTTTGAAATTATTTCAACAGCCTAGGATAATAGATTCAAAAATGGTGGCTCTCTTCCATTTTGAACGGTATCCTAGTTTCAATGAATGCCAATTGTTAAAAATCCTTTCAACAAGAATGGCGACTTAAACTTATAATAAAAAATAATCAAAACAGTCCTTAAAATATGAAAATCGGGCATATCCTTTCGAATAGTAAAATTACTCCTATTCGTGCGTAAACCACCCTCTCTCCTTTATATAGGCAGGCTTATCCTATCTCGGACCGATCTTGCATCGGGAAGAGAGTTTCTATATTAAAAAAGTGTCTTTTTTAGTGTAGTAATTCTAGTTCCCAGTGAATTATTTCTATTTGTATACTTTTAAAAGGAGAATCGATCTAAAAATGGTGGTTCTCTTCCACTTTTAATGGTATCCTAGTTACAATTTCTATATCAAAAACTGTTCTTTTTAGCGTGGTAATTCTAGTTACCAGTGAATTATTTCTATTTGTATTCTTTTAAAAGGAGAATCAATTCAAAAATAGTGGTACTCTTCCATTTTGAACCGTATCCTAGTTAAAATAAGTGTAAATAGTTAAAAATCCTTCCAACGAATAGCGATTTTAGCTTATAATAAAATAAAATATTAAAACGGTCCTTAAATATAAAAATCCGGCATATCCTTCGAAATAGTAAAATTAGTCCTTTTCGTGCGTAACAGAATAATAATAATGATAGTCGCTTTTGCGCGAACCAGAATTGTTTCATTATTATTTATTCAAAATATTACAACTGCATTGCATAATACAAGTAAATAAGCTAAATTTAAATTTTATCTTAAAAAGGTATGTGAGTGAGAGCTGTGTGTTCCGTGTAGCAGTTTTTTACTTTCACTTACTATATATAGTAAGGGAAAGTATTGCGATTGTGAAAATTTTCGAATTCCAGTTTTCAACGGAAATACACACTCCCGGGCAGAAACGGTAAGTCCTTTGAAACTGACATTTCATATTTTAGAGAATTATACACCCGAGACGTTACAAAACCTTTTTCATCAAAATGAGCTTACCAGAAGAGCCACTTTATACCGTGCATTTTGCACCTTTTTTAGATTTTCTCAAAAACGGTTCCGAGGATTTTGATTAAACTCGCTATATCGATGTAGAATTTAATATGCTTAAACATCATGTAGATTTGATTCTTATTAAAATGGTCTGACAGGGCTTGAATGCCGATATTTTATGTTTCTCTAAAGTACCTTTAATTTTGTAGATTCAATAAAAATAATTATATTATCTTGTTAACGCTGATGAAAAACAGGTAAATATATAAATTGAATAAATTCGATACCCATCTAAAGGAGAAAACAGACAAAATACATTTTTTAATGCAATTTTTCGTTTTTGAACATAAGAGCAGTAATATACATGTATGATATACCGTTGGAAAGCTAAAGATTTTAGAAAAAATATTATCTCATACACAAGCTTTTAAAAGTTAATAGATAGTGATGAAATAAACATAAAACTAACTGATTATTTTAGATAATAATATAATAGATTTTTTAATAAAACACACGTTTCTATAGAAATTCCATTTAACTAATTCATTACTGGTTTCACTAATTTTGATCTCTTACTGTATTTGAAAATTCTTTAATCGATTTTAAAAACGGAGGTAAGTGAAAGTCGTGTGTTGCCAGCACCAGATGTTTTTTATTTTGAACATAGCCACAGTAATATACATGTATGATATACCTTTGGAAAGCTAAAGATTAAAAAAAAAAATTATCTTATACTCAAGCTTTGAATAGTTAATAAAGAGTAATGAAAAGCAGTTAGAATTAATTATTTTAGATAATAATACAATAGATTTTTTAATAAAACACATGTTTCTATATAAATTCAAATTAATTAATTCTTTAATAGTTTCACGTATTTCATCTTTAACTGTATTTGAAAATTGTTTCATTGACTTTAAAAATGGAGGTAAATGAAAGTCTTGTGTTGCCCGCACCAGATTTTTAAATACTGTAAAAGAACAAATAACTACTGGACACAGTTTTATGTACCAACATATTTTGAAAATATTGTAGCTCCGGATTAAAGAGATTATGCTTCCTCATTGGATTTTCCTCCTATCGCAGGGCGTATTGAAGTGTCTAAAGCATCATTATCTCGCGCCTCTTACCTCAGCCAGGTGCCTGCCCCCCTCCCCTAAACCCCCCCTATAGACCCCCTATTGCCCCCTACAGCCCCCCCCCAACCAGGTAATCACCCAACCCGTTAGTGGGGCCCTAATGTTGTTCTGCAGCGCGGTTTGTATACGTGCCTCTATAATACCCTGATTTCCTCCGACCAACGCCTTTATAGATAGTCCCTGTTTTCTGTCAATTTATCAGAATATGCCTAAAATGTTCTAACACGGGCTTATTATCTTCACTTACCTGTATATTAAATTGAAATCAGGGCATTAGTTAAGAAAAAGTTAGCCAAACTCATTCTGTTCTATACTTCATTTATTAAAAAAAAAAACTTGCTTCATGCATAGCAATAGTGGCTAGTGAATGAACTACGTTTTGGTAGCACTTCAATTTATTAAATTTATTTTACTTATCTTGAGACACCGCTCCACCCTAGTGGATAGGCTAGTCTACTGTTCTCCGGGTCCGAGGTTTGAATCTCTGCATAATATTCCATAAATATTGTTACCAGTAAATATATACACATTTCAACAGAAAAATTAACTTTCTCAGAAACATTATTTTATTGTTAATTTTTTACAACAATTTTTTATTGAGTAATATTAAAATATATCCTTATTTGGACATTAGTACTAGTGGTGAAATATATCATTAATACAATATTTACATAGCAATAAAATTATAATAAAATATATATACAATACTGAATCAATAAAATATGCAGAAAGTCTAGAAATCACTCATACTTATATAGAATATAATAGAATAGAATAGAATAGAATAGAAAATAAAACTTTATTCTGGGACAATGTCCCTTAAGAATAACAATTATGAACTAAATAATAAATTATAACTGGCCAAAAACAATATATAAATACAATAAGATAACACAAGAATGAAAAATTATATAAATAATAATAATAATAAAATAAAGGGTCATAGTGTCATCTCTATTTACAAATTCTAGAAATAAATAAATAAGAATAAACATAAAATGTAACTTTTACATCTCATTAAAGTAAAATTCACCTTACATAAGTTGGCATGATAAAAATTAGCTTACATCTGATTGAAGAGAAAGGAAGTATTGAAAGAGGAGGGATTTAAACGATGAGATGGAAGGAGCATGACGGATGTTTGAAGGGAGAGTATTCCATAAGGAAGAGGACATTATATACATACAGCACATTATATATTTATCCACACTTATATATTTATCCGTTTCCGTCAATGTTAAAAAGATGATATGGTTATATTCAAAGAATCTACAATATTAAATATACATTACAGAAAGAACATTTAAATTATCGGCGAGTTTGATTAAAATCAAAATAGCCGTTTTTGAGAAAATCGTGAAAAAATTGCAAAAAGCATAGTATAAAGTACAACTTCCGGTCACCTGATTTTAATGAAAAAGTTGCTGTAACAATACGGGCGTATAGTTGTCTTAAATATGAAATTTCAGGATTATACAAATTATCTTTTTAGAGCTAGACTTACCAGACACGTGCGGACGTGTACCAGACACAAAGACCTTTTTTACGGAACATGGTCATTTTGGGGACGCTAAAACGCGTATTTCTGTTGAAAACTGGAATTCGCAAATTTTAACGAAAGCAATAATTTCTATAACCTTCCTCTTCCAAGTTCTCCAATCCCGCCGCCCATCGTACATCTCAGATATGTTATCATTCAAATCCTCCATTCATTCCCGTAACACTCGTTCACGGCCTTCAGACCTGTATATGGCACCTCATCGAACCGCAGCTTTCGACAGATCCTTCCTAATCCGCTCCTCTTTCGTATGGAACTCCATTCCTTCACATATTCGACATTCTGATACTCTTCAAACCTTCAAATCCCGTCTATTCGATCACTTCCTCTCTATTCAATTTTCAAAGAATACTAAATAGATTTGCCAATTCAATTTAAATTAGTTAAATAAAACATATAGAAACAATTAATTAAATATAATATCTTACATTATGGTGCACTTATATATTTAACTTTATTATTTCATTAATTTTACATCAATACAGTAAAGCACTATTAATTAAAATTTTATGTATATGCACATATCTTTCTGTTCTATCTTTTGTCTCGTTTTGTTATTAATTATTATTATTAGAAGCTACCTTTTAATTTATCACTATTGTTCACTTTTTATTTTATTTTTATTTCTATTATTATTTGTTTGTTTCATGTTTGTACTCTAAGACACTAAAGTTCTTTTTGTATGTTTTGTAAAATTATTCAAAAGGGACTTGTCCCAGAATAAATAAAGAATTTATTATTATTATTATTATTATTATTATTAACTATGTATTTCATGTATAGGTAAGTTGGAGTAGAGCTTTGGGGCTCTACTAAACCATTAAATTCTTCCCGTATCCAATCCCTACAATCCAAAATCCTCAATGCTCCTTATTCTTTAACTAATAAACTGATCCACAAAGACCTTAATATTCCGTATGTTGCTGATTTGGCCCGATCTAGATACCATTCCTTTCATGATAAACTCCATTCCCACCCTAATCCTCTAGTTTCAATCCTTTCTTCCTCTTCAATTCCCGACAATCCTCAGAGGAGTCTGAAAAGGAGATGGCCCCGAGACCTTCTAGTTTAGATTAGTTACAGGAGTGCTACCATTAGGTAGTTCTTCTAACAAGTCTTTTTCATGTTATTTTTCTAATATCATATTTACTTGATGTATTTTTTTTAGTACAGTTGTAAATTTCAATAAATTATGTTTAAAAAAAAAATGTATAGGTAAGTAAAAGTAATAAGTTTTTTTATTAAAAATTGATATGTTTATAATGGTTTTTTAAATCTAAACCTTATTTAAAATATTTAACATTGATCTCACAAATTATTTTAAATGTTCTTATCAATCCTCAAGCGCTTACTGAGTTTTCGTGAGGCACATTTATTGAACTTTCATTCCAAACAGAAGCAGCGTTGGATGGTAAAAAACAGAAAGAAAAACAAAGCTACAAATTGGCCCCGGTGTTCAAAACTACTATTTAATTCAAGACTTACCAATCCAAATCCCACCTGGAAAATTGGACATGACCGCGAGCTAACAGAATCGTTTTAACTCTCTCCAGCCTCTATACAGAATATTGTTTTTAAAATTATTTTTCGTCATGTGTCTGATAACTGTTATACTTTTGTTCCTGAACACTTTCAACAATTTTAAAGAATAGATGTGTTTTATCTCTTCCTAATCACTTCCTAGCTCGGTCTTTTGGCCTAGGTACATTATGCATTCGTTATATGCACTGAACCCAAGAGTAGTTTTGGTTTTGTTGTTTGTAATATAAGTTATCTAGGCGTAGGGAAGTGGCGACCCCATCGCCCGGTCATTGTACCGCAGTCAGCCACCGGTCCTCCAGGTTGGGGAACAGTACACTGACACTCACACATATAAACTAAATCCAGCACTCTACACTGAAGGTCACATACAGTATACACCCTAGGGCCACCTTCCCTAGGAAGCCACCCCGGATGGGGATGTAGGTCTGCATGCATTGAGATGGCAGCCCCGTCAGCAGACTAGGGTACGGAGAGAGGGTGGATAGCCCCACTACCTGAAATAGTAATTATCGTGAAACCTACACCAGCCTCGGATCTGATCAGGCTTAAAGGTAAACGACCCGGCACCCCCCATAGGATTTTTAACTTTGGATACTGGAATGCATTGTCTCTATATAGACCCGAGCATTAAAGTTGCTACTAGAACAATTCGACAGGTATAAGATTGACATAGGCGCTGTCCAGGAGATCAGATGGAATGGTCAAGGAATTCTTGAAAAAAGGCACCACTCCATCTACTACAGCTGCCATGAGAGTCGCCATGAATTCGGCACAGGATTTGTTGTGAGGGGAAAGTATAGGCAGATGATAATTGGATTTAAACCAGTGAGTCCGCGAATTTGTCTCTTAAGAATGCGGGGAAAGTTCTATAACTACAGTTTGTTAAGTGTACATGCCCCTACAGAGGTGTCAAATGAAGAAGAAAAGGATACTTTCTATGAACTTTTAGAAAGGACTCTGGATGCCTGCCCTAGGTATGACATGAAAGTAATCGCTGGAGATTTCAATGCAAAGTTGGGAAAAGAAGCAATATACCAGCGAATCATAGGAAAACATAGCCTTCATGACACAACCAACGACAATGGACAAAGGCTCATTAACTTCGCTGAATCCAGGAATCTCGTGGTAGGAAGTACACTGTATCCGCACTAGAATATACACAAGGGCACATGGACGTCACCGGACCGGTCAGTTGTCAATCAGATCGATCATATTTTGATAGGTAGACGCCATAGAAGCAATCTGAGAAATGTTAGAACATTCAGAGGAGCAAATGTCGATTCGGACCACTACTTGAGCATAGCACATGTGACGGCGAAGATCTGCTCAGTGAGGAAATTAAAAGCTGCCGAGAAGCCCCGACGTTTTAATCTAAAAAAACTGAAAGACCCGCAAATCCAGCATAAATACACTGAAGCACTTGACATTAAAGTGCGCCAGAGAAGCAGCGATGCTGAGCTGGACATTGAAAAGCTCTGGTCGCACTGTTACGGAGCGATAATGGAAACAGCTGATGAAGTACTAGGGCCATATGAGAAGGAACCAAGGTCACCCTGGTTCGATGAAGAATGCAGTATAGCCACGAACCGGAAAAACAGTGCGTACCAACGAATGATTAGGGCAACCACAAGGAGGTCTGTTGATGAATATCGACAGAGAAGAAAAGAAGAGAAGCATTTACACAGGAAGAAGAAACGACAGAAAGAGAGCGAGGAACTGAAAACAATTGAAATGCTCCACTGCAGCAAAGAAAGTAGGGATTTCTTCAGATTGGTCAATAAGGGAAGAAAGCAATACCTTAGTAAAGTGATGTCTTGTAAGGATAAACATGGAAACTTGTTGACCAACAAGTCTGAAGTTCTTGACGAATGGAGGGATTATTTCAATGACCTTCTCAATCCAAGAGAAGGAGACTCTCATGATGAATTAGACAAACAAGAGACAGATGAAATCAACAGAATACAAGTGGGAGAACAAGGGTTAGACATTGAACCTCCTGATGAAGAAGAGGTTATAGATGCCATCAGCAAACTGAAAAATAACAAAACCCCTGGCATTGACGCACTCCCTGCTGAACTATTGAAATACGGTGGAAATGAGCTCAACAAAGCATTACAAGATCTTCTCCTTGTGATATGGACAGATGAGGTGATGCCCTCCGATTGGAACAGATCAGTTATCTGCCCTATACATAAAAAGGGTGATAGATTACTTTGCAGCAATTATCGAGGCATCTCACTACTATCCTGTGCCTATAAAATACTATCTAATATTCTTTTTAGACGTCTCTTACCATTTGCTGAGCGCGAACTTGGTCCCTACCAGAGTGGATTCAGGAAAGGAAGATCCACCTCAGACCAGATGTTCTGTGTGCGAACAATTCTTGAAAGAGGCCATGAGTATAAAACCAAAACTCACCATCTTTTCATAGATTTCAAAGCAGCGTATGACAGCATAATACGAGAAGAGCTGTACATTGCCCTCAGAGAATTTAATATACCTGAGAAACTTATACGCTTGATAAAGCTTACCATGAAGGAGGTGAGATGTATGGTAAGAGTAAATGGTGACAGGTCCAAGGAATTTCGTGCAGATAAAGGACTCCGACAAGGGAATGCACTAGCCTGTTTGCTGTTTAATCTAGCACTTGAGAAGGCCGTAAGAGATGCTGGTTTACGCGAAAGAGAAGGGAATATATTTACCCGACTTGTCCAGCTGTTCGCTTACGCAGACGACATCGACATTGTGGGACGCTCTCTACAGTCCGTGACTGATGCCTTTCTGGCTTTGATGGGTCCTGCCAGCAGACTTGGACTGAACGTTAATGAGTCCAAAACAAAATATATGGTAGCAGAAGAAATCCCAATGCTAGGCGAGACAGTCACTATCGGGGTTCATAAGTTTGAGAAGGTCTCAGAGTTCACATACCTGGGATCAGTGGTCACCCAAGATAATAACCCCGATATTGAGATAAGGAGAAGAATAACTGCAGCCAACAAATGCTACGTTGGGTTAGGCAAGCAGCTAACAAAGCGGATACTCTCTAGACAGACCAAGCTCCACCTCTATAAGACATTGGTGCGTCCCGTACTGCTCTATGGATCAGAGTGTTGGGCGACTTCAAAGGCGACCGAGAAGGAACTCCTAATTTTTGAAAGAAAAGTTCTCCGCCGTATTTTTGGAGGAGTGAAAGTTGGAGAGGAGTGGAAGCGGCGCACAAATCAGGACCTTTACAATGCTTTTGGAGAAGGTGATGTGGTCCGGGCTATGAAGTTAAGACGCCTAAGATATGCAGGGCATATTGCCAGGATGGAAAATGGAGAAATGCCCAAAATAATGCTCACTCAGCCGATCCATGGGATAAGAAGAAGAGGAAGACCAAGGTTGAGATGGTCGGATGGTGTGGCGGCGGACGCTCGCATGTTGCTGGGAGTTAGGAGCTGGATGGCATCGGCTCAAGACCGTGATGATTGGAGGAGGCGGTTGGAGGAGGCCAAGACCCGTGACCGGGTTGTAGCGCCGTGAAATAATAATAATAATAATAATATAAGTTATATATGTTATATAAGATGACTAGTTTGATGAATGCTCTAAAGTGCCTTAATAGAATGTAAAGGTCAGAATGGCGAGACCTTGTTTCTAAGGGAGTGGATTGACGATTTAAATTTTAGAAGACTATGGATATAAGAAGGGAGCTGGGTGTTAATGGTTTGGTAAAGGAATGATCCTAGGAAATATTGTCTACGAATTGGAGGGAGGGAGGAGCCACTTTAACTCGCCGTATAAATGGGTAACATGAGACCGCTTCGGAGTGTTGAGGACAAATCTTAAAAATATGTTCAAAATTAATTTGGCTTTATTGACAGTTTTTCTTTGTTTTTGTTTTTTAATTTAGTGGTCCTGATGCTTGTTTGTTTTCTTTCACTCGCTCTTCTTCCACACATAGATTATTACAAAAAAAAAACAAAAAAAAAAAAACTAATACCTACGATTAGTAAATGATTTAAAATCGCTGCTTGTTGTCAGAAGACGGAAGTAGAAGTGAACTCTCCCCCTCTCCTCGACACAGGTGCTATTTATGTGTGGTATAAGCGTTAATCTCCGATCCAGATTTACGATCACGGATTTCCCTCTCTGAACCCAGTTTAGGTAGTGGAGTTCATACCTTGTAACTCTTTTAATATATGAATAATAACTATATATAAACTCTAAATTGACTAAATTTCTTTTACCTAACAATAAAATTCAAAGCCAAAGATAATACATATAATAATAATAATAATAGGCTTAGCGAACCCGAAGGTTCGATGCCGATACCACCAAATTCCGCCTACACAGACTCTTCCAAAGATAATACATATAGATTCCAAAATTCGAAACGAAGTCTTACTAATCTTGAATCGAGAAATATTTAATTCCAAAAGTGTCACAATTTATCAGTTTATTACAACATTTATGTTAGTATTATAAATTTAGGTCATCTCATTATGCTCATTCTGTTGCAAATATTAATAATTTTTTTTTTCGTTTTTTAGCAATCTGCTTTAATAATCTCCAGTGGAATTTCAGTTAAAAATAACTGAGTATTCTTACATTAACTTTAACTTTAAACCTAAAATTGAGACGTTGCTTTCTAAAAGGTACTACATATATCCATTCTAGGAAATTTTACAGGAAGCGCGAAAATCTCTCATTACTATATAATTAAACTAGCTAATTTGGGTCTTTTTGCCTTAAAATTTAGAATTATTTTTTTACTATAATATAACATCATATTGTAGGTTATGAAATAATTTTTTTTTAGAATGATTTGGAACGAAAATAAATGCGTAATTAGTACTTTTAGGCAATCCAGCACCACCCATCCCTACAATCCTCCTCGAAGATTGAAACGGCAGTGGCCGCGAGACGTATTGTAAACATTTAAAGATTTGGGAGTACTCTGACCTTGGTCTCCCCTAACTGAGCCTCCACTGGCTCAGACCAGTGATGCGGCTGAGATAGAGGCACTGGGATCTCTTGAGTTTTCCCGCTTTTTTCTCCACAAGTGGAGGGAAAAGCGCGTGCTGGGGTCCCTTTAGCAGTTGTATATAGTATATGATATTGTTTGTATGATGTTTATTTATTTGCCAACTTT